>JAIEZT010001373.1:17106294-17320664 GCA_019594935.1 Periophthalmus modestus
ACAATCTCAAAATATAACTTGGCTGAATAAAACATTCGTAGACCTACATAAGTTCCTCATATTGTAAATGATATGATGCCTGTGCACTTACCTCACCTGTAATCAAAGAAAAACAGCTTGTTGAGTAATGGTTTCTGTGGACTGACAGTAAACCAGTGTCATGGATCTATAATAAGAATGTGATAAGACATTCACCCTCTGTCCCGGGACACTCCATAGGTACTGCAGCTCCCAGGAGCTTGGGCCCAGAAAGAATTCTCTCATAGAGCACCATACATTTTTTGGCATCCACAGCTTTCGCAAAGGGACGATTTTATTGGAATTCTTCTCTATTTTCAAAACATGAACATTTAACAATTTTAAATCCTCAAAGCTCCAAAAGGTTAGCTTTATAACATTTAGCCTATCCCCGCTCTGAGCCTGCACTAGCTCTGCTCTAGCAGCTATTGCTCCGATTGGTCAGAAATGGTCACTCGGGCACTTTTCTGACCTCACATGGGTGGGAGATAGTAGCCCGTGTTGAGGAAGTAATGCATAAGAGAAAATAACATTTGGGCCCATGCACCAATGAGCAGATGCCATTGAAAACAATACAACACCATCTTGGGTTCACCTTCCACATTTTAGTAGCTATACTTCCATGACCAGTTTTACTGAACTGAGCTGCTTTTAGTAATCGAACTGTGCCAGAGGAAAAGAGGCTTACGTATTTTGTCAGTAACTGTAATTACTGACTTAATTCTACAATATGATTGATTTTATATGTTTCTTTTAGTTAAATTAATAAGCCCAGTCTTTTCTGAGATGGTGGCTGGTGGGAGCAGTTTGAGAACCATCTTGTCTAGAACATTACATTGTCTTTGCCCTTTTGCCTCACTGTAAAACTTTTCTCAAGGAAGATCCCAGGCCTCAACGTCTATGCGCAGATGCAGAACGAAAAAGAACAAGAAATGATGAGTCCAGCTAATCCAAACGAGGCCACGCCCCCCTCACAGCGGGACCGCGGACCCTCTTTGGAGATACTGGACACAGAATTCAACTCGCGACCCATCGGTAACAACATGTGTCTGAATGTTTGTCTCATATTACATCATGTGTTTGTTCATATCACACACTGCAAAATGGGGATATCTGCATGAGGTGAAGCTACTAATATTATTGCGTTGAAAGTGCATCTGACAGGTTAGACTACGCTTTTCACTAAAACATCTTAACCACATTATATTTAAGATTTTACCAAAAATATTGCCTCGTTTTTAAATTCTGGTGAAGTTTATTATTTCATTTCCTGTTTGGGCGACAGTGAGGAAATACATAAATTTAATTAATTAATTAATTAATAGTCAGTATCAGCTATGCCCTATGCCCAGCTCAAAAACAAATGTAGGAAGCAATAGATATTTTGCTACTATACTATAATACAGGTATTTCACAAATGTAATTGTTTTAGAGGGATATTTAAGCTGCTGTAAACACACAAGCCCTATGTCCAATAAAATTTGATATATTATTTTCAATGTAAATGTATGGGCTCTTGGGGGCCCTCTGCTGGCCGCGGGGGCCCTAAGCAGCTGCTCGGTCTGCTTATAGGCTGGGCTGGCCTTGATCTGTATAATGATGTGGACAAAGGCAGTGTGACGTCACCCATAGCGTTCGGCTCCAGTCAAATGAAGCTCAGTGAGGCTAGAGGCAAATTTGGAACGAAATTCCATGTTTGGGATTATGATTGCAAGTATTATAGCAACCAAAGAGCCAATCCAGAGCGAGGCTGATGAAGGTAACACTGTCAAACAAACAGGAGCAGAAGGAAAAAGGAAGGCTGATAGTTTTCAGTGTAAAGTGAATTGGAGTCACTGGAGCCATAGTATATACGGTCTGTGGGTTAGACTAATAAAAATAAACGACAACATCTTTATTTTATTAAATGCACTACCAGAAAAATGCCTTCCTTACTCATAAATTGTGTTGAGGACATAGGTAGGATCCATTTTGGAACTCAGCTCAATTTCCTGTATTTTTTAACTTTTCCCACAACTTTTATTTATTTATTTTTTTCTGCAAACTGCCACTTAACTGATATAAGACTATGCCATGTAAAATAGAAAAAAAAACATGAAAACCTGTCAAATGCACTTTGATTGATTGTTTGATTTCAAATGAACTGTCAGTGAGGTTAGAGAATATATCAGATTGGATAAATAACATGCATACACCATAATATAACTTGAAATAATGATAAAACAGAAATAAATATTCTGGAACAAGCCCATAGCAGTGGCAGATTTAGTTGTAGTGGCTCAGGATCTGCCCTCTATGGCTCTATCTGCCCTATATCTGATCTGAGGGGGGCTTTGACTGGGTAAATCAATAATGAAAATCCATGAAACTATAGTAGTATGTATGTATAATCTTAGAAAGACAGGTACGCATTTACAAATAGTACAGGATTTTATAATTATGTTTCAATGATTGTGAAAAACCTTGTCGTGTCATGAGATTGTAAGTAATATTCGACTCATAGGTATTACATTTTGCAGTGTATTGTCGTTCCATTGTCCAGGCTTGTGTCATTGAAGTCATCTTTTTGTTTTGTGTTTCTCAGAGGTGAAATGGGCCGACCCCCTGGTGAATGATCACTAGAGGAGAGCAGGTCTGCTGCAGCTAGACCTGCTGGTATTTCACATTTTATACTGTAACTGCAGGGCCATCAGAGTGAGGAGCGATGGAGTTAATAACTGAGAAAAAATGGTTAATGAAAACTGATACCACTATGTAAACCATGATATTACAAGCTTTTACTAAGACACATTCATTCTTAAAATATATTTCCAGTTTGATATGTATGTTTTTTTTAAATTGCCCCATAGTGATGCTTATTTACCAATTCCTAACTGCAGTAAAATATTTCAAATTTAGTTAAATTTCAGATGAAAAAATATTTAGAATATTTTTTTTTTTCTTCCATATTCATCACATCATTCTGTGTACTCCAGCATCTGTCTAAGAATTTCCTTTGGCTGTATACAGTGTCATACTCATATCCCGACATATGTTATTAGTCCATATACATACTGTGTTTCTCTATTCTTCACGCTGTTGTGTTACTTCAGAGTAATATTATTCAAGTAGAAGTGTAAAGTAGGGGTAAGGAAATATTTAAGTAAGAGTAAAAAGTATGTGGGGAAACTACTAGTCAAGTAAGAGCAACTTAAAAAGTAAAGAGAGGATATAACATCTGATATATAGTTTGAAGTTAATGTAATTTGCAGGATAAAACATTAACTAATGTAAAAATCTGGTATTTTCAAAGGACACAATGAGACAAACTAAATCATATCTGAAGGAGCCGTGCAAGAAACACAAATGTTCAAAATAAATCAAGTCGTACTGTCAACATAAAGAGTCCTGGTTTAGTCCTGGTTTAGTCCTGGTTCAGTGGTTTAGTCCTGTCCTGTTCAGTCCTAGTTGATTCAGTCCTGGTTCAGTCCTAGTTGGTTTAGTCCTGGTTTAGTCCTGGTTCAGTCCTGATTCAGTCCTGGTTCCTGGTTCAGTCCCTGGTTCAGTCCTGGTTCAGTCCTGGTCCTGGTTCAGTACATAAGAGTACTGTTTACTACATAAAGTAACTATAAATACTTACTCAAGTAGGAGTAAAAGTGTGCTGCTAAAAAAGTACTGTGAAAAGTACAGTTTCTTTAAAAAGTTCCTCCAGTAAATGCAACTGAGTCCTATCCACCTCTGATTTCTATGCCAGTTTCCACCTGTGTTTTCTTCTCCTGTTAATTAAATCACTGCACTTTTAATGAGGCAGGTGTGAATGTTGATCACATGTTTAAACCAAGACAGCCGGGGACACGTGTGAGCTTTATTTACGGTAAAATGCACAGACACCAGGCGCGCACTGTGTGTTTTGAGTTGACATGGTAACAGGATGAACAGCTTTAAGTAGCGTTAGGCCTTTAGTGACACCAAACCTATTAAAAAGTCGAATAAATGGTGCACTGTAACTTTTCTGAAGGTCTGTCACTTGCTTATCTTCACGCAGATGTTACCTCTGCCTGGACTATTCCACAGCTCAATTCCAGGTAGAATTTCTGGCTCAAAAATACCTTTAAAACAGGTCCGCCACTCCACAGATCTGACCTCTGACTTGGCAAGGCGGTGTCACCTGCTTGTCTCCATGGAGATAGATGAAATTAAATGCAGTACTGTGCAACATTTCAGGCAAAGAATCTCCATGGAAACAAGCAGATGTAGGACCTTTCATAAAAAAAGTTACACAGTGCACACCAAAATAAGAGTGAAGCATGTGAAACAATAAAACAATAGATATTAGCATTAGTAAGTTTCTGGTGTAGTGGAGGCAGATGAAATTGAAATTACGTGAATGAGTTTAGTAAAGATTTGTGGCACCCTGGATTATTACCAGATGAAGTCAGAAGAAGGCATCAAAAATAAAATAACAGACATTTTCAGTGGAAGAAAACAGGACAGATATATGCATTTTGACTTTATCTCTCTGTCGCCCCCTGCAGGATGTATGAAACCTCATGTCCATCATGTGAAGTTTTCCACAGAGCTCCCCACGTACATAGTCTGATCACAGACTGGATTCTCCGCTCCAGTGTTGTCATGGATATTTACAGCGTTGTCATGGATATTTTTTTACCATTTCGGGACTCAAAGGTTTGGAGCTTTACACCTGTGCATGTTGGACCCACCGTTCACACAGACTCTGTACAGGTTCATCTTTTAACATAAGGCCTTTTGAAGATTACATTTATTTATAAAGACTGATAATCACTCCAGTGAGGACTACAGCATGACTATAAGAGAAAGAGGGAAATGTACAAAGCTACAATGGTTGGGTTTTGCTTACAGGTCTCCACTTTGTTTGCTGTTTGAAGCTAACAGCAGTATTGCATTATTTATTCATATAAGATACTTTTATGAAGTATGTTGTCAGAGTGAATACACATTTATTTTGTAAATCATGAATGTCTATGTTAGAATATTTGTGTACTTTAATAACAAACGTCATACTTAACAGAAATGCTGTTGTATAAAATGTAAAAGCGTACGTCGAGGCTTGTCTCCTGGAAGATGATTTATGGCACAATACAAATTTTGTACTCCACTGGCTTCTTTTTCCATTTTATTTCTCTTTATAAACAGATTTCACTGTATTATAAATGACACACATTTTAATATTATTGCATAGTGATACAAAGAGTTTATTCTCAGTTAAAGCTAAAGACAGCCGTGCACTTTGTAATACTCTAAATATAAGTGAAAGTATTACACTGACTATAATATTGTATTACATTCAGATTAAACTACTTGACATTTACACCCTCTGAGACCCCGAACAGTTTAAATTCATAGATTATTAGCTTTTCTGATGAAATTATGAGCTATTTATCCAAATGTATTACTAATGTCGAGGTCAGACTGTTCCTATGTTAGTTACAATAACAAATACAGATGAAATAAAATGTCAGAAGAGCAGAAAAGCAGAGATCATGACAGAGGAGAGACCAGTCTATTTAGAGCAAAAACGCCTACGATATTTCAGAACAGAGAAATGTAAAGGGTGACTTCTAAAATAGACAGTGAACAAAACGGGCAATGCATCCGAGCCACGTCCCTGTGTACAGAACTGAAACATGTCAACATTCAAATAGTTTCAATGGTTATAGATTCATTTAGTCAATGAGAAACTTCAGGTAGAACGTAAGAGAATAGAATAGACTGTAAACAGATAGATTTGTCTGTTTGTCAAAGGACTGCATGTCAAGGTTTAAAAAAAAACTGTGCACTTTCACTGTGTGGCTGTATAGATTTCCTTTAAGCATCTCTGACAAGTGAAGTTACTGAAGCTACTCCTGGAAAACTCACACAACGGGTCATGTTTGCATCTTTAGGGGCATAGGGCTCAAAACTAAACTTTCCCTGCTGCCATTTTGAAACTTAACTTGCCAACAAACACATAATGCATTAGTAGATACTCATACAAACTGCAGTGTCCTTCCAGGTGCAAGCTCTGATATAAGTTCACAGAGTTACAGTTTGGGGTTTCGGGCTACTATACCCTACATTTTTATCCAAATTAAGGTGATGGAACATGCACAAATGCTAGCCACTCGCTCAGCATACCCATAAAAGCCAAAAAAAAAAAAGCTGACACTGCTCCAAAAATGACTAAGCAAGGTTTAAAAATACCCAATTGTATTTGATTTACTAGAGTATTCGCTGCGATATAAAACCTGCGATCAAAAGAGACTCAAAACTCATTACCAGGCTGCAGAGCGGTGACATCTTTCTACGTAATGCATGAATGTTTTAACACAGATGTTCATGACACCAGCTGTGCCGCAGTAACATTAAGACATAGGCGCAGTTTATCGTCTAGCGCCATCTGCCACAGTGGATGAGAACTGCAGATCATGACAATAAATCTTACACGGTGGAGAGAAGCGTCCCTGATTGACCGAAAGTAAACAGTGTAGTGGTTAAACGTAATGATTTTGGTGATTGTCTCGTCATAATCAGTGCTACAGCTCAACACTTTGAACGGTGAAATATTCCAAGTGTCTCGTAAAAATGAGTTTGGCAAAGGTAATAAGAGAAAAGGCCTGTTGAAACATATTTCAGTAGCTTAAATGAATAAATATATAAAAAAAAGAGTAAATCTGATGTAAAAATTATAATACATATCATCTTTTTATATTTTTATCATAATCATTTAACCATAATGTAAAGAATATTTCAAATATTTCACTTGTATACAGAATGTAATGAAGATGTTTCACTTTTTTATAAACCTACAGAAACAAAAACGTACATATTTATGCATTTATCTACTGTTAACATGACTTTTTTAGGTTAGAACTAGAATATTTGATCCCTTTTATGTATTTATTTTTTCCAATTAGTTATGAAATGTTTTAGGCTAATCACTCCAAAACAAACTTTAAGATATATACAGTTCAAAGTGTACAAACTCTCGGATACAAAGCTTCTCTTTATTCCGTAATCCAAAATTTAACAAAAAATAGCCTCAGACAAGACAAGATTTGGGGTAAAAGGTTTAAAACTATAAGTGCAGCATAGGACTTTCCTCCCCATTGCCTTCGCCTTCTGCAGAATCAGCCAGATAATTATTTTTATATAAACATGAATAACACTAAAAAGTTTTACTATTGTACAGATTTTCTATGGGAAAAGGCGATCAGGTGTAACGGTGATTTGTTCGACCTTAACTGTGCTGTGTGTCTTTGTATTATGCATTTACAATCATATTTATTAAACAGAACAACTATGTCAATGCTCTCCTCGATTCATTTCCAAAAGTATCTGAAAGACGTTGCCTCTGGTGGTCACTGTTAGGTCAGGAAATGTGCAATGAGGCACTTTGTTCTGTTATGTATTGTTTGGTCAAACTTTTATACACATTTGCACCAGTTTTTAATGTTTTATATGGACTTGCATGCGTGTTTTCTTTTTTGTATGGTATTTTAAACAGGTCACCCATGGAAAAAAAAAAAGAGCCCAAGTGCTCTCATTGGGTTTGACTGAGATAATATTAAAAATACTTTATGCCTCTGACACAATACTAATAATGTAAGGTAACCCTAGTAACCCTTTTTTGTAAACGGTATCATTAAAGTCTCATTAAACAGGATCATTAAGAGGTGTGAGCTTCAACAAATAACACGATGAACCAGTAATTAGCCATTAAAGTGACTTTTTACAGCTCAAAATACCCAAAATCTCATCACTTTACAAAGAAAATGTACATTCGATAACCATAGAGCCCCCAGATATATTGTTCCAGCATCATATATTGAATGATAGGTCGATATACTGTAGAAATTATCAGGACAGGTTTAATAGTACATAGATTTTCTCTTATTATAGTCTAATGTATGTGCATTACATTGACATTGTACATTTTGTGTCTGTGACCCATCTAGCATTACATTATAACCAATTCTTTTATTTGTGAATTAAAGGGCTCGTTTTATGCTGTTTTCTAATATATGTTATAATGTTTAAGATATAACAAGAGGTGCGATAGACAACTGGGTTAGCTGACTTCACTGTTGTCTGTAGCGTGGGACGAAGTTGTGGTCTGGCAGAAGATCACAAAGTTAAAACTGACTTTTTCAAACCCACAACTTTGCATAATGACATTTTTAAGCACCCATTCCCTGCCCTACGCTTTGACCTGGATTTACTGTGCCGCACATAGCGTAACTATTCCCCCACAGCTCTCTTGGTCTGCACCTGAGACCTCCCAAAATGGCAACGCTTCAGCCTGTGCCAGAAGTGACTCGAGGTGAGACCCAAATACTCAGTCCTTGACACTCAACTTTAAGCAATGTTCATGCTCCAAACTTCCAAGTTCTATGTTCTATAATTTTGTATTTTGTATTTTTTTTTTTACCTGCCTATGATGAATTTTGTTGCCTTTACATCAGATGCCCTTCCTCCTGCAGGGTTGTCTGTTTATGTGGACATGGAACAGAACGTTAGCATCCTGTTAGAGACTCCTTCAGGTAAGACTGTCCACTGATCCAAAGGTTGGGGGTTTGAATCCTGCTCTCAGAATAAACATTAGTTAAGTGTCCTTGTGCAAGACGCCACCCCAGTGTCTGCGTACACTGGTGTATGAATGGGTGTGTGCCTTGAAGGTGGAAAAGCGCTATATAAAAACGTGATCATTTACCAATTAGACTGAGTTTGCACATGCACCACATCGAACTGGATCATTTATTTTATCAGATTCTTTTGTCAGACCATGGTTTAGTTTGTTTTCATGCCTCACAGTTTCGACTGCTCACCACGGTCTTCCTCAGAGTGGTCACATGACGTTACAGTGACTTGTCTAACACCGTCTTCCTACTGGTGGAGGCAGGACGACAGCGCCATCTGCAGTCTGACTTCTTCAGGGCAGTATCCCAGGTGGGTGAGAGTAAAAAAAAAAAAAAAAAAAAATCCCGCTCGTCCCGGTGTAAAGCCCAAGGGCGCGCTTCAGTATTTCAATTGCCTCCTTAATCCAGCGGCAATGTTTGTCGTCTTCTGTCCCAATGACGTCGTTTCTCTCTTTTGCACTGGTCAGAAATGGCTGAGTTGCTCCTGTTCTGCTTTGTGTTTTGTTGCTCGTGTGCACACATTTGTTGTTTCCTTCTCACATTTTGTTCTGTCTTGTCAGGTATGAAAACAAACTAATCCTTGGTCTGAAAAGAAAATGTATATCTATGGACGACCTGATGAACCTCATTGCACTAGAACTGGATCTCCATCAAGACTAAACCAGGATCAAATACACCAAAACCATAAGTGGTAAAGCTATACTAATATGGTGAAACTAACATATTTGTATACTACATAACTACTGCAATAAAGGTAACAGCTTGCAGAGATTCTCAGGTAAAATCAAAAGGAAAACATAAGTGCTGATTATGTTCTTAAGGTACACAATACATACATAATAAAATAAAAATGAATAAAATAAAATAAAAATGAATAAAATAAAATAAAATAAATAAAATAAAATAAAATAAAATAAAATAAAATGAAATAATAATAAAATAAATAAAATAAAATAAAATAAAATAAAAAATAAAATAAAATAAAATAAAATAAAAAAAATAAAATAAAATAAAATAAAATAAAATTAAATTAAATTAAATTAAATTAAATAAATTAAATTAAATTAAGGAAAAAAAAAATCATTATAGGATTAGGCATGGGACGATATTGAAATTTTGTGTGACGATTACCATGGCCAAAATAACTGTGATTAACGATTATATCACGATAATGATTAAAGTTGCTGACAGTTTCAAAATGTTCTGGATATGAATAATTATAATTGCTGTGAATGTTATGAATAAGTCACATGTTTTAACAACTGTTACAGTATTGTACGTTGTTATCAGTAAAACAGCTACGGTTTAGCAGAGACTATTATAGATGAGCAGGGCTGTCAACTGAAATTTGGGGGCCCGGGTTAGCCTCTAATACAAATTAATAGGAAGAGGGTCTGATTCTGGGCCCCGGGACAGCAGACCCCTTTGCCCCTCCTGCTGTTGACTCCCCCTGTTAAGTTGGGGGGTTTTTTCGACACAAATCTGGACATATAATGGCGATTACTTTCATTGGCAATTATCACAATTATATAAAATGTCCCATGAACGATTATTTTGTATCATCATTGTTTATGGTCCCATCATTTGTTCACAAACTTTAAAATCATCATCAAAGCAAAAATAATTCCCTGGTATTAAGTTAATGCAAGTTGTTACTAACCACCTCTGCCATTACATCAGATTTCTTTAAGACTTACACATTTGATCCAATGGAAAAACATTGAGATTGCTTTAACCTGGTTTGATTGGACACATTCCCTCAGCGATAATTGATTCCACGCTTAAACCTTTTCTGATCACGTCTTCTTTAATGGCCCCCAATGGCATGTTCAATTAAAATAATGGTAACGTGTGGAGCACTAAATGTAATGGGCCTATTAGCTTGTTAGGCTAATGTGGCTTTCTATTAGATACAGGTGAAGTTAAAGGTGCACTCTGTACCTTTTCTGGCATGTATATTATAGAGATGCATGCCTGAGTGTTAAAATAAGGGTATATTAACAAGCTCATACACACATCAGTATGCATGCCAGGCAGTTTGCATCTTCGGTATGGGAACTGCATTAGCAAACTATAGCAAAAAATTCTGTGTAAAAAAATGTGTAAATGGAATGACATTGGTATTCTCTGTTCATTACAGCATTTTGTACGTCCCCTCAGATGTTTCCATATTCATGTAGTGTTCAGGACTTTGTTTAGCAGCTAATAATGTGGCCTTTTATAATAACCGGGTGATTATGGGATGCGTTAGTCCCTGAATTCAAATGAGTTATAGTAATTGAACCATCTGTGCAGTTTAATCAATTAAAAAGTCAAAACTACAATATAAAGATATATTAGACATGAGTACTTCGCTGAAAATGCAATAGAAACTCAGGTGTATAGAGCAACCAATTATGTATTTTGTATCTTTTTTTTAATGTATGTATTTTATATCATTATTATTATTATTATTATTATTATTATTATTATTATTATTATTATTATTATTATTTATTATTATTATTATTTTTTAATTTTAATTTTTATTTTTTTAACTTTTTGTTCTTGTTATATAAAAATGAAAAAGGTGTGTATGCATTTGCTGTTTTAAATGACACTATCCTGTAATATATGTTCACACATCAATAAAAATATGAAACATAAAGCTCCACTGTGTAACTTTTCTCCACAGTATCACATTAAAAGCGCCACGCCTTATTTTTAACATCGGTAGTCCATTTTAAACACCCTTATTATTCATCGCATTAAAAAAAAAAAGCACTTTTCACAGCTCTCAGAGGCCACAGTCGTCACGGTAACGCTACCAACAAATAACCCGCTAACGGCACTTCCTAATTACCGGTCAATGAAATGCTTTATAATTAGATGCAGACTTATTTTGACCTCAAGAGCTGCTTATACTATATATCTGCACTGGAGGAAGACAAAATGCAATGTTTAATGCCATGTGGAAAATTCCAGGCAAAGCAACAACTACATTTGTGGAGAGAAGTAGGTGACAGACCACCACAACAGAAAAATTACATATTACCTCAGCAAAGTACAGCAAGGAAATACTTTTTGAGTCCACATTAAATACAGTAATGCTTACAAACTATACTAAAACATGCACAATGTATGTATATTTACCGTGTACTTTTTCTCATTTTGAAGCTCAATGCCTGATACGGATGATAGGATTTATGGTATTGTGGAATCGCTCTATGCTTCATGACAACCCAGCGTTTGAAATATGGGAGAGGAAACCCTGTGCTGACATGTGGGAGGTATTATTTATTTAGTACATTTCATGATGCTGCCCTCTCCTGGTTATTATGCACATACATCATACTGACACCTGCAGGGAAAGATACCACCAGAGCAGAGACGGTGGCGCTGGACTTTTTCTGTCAATAAATAAGTAATGAAAAACATCTATGCTGGTAATGTCATCAGGTGCACATTTAATGAGTTGCTTGTTACGCATTAATGATGAACAGTTATCTTATACTTATAAAAAATAAAGTATTTGGGAAAATGAAAGCCATAATAGTTCACTTTTTAGCATATGTGTTTATTTTGGATGCGTCACTGAAAAACATGTGTTCTTACAGTGATTCTTCACAAATCTGACGCTTATTTGACCAGGAAAAGGGCCTCCCTCTGCTTGTTTCTATGGAAATCATGTTCTTTTGGCTATAATATTCCATAGTCTTTCACAAAACTAATTCATCTCCTCATAAAAAGAAGAAACATGCAACTGTATTATATGTTCAAACTGGTGAAACATTTAGAACAATGAAGGTTAAACGTGACTCATAAGTTTATGATTTAAGCGAGTCATAAAATAAAAAGTTAAAGGCCGCCACCTGGTTGTCTCCATGAATGATGTTTTTTGCTATACCTCTTTCACGGAATAGGATTAGAGGCTTATCTCGCATTAAGCAAGATTAAGATGCAGTTTTTCTTGCTCAAAAAACCTTGGAGAACTTGCATTTTTACGGTGAGTGGGCTTGCTCCACAGATCTAACCTGTAACTTGGCCTGGTGGCATCATCTACTTGTACATAAGGAGAGCGATTCTGGTTCTGGCTGGTTAATCTGCAAACTCCAAATGGATTCTGTGCAATGCAATACCATCCAACAGAAAAGTAAAGAAATGCAAATAACTAAACTTAAACGAACAAACCATCTTCATATGGAGAAAAAGCAGAGAATCGGTTGCACTTTCTAGCATGCCTTACTTGCCGTGGAGGGCAGAGAGGACGAGCGGCGACCAGAGATTATTTATAGTAAAAGTCAAGTACCAGAGAGGAGCCATAGCTAACAAGGCAGACCTCCAAAGTGTCCCCAGGGGAAGAGGGTACAGACCTGACCCATCCACCAACACTCCTCTGTGGGCCCTAGCTATGCTCCAGTATTAATTGCATAGAAAAGATGATGTGATAAAGAAGGCAAGTCCCAGTAGAAGAGAGAAATGAGGAAAAGAGTGGTGCCCTTGTTATATAAAAACAGGAAAATAATGTCACATAAGAATAAAGTTAATATAAAGAGACACTGTGCAGCCGTGGATCGCTGCAGAACATACTAGTCAGTTCCAGATTTTATTTTATCTTTTCATTTATACCAAAATGCCTACGCAACTCTGCCGAATCTTACACATATCACAATAAAGAAAATAAAACTGAAGAACAAAGTACAGAGCAGTGGGCATATGCCGGTTAAAACAGATTGATCGACAATACGGCGTCTCGAAAATAAGTGATTAAAGATTGCTGAAATATGCATAAATCACTCCAAAAACAACTTTGAGATTGTAAGTGCGAACTATAAGATGATTAAAAGCTCTGAAAAGTCAATTTTGCAAAACAGTTTTACTTTGATTTTTTTTTTTTTTTATTCTTCTTTTAAAATGTATATCTCATCTAGTAAAATGATTTTCACACACGTTTACTTAAAGATAAAGATGTGCTATTTTAGGTAGAGAGTCTGTGCTTGTCACCTGAGATGTTCAAACACAGCAGGATATATTCAAACACATAACTTTTTTATATGGCAGAACATGTAGAAGAACATCATTATTATATTCTGCTGATCACTCGTGGATCCAGAGGAAGGCTTTTTATTTTCTTTGGTATGTACCGAGCTTCAGTTTTAGTCCCTTGGCCACGTAAAGCTACACAAAAAAATGCAGCTTATGGAATTCAACACTGAAAGAGACGTTTTCTGCCACTCTGGAGCAGTTTTACCATCATTTTATCTTAGGTACATGGTAAGAATCGGCAAAAAAGACTGATTAGAAGAATAGTAGCAATGTAAATGTTTAAGACTTCTATCCTGCACTGCTCCTGATGAACTTCCCCAGTTACATCCGGATAAAGTATAATTTTAGTGAATGATATTTATTTAAGAACTGAAATCATTTTATCAAAGTTATACACGTTAAAAGGCCCATATTACACAATTTTGTTGTTTCCTCATCACACACATACCTGGAGTTGTGCTTTGTTTCATTCACACATGTTTAACACACAAACCCTGCACATTTAGGCCAAGTTCTTCTCTCAAATGGAAAAAGCTGTGTTCCACTTTGTGATGTCATGTGGTTAATACAAGAAGTGCTCCACTGTGTTTTTAAACTCCACGCACCTTACTCTCCAGAATCATTTGGATAAGTTAAGCCTGGAATTTTCGAGCTATATTAAACAAAAGGTAAAAGGCATTGAAAACTACCACTTCGTGACATCATAAGGTGGGACAGAGAATTTTGAGCTTTCGAGATGTAGACAGGTTACTCAAACATGTGTGAATGAAGCAAAACACAACTGCGGGTATGTTTTTTGATGAGGCAACAACATTATAACAAGACTAAAAGCTCACAAGAAACCATTTTGTGTAATATAGGACATTTAAATAGCAAATTCAGGATAAACGCAGGAAAGTTGTCAAGTTGTTGTTTTTTTTTAGAACTTGTTAAGAATATATTTGGATTCCACCTTTCCAAAAACTGCCTAATCTCATGACTCACAGAGCTGTACTTTACCATGTAGTCTCCTCTTCCATCAGCAGGGGGAGTTGTAGCTCTGTCATGCCTCAGTCTTCCTCCAGTAGAAGTCGCCTGTGATTTGAGACACCGACAGGAGCAGCCCACCACGCAACCCCAAGCCCCTCCACTGCTCCGCTTTGTCTGGTTTTAGGATCTTTACATTCTGACGTGTGGGTGCCTGCAGACAGTCACAGAACTATTTCAGAGTTCATCATGGTTGTCTAAGCACTGGGATCTGATCTGCGTTGGAAAGTTGGAAAGCAGCACAAGAAAAAAGCATATGTATCTTGATTTTATTTTGCTTCTCTTGGTCAGGCTCAGGGATTTTTGCATTATTCAGGGAGCATTAAAGGCACTGAACCAGATTTTACTGTTTTAAAAAACAGAACTAGTTCATTTTAGACAGTTTTAAGTGCTATTATTCACCGCAATGAGTTTATAAAAGCTTTTCACAACTATCAGAGCCAAGAGAAGAGTAATGGTATATGATGTATATAATGGTATTTGCCAAGAACAATTAGCATGCTATAACTAGATGCAGACACACATGCATGTCTATACTTATGTCTATACTATGGAGATGCAGATTTTGCTCAAAAACATGGAAATACTGGTTAAAACAAGTTATCAACCAGAGCATCTTTTTGTATTTAAGGTTAGGACACATTTCTAATAACATTTTCAGAAATTTTATATGCAAATACTGCAACAGCTAAAGGCTTGTGCAGTAGCTGTGAATATATGTATAGTTTGACAACTTCAAAATCCCAAAATCTGATTTTGAACCACTGACCCATGGGTCTAAAGGCATATGATGTAACCACTACACCACCACTGACACAGAAGAGCCTGGATTGTTGGCGCTCTTGGCTTAAAGTTGGCTTATAGCACAGTTTTAAATATGGCAACAATTCAAGCTTTATGGAAGTTTTACAAAAGTTTAAAGAGTAAAAAGAATACATACTGAATTATAAGTGCAAGTAAGTCTTTTGCTACATTTTTCAGTTATTTGTCTGCGCAGAGTAAGGCAGAAAAGGGTGTCCAGTAGGAGGAGCTACTTACATTGAAGTCTATGTTAAATTTGTCGGTTTATTTTGCAAATAATGGATAAAAAACTATAAGAATTGCAAACTATAAGATGGCTGCACAGTCAACACATTATAAATTACAACAAGGTCTTGATCTGAAGAAGCTTTAGCTGGTTTTGTAATTTAAAAAGAGACCAAACTTACAGCTGCACACTCTTTGACACTGAGCTGAACTCTTATTACTCTGGGGGGATCCTGCAGAACACAGACTGTCAGATCCCCATTTCAAACAAAAAAAAGTTAATTACAAAGCGAAATAATTCAATAAAACATCCCCAAAGTGTATTTTGACTTGATTTATAATTAGATAATGAACAAATTCGAGAGTATGGCTAAAATGTAATCCCTCGGAAATCTGAAGAAAGCTACAGACGCTGCATTGCGACTGGCACGTATCCTCCTCCAACTATTAATCATAAACCCAGCCAGGAGTTATTGTGTGTCGTAAAATATTTTATCTCATTTCAGATAGAAGTGTAATTTTCCATTTTCTAGCTCTCTTCTCTTTCATTGACCTCCTTTCCCTCCCTTCCTCCCTCCGCTCCCGCTCTTGTCCCTCTCTTCTTAATTTGTGTTCTCCATCTCTTACTCGCTGTCACCCTCTCACCTCCCTTCCTATCTATTGTCTTTCCCCTCTCTCTGCTCCCCTCCTTCTCTCTCTCTCCCTCTCTACTACTCTCCATCTCTTAATCACGCACACCCTTCCTTTCTTTTCTCCCTTGTCTGCCCCCTCTTCTCATCTCTCTTCTCTCTGTACTCTCTTATGCACCCTTCTTTTTTCTTCCTCTCTCTGTCTACTCTCTCTCCCTCCGTCTTCTCTCTCTTTCTCCCTCCTCATCTTTCTTCCGAGCAGACTCCTGTGCATGAGTTGTGTGTAGAGCAGGGTCACACTTACCTCCACAGATGTCAGCACAATTAGTGGTTTAATGCCTCATTCATTCTTGTCTCATTTTAACAGCGCACTCTGAAGCCAGTCGTCTGGTTGGAAATGCGGTCATAGGTTGTTTGAGCCAACTGCTTATTAAGAGCTGAAGACGTGAACGGACTTGTCCATATGCTGAAAAGTTGGTAGGTTTTTTACATTTTTAACAACTTAAAGAAGGCCATTAAGTTTTGGAAACAGTTAGATGACAATGTGCATTGTTAAGTTTATATTTTACCTAAAATAATGTCAATAGCAGAATAAACCAGTCTTACCGATCGAGAACAGCATCCAATCCATCAAAAAATACGCTCCTCTACTCCTGAGTCCACCGTGGAATCTTCAGTCTTTGCCCCAAACCGCTCCGGGTCCCAGATGCCTCCAGCACAAAGGTGTCAAACTCAAATTCACTGGATTATATTCTCTGGACCTGTACAGAACAAATGAGACCAACTCTATGGAATATGTTAATGTTTGACAGAACCAGAGCCTCAAAGGTGAGTGAAGTCCAAATCCAAATTTTTGGCTTTTCTGTAAAAACGTCTTTCCTGTTAACACTGTGGTGATTGCAGGTGAAAATAGTTGTATATTCGGAAAGACGAGCGCCGTAGCTTTCATTTGATGTGTAGATTGTTTGTGTGGGTGACGCAGAAATATAGGTACATTGCTGCAAAGTTGTAAAGTAGGGACGACCATCGGAATGTTAACAGGTTAAGTTCTAAAACAGGAAATGCCAAAACAAAGGTACTCAAAAGCATGTTTAAAGCCAATAAGAACACAAATAATGCAACATATTTGTCCTTTAAATAAGTTCACGTCACAGCGCAACTACAGAGCACTTGTTCAATGTACTGCTGAATGTTCTTTGTATTTCTGAGTCTTCTACAGCACAGGTAGGCTATATGCACAGTTACACGGTGTTATCTATTAAATATTTAGCTGTGTTATACAAGTGCAATATTCTGAATGCATTTTAAAATACATTCTATAATAACCAGATACATCCCTGACCCACATCCTCAGTGTAAATTAGAATGCATGAAATGGCTGTACTGCAGACGCACATCTGACAGAGTTGGGCTAAATGAGGTGTTACTCCGGTTCCCCTGTCAACATGTCCTAGAGGTGTTAGTGAATGATATTAAGAGATTCTGGGTAAAATTTCCCAATCTCTCTAATTTGGATCTCTTTGCCCCCGTAATGCCGTGTGTTCTGGTTGTATATGTGACTTTAAAATATAAAAAATGCCCAGTCAAATAAAGGTGGGGATACATGGTTGTGTATCTATGTACTACAATATTATATTTTCTTTATTCCCATATTTATTGTTGCTATTGTTGAGTTGCATTCACATATTTCATAGCATGTATGTATGGAAAGCTGCTATGGCAAATTAATTGTCTACTGTGAGAGCAATAAAGTTCTATATCATTTGAATATGCAGGGTGTCCATTGAAGCCTTTTTGCAATGTTAAAATGTAATTACAAAGGCAATTGATAAGATATAGTCATTAGATTTGTTCTATTATACTCAGTGGTTATAAAAGTTTTTAGTCACATTTCATTTTTGGTCAATTACTGGTCCATTTAGACACCATGTATAAATGTGTTATTCTTAATGTACCCATCTCTCCTGAGCCACTGGAGCCATCTGTCAGGAGCAGTGGGCAACCGCAGACAGCCCCAAGAGCATCTTGGTCAGAATTAGCATTAGCCAGAATTAGCATTAGATAACTGGAGCTAATACAGTGGCCACATGGAAACAATTCATAAAGGCCATTTGATGCATTATTCATTCCTGTCACAGTCACACTAGGCCTTGGTCGTGGAAAACTACTTCTGGAGTCGTACATGCCCTGAGGAAGACTGATACAAGTGTGGCTGAAAAACTATACCCAAGGATACAAAGGTGCATATTGAAATTGATATATCCATTTCAATATGCACCTTT
This sequence comes from Periophthalmus modestus, assembly GCA_019594935.1. NCBI lineage: Eukaryota > Metazoa > Chordata > Actinopteri > Gobiiformes > Gobiidae > Periophthalmus > Periophthalmus modestus. Next base: position 17,124,937 of record JAIEZT010001373.1, read on the forward strand.
GATGGAGTACCTTCCCAAGGACACAACAAAAATGTGCAGGATCAACACTAACTATTACAGGTTCCTTTTTCTGGACAGCACTCTTTATGGAAAACTCTATTCATATGCATGACCTGATAACATTCCATGAAATTCTTCAGTGTTTTCAAAGTCCATGCAACTTAACCAGTTTCTCCCAAATTTCCTTCATTAAGTAGCAAATCGCTGGGTAGTGCAAGATAGTATCTGGAGGGACGGTCTGGGAGTTTAGGTAAAAGGATGCAATTAAGTTTAGGAAAATGGTTACGGTTTGTCTTGTTCCTTCCATATATTCTTCTAACTGTATGTATATATACAATTTCATAACAGAACTTCATTTGCTTGTCTCTATGGAGATAGATAAGTTGAATGTCCATGTTATAATCCAGGCAAAGCAATACCATCTCAGTTGGTAGACCCTCCACCAGAAAAGTTACATGGTACACCTTTAAAAGCCTGAATACTATTGTATAATCATATATCTACTCCACAGGTATTGTTGTCCTTGGTTTCAGACAGTCCATGAGCACAAAGTAGTTATTACTCATAGGGATTAGTCAGTGTACTCCAGCCTGTAGTACAGTTTTGTATCTAGCCACAGTTCAGCTTATGTGTTTGATAAAGTGCCCCCTTCGAATGGTACCATCGTTCACACGCTTTGGGAGCCTCACTGCGGAGAGAGTTCAGGAAAAATATACCTCTTCACTCGCGCTTTTATCTGCTCCGAGCGCAACCTCCAAAGAGAAACTTTGCAACACTGCAGAGAATGAATCACACCACCATGAGCCTCACTTCAGTTTTAGTGTCAGGTAAATGATTATATAATGGATTTAACTGGTGCAACACGATACATTCAACTGCTAAATGTTTTAGAGTAATCTGCATTTGACCCATTCTTTAGAAGCAGAGGGCAACCGCAGTGCAGGACGCAAACACTATGTTAAAAATCCTACATCAGGATTTTGGGTCAGGAGTACTTTGAGCACTTAGCTGGAAGATTAGACTTTTGAGCATGTTTTAGATATGACAAGAGACATGCCTCATTTATAAATCTTACTTATGCACTATGCACTGCATAGGGCGCCCTCTGCGCCACATGCAGGGTTTATAAAACTCCTACTAGGAGCCAGGGCCGGCCTGAGCTTTCAGGGGGCCCTAAGCTAAATTTGTCTCTGGGGCTCCTGACAGTAGATGCCTTCTGGCTCAGCTAGTGGTGATTCACATTTGACAACGTTATGACTTTGCTCTCATCACGTTGACCAGTTGTATTTGTATTTATACACTGCCCGGCCAAAAAAAAAAAAAAAAAGTTGTTTTATTGGACACAGAGCTTGTGTGTTTATAGCAGCCTAAATGCATGATTACATTTGTTTTATACCTATAGTAGCAAAATATCTACTGCTGCCTTCATTTGTTTTAGGTGGGGGCAGCTATGTATTTACACCGGTGAAAGGACCCTTTGTAATGTAAATGTAAGCCCACTGTCCCAACTGGAATACATTAAAACCCACCAGAAATGAAGAAAAAACGTCTAGAATTTTAAAACTCTTAACCCTCCGTAGAGCTTTGTTTACTGTTCTTGTGACTATAGTAGTCGTGACATTCTGGATGTTTTCAGTCTGATGTTGGTCATACACTGCCTGGCCAAAAAAAAGTCACCATCTGGATTTAACTAAGGAAATAATCTGGGGTTGCTGCAGTTGGTCAGGTCTAGGTTCAGCAACAGTCTGTGCTCAAAGAATGAGGTCAGCTGACTACCTGAATATACTGAATGACCAGGTTATTCCATCAATGGATTTTTTCTTCCCTGATGACACGAGCATATTCCAAGATGACAATAACTGCAGTCACTTACAAGAAGGCCGGCATGTAAATATTTAATCATTAGACAAAGTTGACATATAATCAAATCAATAGTGTTTCATAAAAATATCATCACTTGTATTGCTCATTAAAACAGATACACACTGATTTAATTTTTGCAGTTGCAGTTTTTTATTTGAATTTTAAAAGTGCATCAGTGAAGAGTTAATTGAATTCATAGTTCATAGGCCTGAAAGACCACCTCCAGCTTTTCCCGGACTCCTTACAGACTGTCCTATTGTCCTGTTTGTAACTGGATTGGTACATTCCCTTCTTGTCCATGTACTGCTTCCTCCTGGTCATCCACTTCCCAGTCTTTCTGGGACCCTGAGAGGAGCCATTGTAAGCACCTTGACTAGCATGTTAATGAGAATGAGAGAATGAGGTTAGCAGCACCATGGTTAGCAGCACAGTGTTTTGCAGCACGTTGGTTAGCACCTTGATATACTGGTGCAGAGGTAGGCTGGATCCGGATCACCCTGTCCTGGACATTCTGAATGTTGACTTTAATAACCAGCTCCTGCTGTTTATTCTGAACTGGCCTCTTCCTCTGGACCTTCTTGTGGGGGACTGGCTGTCTCTTGTAGTGGTTCACGAAGTTCTTCTTCCACACCTTCCTTGAGTTTTTCTTCCACGGTTGACTGGGTATTTGCCGTATTTTGAGGTATCCATCTTGGACCAAAGCCTGGATGATGGGGTTGTGCTGCTGGACACTGGTGGTCCTCCTCTCCATCTCTGGAGAGCTCAGTGCAGACCAGTAGACCTTGTCATTTGGGAGACTGACACCTTCAGAAGTTGTCAGGCAATTGTGCAAAATAATCATAAAGGGAGATCAGCCAAAACAATTCAAACCCCAATATACAACCAGATATGCTGTTGGGTCACTACTGATAAAGGGTGAGCAGATGTCTCCATTTACTTGGAAATTCCTATGCAGTCCTTTATAAATGAGGCCCCATAACTCACAGATAAGATAAGATAAGATAAGCCTTTATTAGTCCCACAGTGGGGAAATTCCAGCATTGCACCGCACACAGAGAACAGAAGGAACAGGGTAATAGATAAATAGTAAGAAATAATTTAAGAAATAGATTCGAAAATAAAAACTCTAATATACACATATATATACATATAGATATACAAAGTGAAAGTGATAAAGTGACTTGAGTATTGCACATGGGTTTGATTAAATATGGTTGAATGACACATGTTCAGTGTTAACAGTGTTCATTGTATAGTCTGACAGCAGCAGGAAGGAAAGACCTGCGGAACCTCTCCTTCACACAGCGAGGGTGAATCAGTCTGTCACTAAAGCTGCTCTCCAGGGCAGACAGAGCGTCCTGCAGGGGGTGAGACTCATGGTCCAGCATTGAGATGACCTTAGCCAGGACCCTCCTGTCCCCCACCTCCTGCACTGAGTCCAGAGGACAGCCCAGGACAGAGCTGGACTTCTTGATGATCTTGTCCAGCTTCTTCCTCTCCCTCTCTGTGATGCTGCTGTTCCAGCAGACCACACCGTACAGGATGGCTGATGCCACCCACAGAGTCATAGAAGGTCTTCAGGAGTGGCCCTCTCACTCCAAAAGACCTGAGTCTCCTCAGGAGATAGAGCCTGCTCTGGCCCTTCCTGTACAGTGCGTCTGTGTTGTGAGTCCAGTCCAGTTTGTTGTTCAGATGAACACCCAGGTACTTGTATGAGTCCACTCTCTCAATGTCCCTTCCCTGGATGTTCACTGAGGGGGCAGTAGAGTGGCGTCTGCGGAAGTCCACCACCATCTCCTTGGTCTTCCCTGCGTTGATGATGAGGTGGTTCTGCTGACACCAGTCCACAAAGTCCTGCGTTAGTCCTCTGTACTCCACATCGTCGTCATCCTTGATGAGGCCAATGATGGCGGAGTCATCAGAGAACTTCTGCAGGACGCAGCTGTCCGTGTTGTGTCTGAAGTCTGCAGTGTAAAGGGTGAAAAGAAAGGGCGCGAGGACAGTGCCCTGGGGCACCCCCACACTGCAGGTCATGAGATCAGACACAGAGTTCTTGGCTCTCACAAACTGGGGCCGGTTTGTGAGATAGTCCAGGATCCAGTCTGCCAGGTCACAGTCCACCCCGGCGGTCTCCAGCTTGTCCCTCAGGAGCAGAGGCTGGAGCAGAGGCTGTGAGATAAACTCACAGATTCAGAATTTTGTTATCGTGCTGGTTTGACACAGTCCTATTCATGAACAAACAATGAAATGTTTATTCACTGGTCACTTAGGGGACTTTCATAACCCATCTCTAGGCTAAAAAAAAACCCCCAAACACTTAAATAGAAATTTAAAGATGCAATATGTAACTTTTTCTGGTTGATTGTCTGTCACCTCCATGGAAATATTCTTGCTTTGCCTAGAATATCTTTTACTTAATATGACATAACTGGTATTGCAAACTTTTCTAGAGTCTCTGTTTAGGCGTTGAAATAATCACATTGGATACAAGATAGATAAGTTTAGAGATGAAATACAGTGGAATATTCCAGACAATGCAACATCATCTCCATGGATACAAGCAAGTGGCGAACCCCCCATCATAAAAAAAGTTGTACATACCACCATAATGTTGTAAAAGTATTCTATCCCACAGAACAGCAATATGGGGAATGGTAATGTGCTTGTTTTTCTCTTTCTTTCAGTAGATGGAAAATAAATAAAGTACATGTATATCCTAGTTTACTCATACTGTGCAGTTCTGTTCGGTTTTCCCCCACTAGATGGCACTGTGCACACAAGTCTTGAGCTGATCTTGAAGGTGCCTCTGACTGATCAAAGCTTCGAAGCATCATTTATGATCCGTTGACACTCTGTTTTTTTGTGTTTAGACTTCCCTTTTGGCCTCTCTGTGTTGCCTTGGGAACTGGTCAAAAAAGAAAGACGTAAAAGGCATAACAACGGTGCGGAGTGTAACTTACCTCCAAGTTCATTTTGATCCTGGGAGGAGTTCTGTCTAATGCATACAGGACGGGTTTCAATCAAGATGAGATGACACAGAAAAAGTGATGGAGAGGAGGCAGGAGGGGTGGAGGCGGGAGGAGAGGAGACGAGGGGGGACAAGGAGGGAGGAGGAGGTGGGGTGGAGGGCAGAAGTGCAGAGCGGGTACAGCCCTCCTCTGGATCACAGCCAAGTAATAAAAGTCAAGGCTTTGCAAAGTGATGCGCTCAAAAAGACACTCATACTCAGTCTCTCTCAGCACCTGCACATAACATAGCTGTAGCACTCAAGAAGATGTTAGGTAGCAGGAAAATTTGGGGAAAAGTTTAGATTAGAAGCTAACTAAAGGCACTGCTCTGTCTGGAGCTCTGTTACTCAAATTAGACTTTGACCACCCCCCAGTAACACCAAGTTCACAGTCGAACAACACAACAACTGATAACCTGATCTGTGTTTTTCCACCTCAAAAACATTGCCTGGCTCCGTTCATCCCTGTCCTTCTCTGCTGCTGAAACCCTGATCCACCCTTTCATCACTTCCAGATTAGATTGCTGCAGTAGCATTCTTTACGGCACACCCTCCAAAACACTCAGTAAGTTACAATACATCTAAAACCTCACTCCCAGCCTCCTCACACATACCCGGTTCTGTCCACAGATCACCTCTGTCCTCCAGAACCTCCACTGGCTCCCTATCCCTTTGCACATCCTCTTCAAAGTTCTCCTCATCACCTCCAAAGCCCTCCTAACTCTCAGACCTGCTCCCACCCAGAAATGTCACTAGACCCTTTTTTACGGTGGCGTGTGCCCCCGTATAAATCAGCTGTACCCCAGTATGGAAAGACCCAGCCCATGCTCTGCACAGGAGGCAAGTGGCAAGAGCACCAGTGGCTCACAGTAAAGTCTAGACTGTACATAGATAGGTTATAGACATCTGGTTTTCTCATTTAGTTATAGTGATGAGTGGGTCAACCTGTAATTAGTAGGTCAGATGGCTCGATACAAAGTCTAGGAGTTGCGAGTGTCGGGCAGATTGAACCCAAACGCGGCTCTGTTTTAGGCAATATTGCAATAATGAAATGAACCAGAGATGTAGACACTTGACTTTTACATCTGCTTGTATTTAGTTCAGCAAAAAGGTCCTTAAGTGCAATTGGATTCCAAATGAAAAAAAAAAAAAGATAAAATGAGAGAAAAGAAAAAAGCCCTTAGTATTCTGTGTGCACGGAGCAGACATGTTATCGCTACATCACATCATGTGCATAGTGCAAAAGTTCCTCACCTGGATTTATTCAGTGTGCATTCACACTGCATCAGGTAAATCCTGCATGATCCAAACAGCTATAGTCCCAAACTCTCCTAAAAGCCAACAGTGACCCGAGCATCACTATGTATGACCTATGGTACTGTCCAGAAGAGGAGCTGGGGGCATCAACACGGTGGTCCTTACAATCATATAGTGATAAACCAAAGATAGTGGGAACAGAGTCCATAAAAATGGTCTACAAAGCCTACATTTTAGTCACTTATATATGATTATGACAGAATACATGTGTGTAGATTCACTAGCACAACATACCATGGCGAAGTACGGCATGTTTCTCACTATATTCTAGTGGGACTAAACGCAACATAAAACATGAGGCCAGGTGTCCTGTAAGCTATGTTTTATTCTTTAGTCTTATATCTCTGGACTGTCCAGGAAATTTCATCTGTTTTGTGCCAAATTTGCTGAGGGGAGAACTCCCAGACCCCCCTGTCTGAAAGAGGTGTAGGCCTCTCAATCAATCAAGCTTCATTTCAGACTTGAGTGGGTCAATATTGAACATTTAAAACTGACAGAAGACAAACACAACAATAATAACAGTTCTGCCAGAGTTCAGATATATACCTGACACTGCTCTGCTCGGGCATTATTACAAAATATATCATTTTATTTTGTGAGTCCTCAAGGCTCTTTATGTATATATATTTTTGTGCAGTTTCTGATCACAGCATTCAATGTGGGGACATTGTTCTGCACAAACAGCAAAATGGCACTTGTCCTTTGAGTGACAATTTCCAGTACTGTCTCTGAATGTCATCATCCCTGAGATCACTCCTGACAATGTGACCAAGACCAACTTATCCACAACAGACAGCTCCCCTCCAGACAAATGAAAAGGAAGAAACACAGACTTTAGGTGCTCCCTTCTCACCACCATTACTACACTCTCTTTACAATACAACAATACTACAACATCAGATGTTTGAGGGGAAAAAAAAAAAAAATGTATGTGCAAAAGAGAAGGAGCCCGTGCCCAGTATATCTGTTGGTCTAGTGATGTTTCTGCTCCCACTGCTCCTCTGTCGCCAACCTCCTGTCCCTTTCCTGCGGAACCAAGTTCTGCTTCCACCCTCTGGAACTCCCTACCTCAATAACGCCATGACTGCACTGAACTCTCCACATTCAAGAAAAATCGCAACACCCATCAATTTAGAATAGCTTTTAATGTTGAACTTTTTTCCTCCATGTGCTTTACCGTTTTTTTCTTTTCTGTTTTATTTGTTTATTACTCTTATAAATCCCACTCAAATAACATTACAGTCACCAGCTAGCTGGCATTAGACAACAGTTTTTCAGTTAGTCACTCTCACTTTTTGCTGAAAATCAAACACCAAAGCACGACCATGAACAATTGTTTTGATCACATCCTCCTGAAAATGTGCTGCTGAAATACATGTTGTATTTTCTCTTGTATTTTCTTGAGTTTTCAAACTGTCAAAAAACTTGGCTGTGTACATTGTGTCACCATGGTAACTGTTGAACATTCCTCCATAAACATAACCATCAACATGTCACTGATGTCAAGCATCAATTAACACTAATATGCTTATTGTAAACATTGACTATTTCTGTCTTTATTTATTTATTCTTTATTTGTCAGGGACCATGTACAAATTCATTAATCTTACAAAAGAAAAGATGATTTGTACCAGATTTAGCTACTGCTATTTTCCATATGCAGTCCCTGGGAGGATGAACACACATTAAAATGCACATTTCATAACAATTACATTAGAAGACTAACAGTTTCTCATTAACATTAGCAGTAAATACAATAAAATGCCCCCACGTCTAATACAGTATGTTTCCTTCAGTCCATACCAATATAAAATCATTATGTGAGAGTCTTGACCCAGTAATGCCCTTTTTTCCCCCAAAGATGGAATTATGACATTCATGTGCCATTTGTAGTGCTGTCGTATGATCATTATTTTTTAATGAAAATTGCAGAAAAGTACAGGAAAAAGTGAGAAAAAAGTTACAATTGGTGGGATAATACCTTGTATGGTGAATAAAAGGTACAATAAGAGATTTTTGATCAATAAAGTGTATAAATACTCTCTCTTTTTTTTTTTTTACTTCATTCACCAAGATAGTAGACACATTTATTTTTAACGACATTTTAACATTAAAAAGTATTGTTTTCAGTTAAACAGATTATTCTTTAGAATGAGAAAGATGCTGGTCTTACTGGGGAGGATGGGGCATAATCATTTCTGACTTGTCCCAATAGCAGCTAGAGGTCTTTGGATGTTCCCTCAGAGTATAACTATAAACATAATTTTATATATATAATATATAAAAATATATAATATATATATAAAATATATATAATATATATATAATATATAAAATATATATAAAATATATAATATATATATATATATAATATATAATATATATATATATATATAATATATATATATATATATATATATATATATATATATACACACACACACACACACACACATATATATATATAACACACCTGTTTTAACATCTTTTATGATTTCATTTCAGGTGATGACACATTCCTGCTCTCTCTGAATTGAGAGACGTGTCTTATCTGAACTGTAGAAACACACTAAACTTTAAAAAATACAAACGCACAAATGACATGTTACCATGACGATGCATTTAGTAGATCAATGTATTGTATCAATGCAATGATACAATGCAATTAAACACCAGGTAATAGCTTTTTCCGCTTTTCAGACTTTATTTTACCTCTTTTTGACTCCATGTACCAGCTGTATTAGTGCCACATACTTATGACAGTGGGGTAGAAATAACTTACTTTGGTCGCCATTGGAGCAACAAAAAGACTATTTTCTCCCAAACACCAAATTCAAAGAGATCCTAGCACATCTCGGCACTGTTGTGGAGATGGCGTGAGACGACGAAAATGTGTAAAATTGGACCGCGGGTCTTCACAGGAGGGGGACAGCTTTGAGTTTGGGAAAGTCACTTCACAAATCTACTTTGACAGAGAAAGTAGTTAACATAACTTTACTCGTAATATTTTTTTTCTGAAGTATTTGCACAAATTTGGGAGGGAAATGCATTTTATAAAACCGTCCTGCTTTATGATAGAAAAAGACAACTTAAAGACTTATTTAACGAGAGTCATTGTTGGACTTTTTATTTGGAAGTACAGTAGTTTAAGGTTGCTCATATAAGTATAGTTTTAGGTTTAAAAGTAAAGGTTCGGTCTTGAATGGTATGGAGATCAAAGTGAACTTATAGTCCTAGAATTGGTTTGCAATTAAGCAGCATATTCCATTTCAGGCAATTAGAAACACAAAATTCTGTTTAAATTATGGTTTAAAATAAATTAAGGCATTTGTTGTGGAATTTCTAATAGTAAAAACCTTAAAAATCAACAGAGAAGTTGTCTTGAATCAAAAAGTCTGAATCAATTGTGTACAATCGTCAAAGAGCGGTTGTCCCTAATAGTGTCATCTCGCCCTCAGCTCACAAATGAAAACGCATACAGTGTATATACCGTGGACTTCAGGGACTGGCCTCCTGCTGGTGCCCAGAGTCAGGACTAACCATGGGGAATCAAAATTTTAGTTTTATGCAGCTAAAACCTGGAAGAGTCTTCCTGAAGATATGAGACAGGCCTCGACTTTGACAATGTTTAAATCCAGGCTCAAAACCGTTCAGTTTAGCTGTACATATGACTGAAAGGTTTTTATTCTGCACTTTTCTCCTTTAATGTTAATTTTATGATGATTATTTTTGTTTTGATTTGTTGTATTGTGATTTTAATGTCTTTTTTAATTCTATAAAGCACTTAGAATTACTGTGTGTACAAACATAAAAATAAACTTGCCTTGCCGATTTATTCCATCAAAACAATCATACCCTTTCAGTCTAGTCAAAGTAGCTGCAAACTGCTAGGCACACAAACAAGAGATGCATAACATAACAACCGATGGTATTACGAAGGTTAGGTCAAAGAGATCCATAACAATACAAATAAAGATTTAGGGTAAAGACGGCCATAAAACATTGATCCCATGTCGAGAGTGGGATTTGAACTGCCAACCTTCTAATCACTGAAAAAATGCTCTACCAACTGAGCTACTGTCGCTCCACATAACATACAGTTAACCTGCGAATTTGCTCAAGTTTAACAATAAGTGACCTCTGTATTAAAAATAGTAACATGCAGTCTAATTAATGCTAAACAATACTTAAAAAAAAAAGCATGTAGCTCTTATTACATCATATATATTGGGTAGAAATTTGCAGTTGAGTTTTTTTTTTTTTAAGAAATCTATAGTCAACTCATAACACATGTGAACAGGGATTTTGTAATTATGCATTGTCTGACCCTGCCATGCACTTTATTCTGATCACAGTATTGTATTAGGGTATGTAAAATATGTATTGCTTGTTTATAATTGTGCTTTAAACATAAACCGTGTGGAGTAGCCACAGCCTTTGGTCCTCCACTCATGAATAAAGATGATCCAATACAAAAGGTGCTTTGAGCTAACAGCGTGTACTGCCTCTCATACAGACACATGGGAAGTACAGAGGTGTATTTCAAAGCATTGGAACCAGGTGGTGGGTGTTGAGTGGTGGCCCTGAATACTTGTAGTGAGAATAATAAAACAGTGTCTTCTGGCTCGGTGCATCTGTGGCTCAGACTTCATATGTTCTAGTTAAATCTCCGGTCCCTCCATATGTTCATACATCAGAGCAACAGTGAGGAGGCAGATCACACAGACAATCGGATCAGTTCAAACTACAACTGTTTAGTCATGCCACTTCAGGCAAGGACACCTTAGGCTCATAGTTGACATTTCTCTGTGGTTATGATGACATCCAGCCATTACAGAATTATTCCTTTATCATAAACATTATCAGTTTCCTTGGTCAACTCAACTCACCGAAACAGTCTGCTATGTACTTCTCAGTTTTTCTTGGCCATCTTGTCTCCAGGCTGTCCTTCTTAGCTCCTATTTAACCCTGCTTGTGTGGAAGCATAGTCAGACTTGAATGGTTGATACTAACGTGCAGTGTTTAGAATTCAAGTCACCGAGTCCAGGCCTCATCAGGAGTGTTGAGTTTACATGCAAAGTCTACGGTGGAAGTGGGTCTTGGCCATCCTATGTTTTTTCAGCGCGTTTTCAACTTTTCGTTTTGACCGTTCAGGAGTTGGACACTCTGTTGGCGTGAGTCAGACGCCAGAGTTGAAAAAGCTGAACTTTTGCCGTTTGATGCACAACGTCAACCAATCAGAGACTACGCTGCAGTGATTTAGCAATGTCATTATCCGGAAAAAAGTAGGAAGACATCAGCTACAAACTAGTGGTAACTTAATTATAATGGCTGTAACGGCTAGCTGAAACACTAGTCATGGACCCAGACAAGCCGCTGCCATGCTGATTGCTTCCATTGATGGGTTTTATGCAATAAATACAGTAAAGTCACTGTCTCACCCTGATTATTGTACACAAAAAGACTTGGAAAACATAACATCCAAAGGCACCCACAAAAGACACCCTGGACGTGTATCAAGTATTTTTCTCCACCATGCATCCATGACATACATGATGTGCGTAGGAGGCATTTGTCCTCAAATGCAAAGGTGACTCATGGTAGAAGGCAGATTGCTATGTGTAACACTGTTGATCTGAGTTATATACATTCTCAATCTGGGACAACTCTCACTGAGAGCAATTGGGAAAAGGTGGAACATTTAGACAAATACTTCACTCAGATTGGGTTGAACCGTAAGAACAGCACAACAACCAAAAATTCATACATTTACAAAGTCTAGCAGAGAGAAGAGCACATCTTTTCTGTGCTCAAATGCGCATTTTTCAAAAACAAAATAGTCAATATCTCTGGTAAAACAGACTATGTGTAAGTATGTGTGACCGCTGGACTTCTGAGGGGACACAGTGGGAACTTTTGCAGGCACAATAATACAAAATAGGATCAACATGTGCTCAAACTCTTCCCAATACCAGGTTCGCAAAGGCCCAAAAACAACATACTTTGCTCACAATAATACAAAACAGGATAAACATGTGCTGTTACATGTGTCCAACCCAAACTACAGGAGAAAAGATAATGGACAGAGTTCGCATCCCCGCAAATCTTCACATGAATAAATTTAAATAACAGAGCAACGTCAGAGCTCAAAAACAATAAACAAAATACAAACGAAGTGGCTGGAGAACCAAGACTGCACAGTAAAACGAACAGCAGGTATGAACAAAACTGTAATAAACAAAAGCACCATTTTGTGTAATTATACTTATATATATATATGAACCGGTTACATATGTCCATCAGGGTTTGTCTTGGCATGGGTAGGCGCTTCATCTTTGGCTTCAGCCCAAACCTAATTCTGCCCTGAGACTGGTCCAGGCCAGCGCACACTGCCATTCATGGGAAGAACACTTTAACCCCCTCGTGTCCATTATATATTGTTATAAAGGATTTAGTCATTTCTTTTCCCTTCCACTGATCAGTGGCCATTGTAAAGTAAATCAGTTAATTAAGGTTGAGAAGCCAGTCTGCACCTTTTTGAAGTCATCAAAGTTTTTGAATCTAATATAATTAAATATCTAATAATACCTGTCTTACACGCCTGGCTGGTTTCTCGCTGTTTGCGGCTCATTGGACTAATGAAGTCACTGAGGTGGTTGGCAAGCTCCTCGGTGGCAAGGCTCCGGGCGTTGATGAGATCCGTCCAGAGTACCTCAAGTCTCTGGATATTGTGGGGCTGTCTTGGCTGACATGTCTCTACAACATCGCGTGGCGGTTGGGGACAGTACGGCTGGACTGGCAGACTGGGGTGATGGTCCCTCTGTATAAAAAGGGGGACCGAGGGTGTGTTCCAGTTATAGGGGAATCACAGTCCTCAGCCTTCCCGGTAAGGTCTATTCCAGGGTACTGGAGAGGAGAGTCCGACCGATAGTCGAACCTCGGATCCAGGAGGAGCAGTGTGGTTTTCGTCCCGGTCGTGGAACACTGGACCAGCTCTATACTCTCCATCGGGTGCTCGAGGGTTTATGGGAGTTTGCCCAACCAGTCCACATGTGTTTTGTGGATCTGGAGAAGGCATTCCACCGTGTCCCTCGTGGTGTCCTTTGGGGGGTGCTCCGGGAGTATGGGGTCCGGGGCCCTTTGCTAAGGGCTGTCCGGTCCCTGTATGACCGGAGCAGGAGCTGTGTTCGCATTGCCGGCAGTAAGTCAGACTTGTTCCCGGTGCATGTTGGACTCCGCCAGGGCTGCCCTTTGTCACCGGTTCTGTTCATTATATTTATGGACAGAATTTCTAGGCGCAGTCAGGGGCTGGAGGGGGTCTGGTTCGGGAACCACAGGATCTCATCTCTGCTGTTTGCAGATGCTGATGGCTTCTTCAAGCCAGGACCTGCAGCAGGCACTGGGGCGGTTTGCAGCCGAGTGTGAAGCGGCTGGGATGAGAATCAGCTCTTCTAAGTCTGAGGCCATGGTTCTCGACCGGAAAAAGGTGGTTTGCCCTCTCCGGGTGGGTGGTGAGCCCTTGCCTCAAGTGGAGGAGTTCAAGTATCTCAGGGTCTTGTTCTCAAGTGAGGGAAGGATGGAACGCGAGATTGACAGGCGGATCGGTGCAGCGTCTGCAGTGATGCGGTCGCTGTATCGGTCCGTTGTGGTAAAGATGGAGCTGAGTCGAAAGGCAAAGCTCTCGATTTAACGGTCAATCTACGTTCCTACCCTCACCTATGGTCATGAGCTCTGGGTCACGACCGAAAGGACAAGATCGCGGATACAAGCGGCCGAAATGGGTTTCCTCCGCAGAGGCTGGGCGCACCCTTAGAGATAGGGTGAGGAGCTCAGTCACACGCGAGGAGCTCGGAGTAGAGCCGCTGCTCCTTCACGTAGAGAGCAACCAGCTGAGGTAGCTCGGGCATCTGCTCAGGAGGCCTCCTGGACGCCTCCCTAGGGAGGTGTTCTGCGCATGTGCCACCGGGAGGAGGCCCCGGGGAAGACCCAGGACACGCTGGAGGGACTATGTCTCTCGGCTGGCCTGGGAACGCCTTGGGTCCCACCGTAGGAGCTGGAGGACGTGTCTGGGGTGAGGGAAGTCTGGGAGTCCCTGCTTAGACTGCTGCCCGTGACCCGGCCCCGGATAAGCGGAAGAAAATGGATGGATGGACTAATGTAAATAAGATCGTTACAACAACCCTGGGCAAAACTTAGTGAAGTGGAGAGGAAGAGCTGTGCTTGATGTCTGACTTTAAAATTCAGCTCCCAAATGTTGATTCAGCTGCTTTCCGCTAAATGCTGTCGGGTTTTTTTATTCTTCTTGTAGAATATGCATGTGCTCTTATGAAGCTCCTGTCTGTTTTATGTGGAAATGTATAAAGAGCTTAAACTGTGGTAAACACAGTGATTCATGATGTGACATACAGTAACATTGGACCCATGAAGGCGCTGGACCAAAGCCATTACCACAGCTCCACTTATCTCCAGGGAAAAGCGCCGTCTGCTGATTTTCTTAACCCTTTCACAGATGTACGCGCAGATGCTACATGTGCCAGATGGAAGTTATTTTCAGATGTTGAAAGATAAAATGTATGCTTTCTAGAAATGTGTTACAAAAGAAGCAAATAATTAAGTCATGCAATAGTATGGTGATGGTCTACATGAGACCTTTATTTTATTTATTTTTTTCTCATAACCTTTTCATAACCTTTTCATAACTTGTACACATTTGATCTATATATATTATTAGATTTTTTATTATTATTATTTTTGTATTTTGTATTTTGTATTTTTTTTTTTTTGCAGGTCCGTTAGTTACTATTACTCTTCCATAACTTAAGCTAGCCCCTTGGTATTATAACCTGATAATAAAAACATGGCCAAAACCATGATTTCCCAAAATTACTATTTATAATTTTCCAGAAATTATTTAATTGAATAAACAATAAATAAAATAAATAAAAATAATAAATAAATAAATAAATAAATAATAAAATAAAATTAAAATGTACAAAGATATCATGCTACAGTATATCTTATATAATGAAGTACATTGTAAAAACAGGTCTTTGGGTCAAACATGAGACCGCTGTGTGCTGTCTTCATCTAATTATAAAGCATCTGTATTGTCCGCAAAGGTGGAATAAAGGCTGGTGCACTTTTGGCACTTTTGCACTGTTGTTAGCATTACTGTGGCAGCAAAACTCCACTTGGACTTTATAAACTTGTGGTGAATAGCAAAGTGAGGAGTAATTGTAGACTGCGGCAAACAATTTCATGATATTAAGATTAGAGGAAAAAAAAAAAGGTACAGCACTTTTAATGGTAATGCTTGTAATACTCCTTTGTTCCTCTAGATAGAGTTGTGAACCACTCAAGGACTAACCTCCCCCTACCGACCAGTTCAAATTGGGGCCACTTAGGGCCTATTAAAAATATCTTGACGTCTTCATGAACTTGTTGTATTTCTTATACATATATATATATAGCCATTTGTGCACAACCAGCAACTATTGTACATAATGGAATGACATATTTTCAAATGTCTGACTTGGCCCGTAGGCTACAGGCTGCCTGGTGGTCTGTCAGGACGCTTATATAAAGACACAGGAGGAGAGAGACTTGGGCTAACAGGCTACTGCACAATACCCATACAGTGCAAACCAGAGTAATTATCTTACCCTCTTGGAAATCAGTCCTATATCATGGTTCGTTTCCAGGTACCTATTTCTTCCACTGGATCACACCTAAGCATTTCAATCGCCAATGTATTGCAAATCCGACTGCCCTACTTTCTACGCCACCTTCCCACTGTCACCTGGAGCATAAAAACACATTAGAAATACCTAGAGTGAATTTAAACCACCTGATGTACCTCGGTAAGACATCTAGAAGTCTTCTGAAATAGCACACGTGGCATTAAATTATGTATATTCATTTAACCTGCGATGGGGGTCAATTCAGGCAGATTGGAGTGCTGTCCTTCCCGCCGATACGATATGGCTGTTATATTGACGACCCATTTCCTCCCACGTTTGAAAGCAGACACATTTGATCCAGTGCTAATGTTAATGAATACACTGGATCAGGGAATGAAACTGAAGCGAGAAACTGGTCGTGTTGTTAAGTTGTTATCACAGTTTAGCACCTACTTTGTTCATTTAAAAAGTTGGAATATTCAACTATCTTACTGTTTCCATGGAGATGTTCTGTACTGTACTTATAGTTGTTAAGTGATGTTGTCCAACTGGCAACTTCAGATCTGTTCTAGCTTTTCTTTTTAATTAATATTTAGCCATAATTCTGCCTGTCTTGGATCCGGGGGTCACATCACACTTAAAAACTCTATGCAATTACAGGTGAAAAAAATGCCTTACCAATATACATTCTACTGGGAGCAGGCTCGCCTCCTGGACTAGTGGCGTCACCTGCTTGTCTCCATGGAGATACTAGATATACAGGGTGGCCCAAAAGTCACTGACAGTTGGAAAGAAATCATAACTCTTCTGTTTCTTAATATTTTTCTTTTATTTTTTCAGAACATTTAGAACTACCCTTCCGACATTGTACAGTGGTACTTTGAGTCATATGGGTCAAATTCAGAAACCCAACAGTGTTACCGTCAACATTTTAATACCAAAGATGTGCAGCAAGTTACTAGAGATCTTCTACTAGTCTGATAGATAACCCAATGTCATGTCAAATCATCATTTCATTTTTGCACTGTTTCGTCTCACCCACCTCTTGTATATAGCCTATATACAGTATACAAATTCAGTCTTTAGTAAGCCCTGTATATGTTTTTTTTTCTTTTTTCATTATTTCAAGTCTTAATAGGATACAACACTTGAAGGGCACTATGCAGGATCTGCAATCTGTCTCCATGGAGATGTTATAGTGTTGCCTGAAAGGTTCCACAATATGGCATTAACCTCATGGAGACAGAGTAGCTGTCACCACCAGGCCAAGTTATAGATCCAACCTGTGGAGAGGCAAATCCAAACAAATGTGTTTTTTGTTTGGTTTCTAGCCTATAATGTAATGAATAAATGGATAACAGACATTCATGCCTTTATGTTATACTGTCGGACATTCTGAGAGGGATCTGGCTGCAGATCTCCACCCAGAGGACCCAACCCACAGGACCCTCACATGAGGTACCTCCATCCAAAGGTCCCTAAAAGTAAACAACCAGTGGTCATGCCAAAGTCCATTGTTTTCTGGCTGCACCTTTAACACTGATTTACACTAAAGACAAGCTCAATCTCACACAAACACAGTTATTTTAAACTAGAAATTAAATCTATTGGCGATTAAATGTCTTTGATGTGCTTTGTTTGGAAAAAAAATAAATAAATAGAAATGAGCTTTATCACCTTTAACGAACTTTAATAGACAATGAACTAAGGCAACAATGGACAGAAGTGTAATTAAGTAGTTACTAAAGTGAACAAATGAAAAATGGGAGGGACATGTGGGTGGAGGTGCATCCTGGTGGAAGTCTGCAGTCAGACTCTCTTGACCATTACGGCAAAATGATCTTCACGGGTAAAGTTACTTTCATACTCAGTCGTGTAACTTTATTTCAGGTACATTTAAACAGGCAGCAGCAACTGCAATGTCCCATCCTCCTCTGATACATTTTTTAGAAATAAGTTTTGTCTAGCTGCCTGAGCTTGTAGGAGTCAGCCCTCTGTGTCTCTGGTAAATTTTCTTTGACAGAGTTTTCTTAGAACAGATGTTTTTTTTAGTTTTTTTTAAACTCCACTCTGCTCTTACAAATGCTATGCTTTTATCACAGGGAGAAAGCTTTGTGACATGTTTACTGCCATATTTGGTACGAGTCTCACTGGGAGGCGAAAAGTCAACTTACTAGCTCTGATGCTGTCCTACTGAATCACCAGCTTAGAGGTTTGGGAACAGAGACACAAAACACAAAGTTCAACATGATTTGTTGAAGTGTATAATCAAGCTGCAGCACATGTTTTATTGTGGTTATATCATTATGCACTAGGCTAATTATTTGAAGCTATTTTGTTGCAGTCATGGCTGTAATTCATATTAATATATAGTATACTCACCTTCTTTCTGTTCTTTTTTTTCCTTAGTCAACAAAGTCATGAGTCAAAATTTGCCTTTGACTAAACTGGTTTACCTGAGGGTCAAGGGTGGCAGTGGAGTGGAGGGTAACCTGGTAACAAGTTACAACAATTTGCATGACAAGTAAAAAATGCATATTATTAAAACAATATAACTGATTTACTTGAAGCTACCATCTATAAGTGTATTGGATTTTTTTTCTTAACCAGTAGATATCAAATGTAAAACCTTGCCCTCTGGTCTTCTTCTCTCAGGCCAAAGTTAGCACAATATCAGAAGTAAGGTAGATAGCATCTAGTGGTGATATGTAAGAATACAACCTGGTCGACCAATATAATTACAGGTGGTAGCTTTAAGTCAAAATGTTGTTGCTTTGATTAAAATAGGTAAAATCCTAAAGCAAAGGCAGTCCTGACCAAGCCTCGCTAAAGATCTGGAAATTAAATGGGTCCCTGGTGGCCACTGCTCTTGACAGGTTGTCCCAACATAATTGAATAATGGGTCAAATGCAGAGAACAGAATCACCACATCCAATGATTCTAGCACAAACCCTTTTATAAACATGATTACTTCTACCACAATTGCAATTTGAGTGACAGGGTGATGACTTTTTGTCCTTCTATTTTCTTCCAGTTTTTTGGGAGCTTGCACATTTATTTCAATGTTCAAGGTGTTCTCTCCCTGAGCTCCGAGAACCAGGATTTGCTCGGCACATGCATGGTTACATCACACGTCTGGGATACCTAAGCTTACTACCTCAGCCTACTGCTTTGAGACCATACCCAGGTCATTAGGCACTGATACTGTCCGAAGTCACTTGCAACAGCTTCAGCCATTGGACAGTGTCTATCTGTATTAGTAGGATGTGTGCACACAGTGTATTGTCTCTATAGCGAAATTTTACCTCTGCATTTGACCCATTTTTATCCAACGCCTCAAGGTCAATGGCAGTGCAGCACCCATAGCCACATTTTGGGTTGATGGGGGACACCGGAGCACCTAGGAAAGCCTCTCAAACATCGGGAGAAATCATTATTCATTGAACTAGTATGCAGTCATCATTTAATAACTATAACCACTGCCAATAGAGTTAGCATGTTCTGCTAGTTAACATCTGCAAGCACAATCGCATAGCTAATATGTTAATGGTAATTACAATCACATCCATCTTAGTGCATCTCAGCACTCGCTCCATAATGTAGCTTGTATTCCATTTACAAGGCCAATTTCACATTTCCATTTTACTTATAAAAAATCTTGCTCACTAAATATTTCCCCCTACTTCTGACAACTCTTAAGTGAACAATGGCTTCAACTCCACCACTTGAATAATAATTATCTCCATAGCACCAAATTAACTGGAACTGGACTACATTTCCATAATTACGGACTATTAATAAACTCTAGGGCATAAATCAGTGGGGACCCACACAGTACCAAAACCACATATATCTTGAAAAGGACTGGGTTGGCTTTGTAATCCTGGCAGGTGGTTGTAGTGGTACTATTAAATATATTCCACTGTTCCCTCATTTATTTCCAATCAATCATGAAAATGAAATAGCTGAATAGATGCTGTTAATGTGTACTTAAACCAGATGTTAGCTTTGATAAAAGAAATGTGGAGAAAAGTCTGTAGCATAAATGCATTGTATGAGTTACAAAGCAACCAACTTCAATGCACACAACTTCAGACAAGAGTAAAAATAGCAGAGGAATAATAAACACAGTGTTCATACATATCCGAGACAATATGCAAGTGCAATAGGTTCAAACCAGTTCAAGTGTACACTAATGCCTCGCTCAGACTGTACCCGATCCAGCGAGTTGTTTTTGGTGCAGTGTGACACTCACGCAAGGACCAGGGCTCTGCTGTGCTGTTGTGGTCACTGTCTTTGAAGGCTGCACACATGAGACCAAGTGTTCATGCCATAACTATTCATTTATTAAGGCAAAAGGCTACAGTTGGCTGTGGAGTGTAGCAAAAACAGACTCCCAAGAGCACCACCGGACTGTCTGAGCTCCTCTTGTTACTTTTAATTATATGGAATACTCGCAGGCACCAGATCACCACACAATACAGCATAATTTGCCTGACTGAGGACAGGATTTGCTTCTCCCTGACTTTGGGGAGGCGTGACCCGACTTTGGCTCTTCGTCTGCGATTCTGAAGCACTCCACACATGAAGAGTGCGACTCTGTCATATTGTAACTACAAAACATCCCCACCACTGCCCCAGCCAATAAAACAGAGCACCAGGGCCAGAGGGAATGATGGACACAGAGGGATAAGATACACAAATAATGGCACCCAATCCACAAAACATTGCGATGAATCCAGATTGAAGAGTTCTTTAAGTAAGAATGGATCAGTGAAGCTGCTGCCTCAGTAAACACCACTCTCTTTCCTGTGTATCACCAGCCTTCTGTGCATTAAGTATTTATCTGAACTATTGCACCACATTTCACAAATAATAATACCATAACACCACTTTGACTTGCATCTAAATTACAGGTGCAATGCTTGGAGTCTCAAAGCAAGTTGTTTTACTGTAGACGGGAAACAGCTGTTTCAAGGTTTGCTAGCTTGTCAGCTCACAACTTTTAACTTGTGTTGTGAGGTGTCTTTGAGCTCGGAGATTTAAAACCTCACACAGTTCTCTTCATGTCTGTGATCTGCGCTTTTTCTAGCGTGTTTAAAATCATTTAAGACCGTAGTGTGGCGGGGTTTAGACCACATACAAACTGAGACAAAACTCTGGAACTGGAACTAAATTCTGAACTAATCCTGGACTAGTTCAGGACTAAAACAGGTCTAGAATAAGACCAAACCAGCTCTCTAGATTAAACAGGGCCCAAACCACAACCTATAAGGACAAGAGGGAACTTTCATTCGATTTGGAGGAGCAGGAGCTCTAGTCCAAGCTCATCATGAGCGTGTGACTACATCATGAAAATGATACTGGACATTACACAAATTTTTATACATGTTTTAAGTAATCTTTGTAATTACCTTGCTCCTTGTTTTTATTTCCTTCTTACTATAGCATTACAGTTGTAGTTGTATATACTGTACATACGGTGCGACCAATTGGGTGTTATGTAGAAATTATGGGGTTTTTTTTGTAAGTATGGTTATAGAATTTTGCAATTAACTACTGTCTAACCATAAAATAGCGTCCCCTGGAACTCTGACACTCCTCTGACAGTAACTTTATTTGGACTTCATTTCATAATTAATTCATGTTACTATCTTCTAAAGGTCTCCCTGTCACCTCTTCCCTGCTGTGCTAATCCTGCTGTTTCTTTGGTCACTTTCCAGATGCCACCCTTCTCTGTGTGTTGTACATTTATAACAATATCCTTTCCGTGTGAATGGGCCCAAGACAATGTGTTTGAGTATGCTGTGTCACACTCCAACTACAGACAATGCATTTCTCAGCTTTGGCTCGAGGCGTCTTGGCATTGAAGAGGTTTGCGTGTCACCAAATGCAAATAGCAGGACAGATCACCTCCAGCCTTATGGGAGTTTGCTCAATCTATGCACCATTGGCATTTGTAACAGGTAATCACTGCAGCTGCCTGATTAAAAGACCTATGCCTTCATTTTCAGGAGGGTCACTTGTCATGGAACTATGGCCGACTCCCAGCGCTTTATCTTAATGAATACAACAGAGAGGAGAACACACAGAAATCATAAGCTAAATGGCTATATGAGAACAAAGAGATTGATTAAAATGTGACTTCTGTGTTGTAGTGAATAGCAAGACGTTTAAAGTGTTTCAGATGGCAGGTGGCACACAAATTAGACTGAACTAGGGCAGAACTGAAACTCGGACATAAACCTAGACTAAACAAGGACAAAAGCAGGACTACAACAGGAGCAAATCAAGTCTATATTCAAATGCAAATATGAATCAAGTCTACATTCTGTAATAATGTTACCTCATGTCTGTGTAATCCCTCAGTCGTCCAGGTCTGATCCATAGCAAAAGAAGTTTAAATCTGTCAGCTGGACAAATCGTTGTAAGAGTGTAGACGTTTCGTTGCTCATCTAAGCTGCTTCTTCAGTTCTTCTTCAGTATCACCTTTTGCAGCCTCTAAAAATGCTCAGAACTGAAGAAGCGGCTTGGATGAGCAGCGAAACGTCTTCACTCTTACAACGATTTGTCCATTTGACAGATTTAAACTTCGTCATTTGCTAATGTTACTTCATCAAAAACATACCTGGAGTTGTGTTTTGTTTCAATTACATATTTTTGAGTAATCCTGCATTATCAGTTTGTCTACATCTTCAAAGCTCAAAATGCTTTATTCCACTTTGTGATGTCATGAAGCAGTAGTTTTCAAGTTAACAACTCCTTTTACCTTTAGTTCAGAAAAGATTGGTAATTCAAAGTTTGAAATCATCCAAATGATTCTAGTGAAGGTGTGTGGAGTTTAAAAAAACAGTGGAGCACTTCCTGTATTACCACATGACATAACAAGGTGGAAGAAGTGTTTTCTGTTTGAGAGAAGAACACAGCCTAAATATGCAGGGTTTGTAAGTTATACACGTGTGAATGAAACAAAAACACAACTCCAGCATTTTGTGTTGAGGAAACAACATTAGAACAAAGATCAGAAAATAATGTAATATGGGCCCTTTAAACCAAAAAAATCATTTATTCATCTTCGAGTGCACTTCTGGTTTTGATTCTGCTTCATTTTGAAAGAAAAAATAATGCAGTGATCATATATTTGAAAGTCTGTTTAAAAAAATGAACATGTATACATTCATACATTTCTGTAGTTGACTCTGGTTTTGTTTCAGCAATTAAAGTATTGACTTGCTGAATAGAATATGTTGTAAATTATGCTAAGACTGAGAATGTTGTAAGTCAAACTCCATAATAAGAACTATAAACTGCTATTAAAATATTGTTTGAAAACCTATCTGAGCTGACTACTCAAGTACTCATAAGTCGATAAGAGTATGATTACAGCCCTTATCAAAAGTAGCAGCACTTAGTTACATATATCGCTCCCCACTGCGAAGAGCTGAAACCAACCACCAAAGTGTCAGTCATAGACTCCAGTAAGTGACGTCTGGCCCAGCGTGAAGCCTGCAGCGGCAGAATGCAACGCTATTATGGATCTCACACGTACAGTTATTTTCAGAGTGCTGCGGATGGACGAGAAAACATCTACAGGTTTAAAACGATGCGCATTTGGACAGTGAGAAAACATTGAAACCCACCCAAAAAACTGGAAATGGAACTGTTTTGCAAAAAAGAACAAAACAAAAAGGTGCTGAGTTTGTGCCATACATTGGAAAATACAAAAACTGTATACAGTATTTGTATGATTTTAGTTAGTTATTAAGCTATCGCCTTTTACAACCTTTAAAAATGCTCTTGAGTACCTTGTTTTAGAACAGGGGTGTCTAAACTTTTCTCATTAAGGGCCACATATAAAAATACAAAGCTGAGGGCCGAGTGAGGGCCATAGACTGGTCATCAATACTGTGAATACTTCAAATCTGTGTTATTAATACAAGTTAGACTGAACCACTACATCTTTATTCATGCTTACGTGCTCAATGGGACACATTCAATATTTGGTATGGGCTTGTTAAAGTTGATTTTTAGAAATGTACAGTAAAAAGTACTGTTTAAGGTAATATGGGCCAATTAACCTGGGAGCTTGACGGCCAAGAAAAATTGGTCTGAGGGCCGCATTTGGCCCCCGGGCCACAGTATGGGCCCTGCCTGTGTTAGAACATAATAGAATCACACATTTATATTCACATAAACAGCACACCCCACATTGGGATATGGTGTTAGCATGGCATCTACTGACAGCAGAGGGAATTAACACAGGACAAATAATTGAACTAGCTAATAAACGACATGCCCTGACATGCTAATGTAACCATGCAGCAGTAAATAACAATTTGACAGCAGAAATACATAGAACAAGTCTCCTGATGATTTAAAAACAGCGCACACACACATTTTTTTTTACCAGCTTAGGTTTACAGAGTACTCAGAGCAGTACAAAGCACACATGGACCCACCAAATCTAACCATACCAATGGGTCTGTAGAAAGCAATTTTCAGACCATATTTTTCATTATGTCATAATCCAAAATGCCACGGTTTAACAAAGCCAGTGTGAGTGATTAAACCCATTAGTTACAGTCAAACAGATACGTCAAAACATGCTGGAAAAGTTTAATATCAAACCACTCCTTATTCCCCAAGTTTCAAAGACGAATTCTCTGCGCCTGAAAATAAGTTGTAGATGAATGAGCTACGCAGCGCTCTGACGAAGAGTGATTTATAGTCTGCGATGGATCAAATGTCTACTGATAAGCCCCACCAATGTAAAACAACCAGCTTCTGTTACAGTTTTGACAGGATATCATCTTAAAACGGTGATTACAAAAGACAGAAAACAGAAACTGTCTGTGGAACAAAGGAACACAGAGAAATAAAAAGATTTTGGTGGTATCCTCCTACGTGCCGTGATGAATGGGATCTAGGTAGCAAAAGCTGAGGTCATCCATCATGAGCTATAGTGTTAATTAATGTTGTAGGAGGGAAGCCAAGCAGTGCCTGTTCCACATCAGCAAAAAGAAAAGCTGCGATTGCCTCAGCCTCACGTACTCCTCAACAGGAATCTTTTCAATTAGGATTTGTAAGAAAGTGTAAGGTGCACAAACATGTTGCAATTCAAAAAGTAAGAAGGAGTAGTAATTTGTGTTAAGCTGTGTACAGATAAGGGCAATTATAGAATTATCAGCTTTTCATGAAATACCTGTTTCAGCCAAACACCAGTGACTGAATAAATGTATGTTTAATGCCATACTATGTACTCAAGCAAAGTAATTACATCTGTTATGGCATTCTTTGTCCTAAATCTTTACTTGTATTTATGGCTATTGTCATATATCGGTTTGACCCAATTCCTAAATCCTTACATGTATTGATTTGTAATATTATCCATCTTTTTGACCAAATCTTTGTGATACTATCTGTTGTTACGCACGGGCATATCTCTTGTTTGTTAAGTGTACAAGACGATGTGTCGAGCAGCCTGAAGTCACTTGGACTAGATTAAGACTGGTACGATTATAAATACACTGTGTGTGTGTGTGTGTGTGTGTGTGTGTGTGTGTGTGTGTGTGTGTGTGTGTGTGTGGTGTGTTCATTTGGAGGCTGAGGGCAAGACAACACTATTAGAGACAACAGCTCTTTGATGATAATTGTGCACACAATTGATTCAATAAATCTGACTTTTTGATTCAAGGCAACTTCTCTATTGATTTCATATATTTTTAAGGCTTTTACTATTAGAAATTCCACAGCACATCCCCATGGAGACCTCACCAGAAAAGTTACAAAGAGTATCTTAAAATCTATATTTCCCTTGAAAGCCTGTATCTTATGACTATTTTCTATTTTTACTTTTTTTTACTCAAGCTATTTCATATTGACATTGTAAAAAAAATAGAAAGTTCATATAAGTTTATATATACATACACACATTATATATATATATATATATATATATACACATATATATATAATATATATATATATATATATATATATATATATATATATATATATATATATATATATATATATATATATAGATATACATATATAGATACACATATATAGATACACATATAAATATACACACACATATATATATATATATATATATACATATACACACACACACACACACACACACACACACACATATACATATATATACATGTAAGAGATCAGTAGATATGCAGAAATTGTCTGCAGTGCAACTCAAACTGTACTCTAACTGAAAAATCAAACTGGGTCCACAATTTTATCTGCATTCTCCTCTAATTGACAAATATTATATGGGGCAAGCTTCATATTCTTTCAGCAGTGTGAAATACAGACATTTGTGAAGAACTAGGTTACATATCAACATGTCAAACATTAGTTTTAGGTAACGTTTAGACACAGACGGGCACTTGTTTTTGGTCAACATGAATTATAAATCCAGTCTGTTTTTCCTGTAGTCTGCACTGTTTTCTGTTCTGTGTTGTTGGGTTGAATTTGGACCATATACCAGTGTGCCTGTCAGTGCAGTCCACAGTTAGCCCTACTCCCCTAAGAGCTGTAATAGTGAGCCCATAAACCCCTGAGCCTGGGCTGTGACTGGCTTTTCATTACACTATAATAAGATTTATGCAGCAGTCATCTCCAACACTGTGCTATAGTAAATCACAGGAGCAAATAAACAAGCCATGTCATGATCGTCAGCATAAAGTGATGTTAATTCATTACAAGCTCAGAAGCTCCATGCTGACCATCACAGACCACTGACAAATGAGCTCAGGTTTTTGTAAGAAGAACAAAGCACTATACTTTGTCTTTTGTCTTAGGCTGTAGAGTTAAAATAATTTCTACAACTGACTAAGCCACTGCTGATAAGATTGTGCCAGGTATCAACATTTGAAATGTTGGTTGAGCTATGTTAGTGAAGTTCAAGGATGGAAGACTGAAAAAAGTAAACAAGAAGAAAAGCACTAAACTAGGGCACTAGGGGAGACACCAGCTCAGTTAGAGCAAAGAAGGACGGTGGATCAATTACCGCTCTGACCAAGTTCTGACGTGGTGTCCTTCTGTGGTGTGTGTATGAGTGATGGTGGTTGTCGGAGAGGCTGACAGTGCCGATTGGCAGCCTCACTTCTGTTAGTCAAAGGAAGCTGTGTCTACAATAGTAGCATACCAGCACACAAATGCAGTAAATTAATATGTAGCTTTGATAAGCTTAAAGCACATTGCAAATATAAAGGATTATCATTATTGAACTCTCTGAATTTGAGGTAAAACAAGTATTTTGTTAAAGGAAAATTCAACAAAACATGTCTCCACATTTGAATCACACGTGCTTTGAATTTAGGTCTGGGATTAGTATGACCTAAAATTGTCTGTGTGTCTGTCCCACTATCTGGTCCGAGACCCAAAGAGAAAGTAGGAGGGCCTGCCTCACCAGGTAATGCCAAATGCAGAGAACTAAGCTTTGTGACTTTCCAAATCCTTCTGCCTAATAAAACCCATACAGGGCCAATACTATCTTGGCTAAACTTGCTCAAATTAAACTTGTAAGGGGCACATAATCTGTTTACTTAAGTTGTTTTTGGGAAGAGAAAAGTTTGTAACAGAAAACGGTCTCCAAAGCTCCCCTTTTCAAAGTGTCCTGAAGCCACCTCAGCCCGTCCTCTTTGTTAAATGCGTCACGTTGTCTTCTCAGGACTCCACAGGCAGTTTGCTGATGGTCTGCAGAATAAAAACCAAATGCCTGCCACAACTACAACTGCTGCCGCTCAACAAAGTGCAATCTACTTGCTGGAGGAGTTTAGACACAATCAGACGGAGCTTGTTTTAGCTCTCAGCGACATGAGTGACACTTGGCTAAGGCTGATAGTGAAGCTGCTCTGATGTGATGAAGGTGTATACTTTGGTCTGTTTTATTACAAGACCCACCTGATCTCCAATTAAAATCTGCTTATTTAATGCACGGCTCCAGTTTTTCAAGACAGTCATTTAACATTTTAACTTGCATCATGCCTGTGTGTGGAAATAACATTATAGGTCAAGTGATGGTTTTTGGAAATTGAAATATTCGTAGGGGATTTCATGGATTCTCCTCTGTTAGAGCTGCAAGAAGTCTAACCTATAAACATGATTTTACTCCCACTCCCAAATTCCCTCTTCAAGTATACATTAATGAGGATAGAGTGTTTCCAAAAAGTTGTTTTTAAGGCCAATGAAAGTCAGAAAATTTGAACATATCACTCCTTTTCTCAAATCACTGCACTGGCTCCCCGTTTCATCCCGGATTGGATACAAAATCTTTCTGCTGACCCATAAATGCATCACTGGACATCACCACTGTATCTGCAAGACCTGATCACTTTGCAATCTTCAAATTGCACCCTCAGATCTTCAGGTGGCTCGTTCAGGTTCCCCTCACTAAGCTACGTACAATGGGGGATCGAGTCTTCTGCTCAGCTGCACCACGGCTCTGGACCTGCCTCTCTGCCCAGAGCCACACAGAGCCTGGACTTTTTTAAAGCTAATCTAAAGACATTTAGATAAAGACACAAAGAGATTATTACATGTTTATTCGCACAAAATGATGGTACGCTTACTTCTAGAACCTGAAAAGGACTGCAAAGTATCACTGCTGTTCCTGGAAATAATTTTATTGTCCCATAAGCAGGAAGTGTGCATTAGCAGGGTAGTTGTTGTTAGTTGAGAGTTGTGAAAAGTGCTTAAAAAACTCATCAGGGTGGATAATTAGAATGTTCGGAATGCAAGGAATGACTTTGGAACACTGCAAAGCAAACCAAATTGACTCGTTGTGTTTTTCTTGTTTTTATGAAAGTAAAAACCAGGTACAGCTCCATTAAAGTTCCTAAAGTAGCAATTTGAACTAATAAAATGTTCAGATTGTTGTGCAAAGTCGTATTCTGACAGATATTACGTTTTTCCACTTAAATAGTATTGTTGTTTCTAGTAAGCCATTTCCTTGAATTCTGGGCACACTCCACATTGTGCATTATACCGATTGTTTGCACATTATTAGGAATAGCTTGGACCCAAATAACTGGGCACCGGACCAATTCAATCAAGTCAACAAGTGCAATGATATACATATTCATGGGCTTTCTTTGTTTATTCCCTCAATGACTGAACGGCAAGACAATGGTGCCATAATTGTTTTTGTTCTCTGATATATTTGTAAGCAGTGACAGCGCTTTTGCAAATGTGCATACAATGAGGCGTGCAATACAATTCCTCTTTTTGGTAAACAGCCAATCATAAAGTCAGAAATCCCCGTCTGGGGTCTGGGGTTGCAGTAAAGTGCAAGTTTGAGTTCAGATGAATAAGTGAGGGATACCTGCACCTGCATCTGTCTTTCATCAGGAAGTATTAAACTGAAGAGATGAAGCTTCCTTTTCTGCAACAGTGCGGTTTGGGTCGTCAAGACAACAAGTGCATTCATTAATCTGTAATAGAGTCATTTTTCATCTTACAGTTTTGTTTCATGTATATTTTTGGTGCTACGTTTTGAGTTTCCTGAGGTGAGTTCACAGTCTTTAGCACATGGTATAAATGTGCGTTGGATAAGATGAGAGCACATTTCTCACTTCACTGACCTTAGATCTTGTGCTGCAGTGGTTTATTGGTATGACTGTGACTAAATGACAATTAAAATGGTTGTTAATAATAGTTACCTGGATTATACAGAAACATCCAACCCCAAATTTGTATCATAAAGACAAAATAAAATGAAAACAAAATTGCAAGACAAAAAAAAGCAAAAAACTTCATTTGGCCAGATCTGATCCATAGTACTTAGTAGGAATACTTTCAACTGGACAAGAAGTTTTAGGAGTGAAGATGTTTCGCTGCTCATCCAAGCTGCTTTTTCAGTTCTGGTCAGATTGCTGGTGGACGCTGCCTCATATCTATCTGAAGGGAGGAGATATCTACACTGAAACTAAAAAGACCTATTGTTTAATTTAGATTTAGATTGTATGTGCTATGGTCTCCAACAACAGCAGTATGTTTTCTTTAGTCCAGATCTTGCACTGTAGGCTTAGATTGTAATTCATTTTCCAGGTGTCAGTGGTGGTCTGCAACAGCTTGGGCACGCCACCTCTGCAGTTTTGGTCTAAATTTTGTTTCTTGTTTCACTTTTCATATGTGTTCCAGTCCAGTGTAAGAGCGTGGTGCTCCCTCTGTGTGCATGGTGCAACGTGGATGTGCACTCCGAGTGTGCAGTCAGGCAGGGGTTGGTTTTTAGGAAACTGAACAAGTGAGTGTGACAGTGTGCTTTAATTAATGTTTTATCCTGTAAAGTAAATATTGATGAACTTAAACTGGGTTTGTGCAATAACAATTGTTAAATAAAGACACTGTTAATTAAAAGGAACCTGGCCAGCCTGTCTTTTTATATACTGATGTGCTTCGTGGGGTCTTTTCTCCAGCTAAGACTGGAATGATGTTGATGCAGCAAATTATAACAGATTAATCACCTGCTCACTACTCTGCCACCACATCGGTGTCTTGGTTTCCAATATGCACTTCCATCTCAACGCAACAACTACTGTATAATTATGCAGCATTGGCTCTTCCTCTCAAGTCCATTCAAACATTTTACAGGGAAGTATATTAATATATTCCACACTAATGCTTTTCTAAATCTACATGAAACCACTATGCACATCTGCAAATGCACTGATTATAGTCCTTGGGGCAGAGGTATTTCCAGACAGTTCCAACTCATGTCCTATGCGTCACATTTGTCAGGTATGCCATTTAATATCAACATTTTTATTCCTAAATCCAATCATCAATTGCTGTGCCTCATTTTGTAAGGACGCACAACTGACAAAAAAAATAAATAAATAAAAATAATAATAATAATAATTAATCAATTTATTTATTTGTGTATTAACTATTCATTTACTCACAAATCAAACTCTTCCAGTTATGCAAAGTCATCTCAATCTGCTGGGAACCAAACATAAATGGAAACAACTAGGGAATGCTATTTTGTACACATGTTTTCAACTGGAGCCAGGCAGGATGGGCTTGGTTAGGACATGACCACTGGTAGTGCAGGTGCTGTTTTAGGGCAGCAGTGTCTCAGTGGTTAGAGCACTTCCTCAGCAGTTCATACTACTATTACATCCTCCGGCAAGACATTTCACCCACATTGCCTAGTTTTTGACTGTGGTTTGTGAGTGATTGGTGGTGGCTAAGGGGACCGATGGCACAGATTGGAAATCTTGCATTCGTCAGTCTACTTCAGGGCTGCACTGGCTACAGTAGTAATATGATAGCCTCCTTGAAATTGGAGAGTAGGTGATGCAAGTTGAAGATGTCAGAAATAAGTGCAACTGCAGGTGGAAAACTTAGAACTGTTACTTTTTTATATTTCATACGCCCCCGCCAGTGCCACTACTTGTGCACAATGTACACCAGTCATTCTTGTAAATACTAAGCTCTTACCCAACCTGCTTCTCTCACTTCATTTATAACCAGTCAAATCCATGCTGCATCTTTTTCTTATAAAAAAAACTAACTGTGATCTCACATCCATCTCCACAGTTATGCCATCGCAGGACTGTGCCACTGCTGTAAATGTGCTGGGTAATTGGTGCACCATTTTGTCACCTCATGCATTATTCAAATCCGGTTGTTGCTTCTCCAAGTTGTAGTTACCTCGTCTGAAACGTTCCAAGGAGAGATTCATCACTTTGCCTGCTGTCAAATGAGAATATATTAGACCAGGGTTTGTGGATGGCGCCGCTAGATAAACGCCATATTTATAATGCCCTGGGAGAGATGATGGTACCTGATAATTTGACTTCTTGATATCTGGCCCTATCCAGACTTTGACACTGGTTTGTGTGGAGATAGATGCAGGAAAAGGGTCCAGTGGTATGCAGCGGTGCATGGTGATTGTACATGAATAATGGAGGTGAAATTCAGCTCGGACAGGACGATGTATTGTTTAAGATCAGCTTAAGGCAGGAGAGATGTGTTTAGTGACTCGACAAAAATAGGAAATTACAGCAATTTAAGGGAGCACTAAGGATAGTTGAAATTGTTTTTGGCTGTAAGTTGTTTATGGCCGTACCTGCTTGTAAATGTCCAGTCTCAAGGTCAGGCCTGGTTAGTACTGGGATGGGATTCCACTGGGAATACCGGGTGCCACGTGGAACAGAAGTTTCAGTAGCAATTCCCTAGTATGAAAGTGGTGTGTGTGGAACTGGCAGCCTTACTTGCATTGGTCTGCTTTACGGCAGCTGTAGCTACAGCAGTACCTTAACCTCATTGAGTATATGTAGTAAATGAATAATGCAAGTTTATGTGCTTTGGGGGTCTTGCAAGGTGCTGTATAAATCCACTGCATTATTATTACTAAACAAGGTAATTAATTGATAATTTATTGGAATGTAATGGTATAATGTGGCAGGATTAGTTGATCATGTGACAGTCACATGACAGAGATCATAAAGGTCAGAGGTGCACAGGGTCACATTCTCTTTATGAGCAAAACTGCACATGGTGATTTCAGGTGAGCCACATCTGTTTGCATACTGTTTTAATCATGCTGTCAAAAGACTCATCTGTATTTTTGTAAATATCATTTTAAAAGGGTCCTAACTATCTGGATGTTTTGAAGGTATGCTTTTAACTTTGATTTTATTGTGTAACTGTAATTGAAACCAGCACTGAGCCTGTGAAGACAGTGCAGTTTGCATTGTCTTCACAGGCTCAGTGCTGGTTTCTGTCTATTAAGGTTTAATGTACGTTTTCAAATGTAAACTTATTCCTAACATTGTAGTTCTGCACTTGGTGTAAGCCTTTAGCTGGGTGTGGAGAGGGCTCATTTTAAAGGGTGATATTATTTATGGTTATTGGTTGTGGTGGTACTTTTACTTGGATGTCTTTAGGGTGGAGCCTCGCTACTGCAGCAGCATCTCAATCCATCTCATTTCAACCTAAGTTTGTTTTATCCCATCTGTAAATAAAAGCTGCCTAATGGCCGTTGGACCCACACACTGACTGGCTTCCATTGTT
The DNA here is from genome assembly GCA_019594935.1 of Periophthalmus modestus. Lineage (NCBI taxonomy): Eukaryota > Metazoa > Chordata > Actinopteri > Gobiiformes > Gobiidae > Periophthalmus > Periophthalmus modestus. Next base: position 17,157,850 of record JAIEZT010001373.1, read on the forward strand.
ATTAACCTGTAGTGAAACAGTGATCTGGTCTGTACATAGACCATACACCACATGCCACATGCTGAAAGAAGAGGTTTTTTGACTCAAACAGACCATTAATTACATCAAAAAGACACAGAAAAAACAAGTATATTTTGTGTTTTTGATTAAAAAAACACACAAAATGTACATCAAATCAAATTGTATTACAAATCCAAAATTCATGATGACTAAAAAATGTATTAACAAAATTAATCGATTTGCAAAGTAATCATTGCAGTTGTGTTTTATGGCCTCTGCACTGACCTGAACTTGTCTGACTTAACCTTTCAAACTTATCCACAGCATGTCAAAAAGCGCCTTCCCTCACTCTAAATGTTTGTTTGTGACAGATGACCTTTGCATTTACTCACAACTTTAGGCCATTTCTTTTACTTCTTAGAGATCCCAGTATTAACCATTTGAAAGGAAAATCCACAAATGTTAACCATTAATGTCCATTAATGTTAGTCAAGTACTATTATTTTACATTATCCAAGAAGATAGTTTAACCTTTCCCCATCAACCACTACAACTCAATGAAGGAACAGAGATTTAGCTTAGCACATACCGATGAAATATAAGGCAATATAGGCAGTCGTGTTTGACTCTTACCTTTTTTACAAACAGAAACACTTGGAGTAGAGCCGATGCTTTTTATAGACATGCAAACAGCACATTATCCATGCATTATAAGCCTTGGTATATAAATTAATGGATGTTTTTATATAGTTAACACAAATTATAGACATAGAGATTGACATAAGAATAGCTGTAAGTAGAAATTTTTTTGCCCATTATATGTAATTATTGGATAAACATCGTGAGACATATGACATACAATATAATGTTGCTTGTTTACCTACTCATCTAGCTCATTAAGTATTAACAGGTTCTCTATTCCCTCAGCGAACGCTATGCTCCTGAACAGCTGTTGCATCCATAAAAACAACTGAACCAGCGCTGCACTTTGGAAAATAAAAATGAGTTATTTGTCTGTATTACTTGGCTGTGGTGCAGTTTCATCAAAGAATGTATTTAATCTGTATTTTGTGGGCGTTTGTCGTATCTTTTTAACCCGACTGTTGACCCATCAGAGAGCGCTGTCTAAAGCTGTAAAACACGGTGACTGCGTTGTGAGCGCGTTGACATATGGAGGGGCTCCCCATGGACTTACCTGCACCGGAGCATCTGCTGCGGGCTCCCTGTGATCCTCACTGACACACACACACACACACACACACACACACACACACACACACACACGGGACTGCAGCAGGGTGGAACATCACAGCCAAAGTCTATTAGGCTAATACTGATCACACTTCACAACTAAAGTCACAAACAAGTTTAAAGTCAAGGTATATGATCTGTGAATGGATGTTTGGAGGGTTGTTTCAGGTTATGGGGGACTAAATCTTAAAGGTGCATTGCAGGACTTTTCAGGTGGAGGGCACGGTCTACATAGAGACATGAGATTGCTTTGCTTGACTAGTTCCACAGTATGGTATTAAACATATTTATATAGGCATATATAAGTTCAGGTGTTTTTATTGCTCAAAATACATTATAAAAACTTTAATGTCATACTATGGAGTATTCTAGCAAAGCAATAACATCTCCATGGATACAAGCAGGTACCTTCTCCAGGAAAGTTGTTGTGTACCTGCTTTCTAGGCACTAATAACTGTTGGTCTTATATCATGGTGTGTTAAAATGTGACTTTGTTTATTCAAACTTAAATTACTGTAAGCAAACTAATAACGTACAGTTCCATTATGATTTTGTTGCAACTTTGAGACTCATTTTAGATTCTGTAACTGTGAAATTATTCACCAAACCACTTTTGTATTGTCAGCTTTTACCACTGTTATATATAAGCGGATAACAACTTTAGCTTTTGTTGCCTTGCACTGTGCCAGCAAAGAGATCACAGTGAAAATATAGTGTTTGATCAGTTGTAATTGCTAGTCCCTAATGCTACTGCTGGATCAGTTAAAAGCATTTTCACCACCTACACTATCTGATTAAAGGTTTTGAAAAGTTCAAACCTTTCAGTTAATGTTACTTAATAATCAAGGTACAGTAAATACACTATTCCAACAGGTACATGTTTAATGACACTTTAGCTTCTTAATATTGACCTGTGTTGATAGATGCATCCCTTAACTTTCCCATGTCACATTTTTTTATTCTATACATTAAAAGCACTGTTTCTGATTTTTGACTTAAAAACGTGAATAATATAACTAGTTTATTTCAAACAGTCTGTAGTAGTCCAATTGATCCCTCACTTATCTTATGCATTCTGAGCATCGTAATGTTTCACAACGCTGGCTTTATAAGCACTTTTCACATTTGTCTGAAGCAAAGGCAGTGTTACGTGCGTAGCGTAAATTCAGCCTGGAAGTCCTAACTGCGCTCCCATCTACCCAGAGCAGGGGTGTCCAAACTACGGCCCGGGGGTCAAATGCAGCCCTCAGACCAGTTTTTATTGGCCCTCAGGCCTCCTGCTGAACCGGCCCAATTGATCATAAGCAGTACTTTTAACAGCAAATTAAACAATTTCTACCACTATAACCTCAAACATCACATTGCATTGTGATGCAATCCTAAAATGAATGTGTTTCAAGCCTTATTAATATAAAGCGGCTCTGTGAAAGCTGTGTTTAAAGCACTGCATTGATCACTGGTCTTTGGCCCTCCGCTCCGAATACGCTCTGAGATGTGACCCTCGATAAAAAAAGTATTTGGGCACCTCTGACCTAGAGTTTACCTGCTCATCATCCGTCTCCCTCCACTTACTCCTCCCCACTGATCACCACACCTCCTACTCGTCCAATCAGCACCCAGTCTGCCCAATTTAAACCCCCATTGTAGATGCCCCACCCCAACCCCCCACCCCTACCCCAGCACCCTGTCGGCTTCTCATCTTCTCATCTGCACTGTCACTCTACCCCACCTCACCTCCCAGGGAGAAGACATCTCCTAAATAGTCATCTAACTAGCTATGCCCTTCATCCCAATGTCTTCTGCTGGGGTCTGAGTGCTAAATATAACTCATTCAATAAAACGTACTAATACTTTTCTCTTCGTGTCTGTCTCAGTCTCTCCGGGTTGAACTTCTATCACACTAATGCAACTTCAAGAGCTGCTTATACAATGTATCTGTATATAGGCAAGACAAATGCTGCTCAAATGAGTACAGGGCTGACAAAATAAAGATAATTTGGGGCTGCTCAGTCGCTCATTTTATATGGACACTTTTCAATATATGTGCTTTTGGACTGTGCTAACATTAAAAATGCGTGCATCAACCCAAACACATCTCGTGTTAGCCACCGGCAGTTTTGATACATTTATACCATCTCTATTATAAAAACACATTATTATTGAGCACTGGCCTGGAGCTGAAAGAAAATTGCTTGGAGTCTCATCCAACAAAATGGCAGCTAAAACCCATTGAAGCTCTCATTTCTGGAGGATTATTTCTGTTATGATTGCTCCATTATCGCTGTTTACTTGTACAGCTTGCGCATAGATCATCTGAGGATATAGCACAGTTTTATGTCCTACAAAATCCCACGTTTTAATGTATGTGAATGCATCATCAGCACACATAACAAATGCAGTACAGGAGTAGGTAATTGTTGCTTTTTACTGGTAATGAGGTTGAAATTAGCCTTGTTTGAAGTCTAAAAAAACATGAGAGAGTTGTGAAAGTATGGACTGTGTCAAGGCGAGGTCTGCTTCATTATCCACAACACACCTTTACCAGCTTTTTATATAAATTGGTAATTTCTTTGTCGACTTCAAAGATGGTGTTTATAGGATTTGCGTTAGACTGGACCTAGCTGATCACAGTGGTCATTGTAAAGGTAATGTAAAGGCGAATGTTTCAGTTATCTGCTTTTTGCACACAGTGCTAACAGAAAGAGCCATATATGACTTTTCAAACATTAAAGATGCAAGCAATAGCAAAAGACTTGAAGCTTCGAAGCATATAGGATTTGACAATACTATATGTAATTGGTTCCAAAATTATCTTTCAAACAGAACCCAGGAAGTAGTAGCCGATGGTTTTAAATCAAATTTTTTAACTTTAAGTAAAGGAGTGCCCCAAGGCTCAATTTTGGGCCCCCTACTTTTTAGTATTTTTATTAATTCTATTGGTCACAATTTAAAAGAAAGCCACATACATTTATATGCAAACGATGCTGTTTTGTATGTATGTTAAGTGCTCCCTCTGCTGATCAGGCGCTTTTAAAACTGCAACAAGATTTTAATGGTATCCAAAACTCCCTCAAAAACCTTAAGCTGTTTTTGAATGAAAATAAAACTAAGTATATGATTTTTTCTAAAAAAAAACATTCCAGTAACGTACAAGCTACAAATCTTTATACACTAAATGGTACATCCATAGAAAGAGTCGACACTTATAAATATCTTGGATTTTGGCTTGATGAAAACTTATCCTTTGAAAAACAAATCTCAGAATTATGTAACAGTTTAAAATCTAAATTATCATTTTATTACAGAAACAAATATTGTATCCCAATAAATACTGAATTATGGGGATGTGTTGTACATGCAGACTTCAGCCTCTACTTTGAAACCACTGGATCCTCTCTTTCACTCTGCCCTTTGTTTTATTACAGGTGATGGACTTGAAACTCAAGTCCATCACCATCTGTTTTCTCTATGAAAAAGTGGGTTGGCCATCACTGTCTGTTAGAAGAGAACAGCACTGTATAAAGTGTATCTATAAGGGATTCCTTCAAATTGCCAGAATACCTCACCTGCTTGCTAACCATTGATACCGGAATATTTAATAGCAGATCACATGACTGTATAAGACTAAGGACTAGCTGCACCCGAACTGAAAAGGGAAAGAGGGCTTTTAGTAGTTTTGCTTCAGAAAAATGGAATACATTCCAAGGAAAAGCAAAACTGGATACATTGGTGACTCAGTCACAATTTAATGATCTGATAACAAACTTTTATATACACACCTGCACCTGTTTTTGATGTTTTATATGGACTTACTTGTTTTGATTGTTTTTCAGTTTGTATTGCATTTTAAACAGGGCACCTATGAAAAAGAGAGCCCATGTGCTCTCATCGGGTCTCCCTGTATAAATAAAGATAAATTAAAAAGACGAAGTTCAAATCTGTCAACTGGACAAATCGTTGTAAGAGTGAAGACGCTTCGCTGCTCATCCAATTCTTATTCTTCAGTTCTGGTCAGATTGCTGGTGGACACTGCCTTATATCTGTCTGAAGGGTGGAGCTAACTACACTGAAACTGTATACATCTATTGTCTCCAGTTTCAGCTGAAACTGAATTGAAGACGACTGAGGGATTACAGAGATATCTCAAGCAATAGCAGTCCCCTTGATTTAAAGACGTTAAAGCAGACCTATTCAACTAAATTGACTTTTTAGAGCTTCTAACTATTTTATAGTTGTTTCCCCTCACCATTTACTCACCCAAAGTTGTATTTGGAGTCATTTGTGCATGGTTGAGCAATCTTTAATCGCTTATTTTCAAGACGCCATATTGCTGATCAATCGCCATTCTCACCACCACCAGTATACGCCCACAGCTCTGTACTTATTTCGTTCTCAAATACAATTTTCTTAATCAATGATATGCACAGCATAGGATTCAACAGGGTTGTTTAGTTGTTTTCATACAAATGAAAAAAAAAAAAAATCTGCTACTTGCTGTCGTGATCTGCAGCTATCTACAGAAGGTGTCAACTCTTTGTTGTGATGATGTGTACAGTGGCGTCTGCTCCCATTGGGCGCCTGCAGTTTTCTAATGCAAAAGTGAGCGGGCTTATTTCTTTTATTAAACCATTTTAGATGAATATTGTGATTTAAAATGTGCAAATTCAAACATAATGATCTTCGGGTGTCATCGATTGTAGCTATTAAGCAGACACAAGCAAAATAGGTCTTCTATAAAACTACTACCAACGTATAGAAGGTAGCTTTAAATGATGCTCTTTTGTACTTACATAGTTCTGCTCTTTTAAAGCAGAACTAAATAACATTTTTAACGTATTAAACATCACTGTGACGGTTAGAGATGGATTTTTCAGGGTGTTTGAAGCGTCCATGCAGAAAACCAGCCTTGCAGTGCCGACCAGGGGAGAAATCTCCTTGGATATCCTGGCTCTTTTTGAAATATTTGGCAACCTTATACGTTTTTGTACGTCATTATACTGCCTCATTTCAGTACGAAAGAAAGTTACTTACTTCTGCTTTAAATTTCCTGCCTGGAATGTGGCATTACACTAACTCATATTCATTTAGATGCTATAAAAAATATACTTTGAATGGGTCACTTCTCCACAGATCTCACTTGTGACTTGCCTGGTGCAACCTTGTTTCTCTGAAGATATATACGTTTAATGTCATACTGCGAAACTTTCCAAGCCATGGAGTAACATCACCGCAAAGACAAACAAGTCGTGGACCCTCCTCCAGAAAAGTTACACAGTGCACTTTAAAATTCTATAGCCACGGCTCCCCAGAGGAACAATCTTTCCATCGACCCCTCTGGCCACCACCGATCACTCACATGCCACAATAGATGGACAAACGCATGACAAAGAAATTAAAGTACAAAATACATGTGCTTTTTCTGTTGGTCAAAATACTATAATAATAACAACAGCAGTTACGGTAATTGGCTCAGTATCGCAAGATTACAGTATTTACCTCGGCTTTAGAAAAGGCATTTGAAGTTGAACAAGTGGAGTTCACCAGTCTCTGTAAACAGAAGCACACTAATCAGAAAGTGAACATTGTATTTCTTTATGGAAGGCTTTTTATCCTTGTATTTGTGTTCCTAATTATTCACAAAGTCAGGTGTACAAGCAGGCAAAGTTAAGTTAAAGTAATTCCACCTTTCAAACTCTGCTATTTTGACAATTGCGTTGTAATAATGATGTTTTCGGGTTAAATGTAAATGTATATTCATGAACATAAACCCCTGTAGTTAACTGTTTGTGAGCACACATCTGCTGCACCAGTTGTTATTGATAATAAACTGTCTCTGTGCCTCTGTGTGTGCTGGCCCCCCTCCAGATATGCACATCCTCTCTCTCTCTCTTCTATCTTATCTCTATACCTCTCACTCTCCCTCCTCTTTATCTCCATTGTTCTCTTCTTCTTTGCTCTCTTTCTCTCTCCCTCTTTGTCCCCCTCTTCTTCTTCCCTCTCTTTATCTCCATCACCATCTTCTACTTTACTCTCTCTTTCGCTCTCCCTCCCTGTGTCTCCCTCTCTCTCTCTCTCTTACCTTTTTTCATCCTTTTCTCTCTTTGTTCCCTCTCTCCCTCTTCTCCCTTCTTCTCTTTATCTCCATTTCAATCCTTCTTTATTTTCTCTCCCCTCTCTTTATCTCCTTCTCTCTCTCCTTCTTTCCCATCTTTCTTTCTCTCTCTCCCTCTCTTGTTGTGTCTCCCTTGCTCCCTCATCTCCTTTACTCTCTTTATCTCAGTCTCTCCTTTTTTCCTCTCTCTCGCCCTCAAATCCTTCCCTCTTATCTCCTCCTCTCCCCTCTCTCTCTTTCTTTTTGCCTCCCTCTTTCTCCCTCTTCTCCTTCCTTCTTTATCTCCATCTCTCTCCTTCTTTCCTTCTCTCTTTCTCTTCATCTCTCTCCCTCACATCCTTCCTCTCTTTATCTCCATCTCTCTCCTTTCCCCTCTCTCTTTCTCTCTCTCCCTCTCTCACTTTTTCCTCCCTCTCCCGCACTCTCGTTATCTCCATCTCTCTCCTTCTTTCCTCTCTCTTTTTCTCTTGTTTGTCTCCCTTTCTCCCTCATCTCCTTCACTCTCTTTATCTCCATCTCTCTCCTTCTTTCCTCTCTCTTTCTCTTCATCTCTCTCTCCCTCACATCCTTCCCTCTCTTTATCTCCATCACTCTCTCCTTCTTTCCCCTCTCTCTTTCTCTCTCCCCTCTCTCACTTTTTCTCCCTCATCTCCTTCACTCTCTTTATCTCCACCTCTCTCCTTCTTTGTTTCCCTCATCTTCTTCACTCTCTTTATCTCCATCTCTCTCTTCCTCTCTCTCTTCCCCCTCTTCTCTCTCTCTATCTGACCTCTATCTTCCCTGTGTGTCACTATCTCTCCCTCTCTTTGTCATTCCTTTTCTTTTTCCTCCCGGTCCATCTTCTGGGATAATGGCACACAGAGGACTCACATGCATCGGGAGTTACATGGGTAAAGTAGTGTGTAAACAGCATGAGGTGTGTGTGTGTGTGTGTGTGTGTGTGTGTGTGTGTGTGTGTGTGTGTGTGTGTGTGTGTGTGTGTGTGTGTGTGTGTGTGTGTGTGTGTGTGTGTGTGTGTGTGTGTGTGTGTGTGTGTGTGTGTCTGTGGTGCTGTGCGGAGCCTGTTAACCGAGGGATCTGTTGGGGCCGAGTAAAAACACGGAGAAAGTTTGGTGACCATCTGTCCTCTTGATTTCATATTAATGGCAAATGAAAAAAAAAAAAAAAAAAAAAGACAGCTCTAAATTATTGTTAGTTGGGTAATTTACTGAAATGTTGCCAGTTACTTTTAGTATGTTACATATTACTGAAGCTCATTCCTAGTTTGTGAATTGTTGAGGTAATACAACTTATTACATATATCAGGATGTATACATGCACCTACATGTATACATTAGAATATCTGTTATTACTACATAGTATCACATTTATATTTGACATATTCTTAATGTATACAGGTTTACTGATGACTGGCAATACAGTGAAGAACCAACCATTAACTTAGCTCCCCTTAGTATTATACTAATTAAACCATAGACTATATATGCAGGTGCTGTGTTCCAAATAGGAAATGAGCATGGACGTACTTCATCTCCATCAACTCTCCAATTCACTTTGTACTGAAAAAACAAACAGTCGCCTCTCTCTTCATAACTGCTGCTGTCAGACTCGTCATTCTGGTCCTAAAATGTTTGTATTAACCCGCTATACATGATCCTGGAGTTTTTATTTCACTATTATGTGTAAATCAAGATATGAACATTAATAACAGACAAATCAGGTGCCTTCTTTCCCCAAAATTGCTCCAGTTAGTGTTAGCAACAGGTTTGCTAACACTATCGCTAAGTGGGAAGGTGTGGGCGGGAAGGGGTGTTACATTCAACACCCTCACTCCGGATTGGCTCTTTGGTTGCCATGATACTCGCAGATGGAATTCCAAATATGGAACTTGACTCCAAAGTTGCCACTGTAACCGCTCGCCTGGATGAGCTTCATTTGACTGAAGCCGAATGCTATGGGTGAGGTCACACTCACTTAGTCCACTTCTTCTTTTTACAGTCTATGAATGTTACAACCCGGGGTGGATCGAACATATTTAAAGAGGACACAGGAGGCAAACGGGTACGAAAAAGTTAAATAGTTTATTTTAAAGTAATTTTAATTTACGTACAAATACCCCAAACTCCATCCTGTGCCCAAAACAAAGTAGCAACCGAAAGGTGGACCTGATGAGCCGGCCAAACAGAACAAAAGGATGCGGCACCGGGCCAACCCGTACAGGGCCGTAGAAGCGGGTGCCGACATCATAAACCTAAACCAAAAACCATCCCCAAACTAACCTGAACAAACAAAAGACGAAAACAGGACAGCCAGTCCCACCAGGTCAAACACAAACGCTAACTGCGGCTAACGTGCTCGGTGCAGCCCGCACCGAGCAGCAGTCACAGCTGTGGAGTGCGCACGATGATGAGCGCGCGCCCCAGGTGTGGAGGGCGAGGCGGTGAGGAGTGAGCGCAAGCAAGAGCCAAGACGTAAGCACCTGCGCCATGGATAGGTGGCCTATTTATACTGCACCCCGCCACGCCCCAAAACAAGCATACATATACGCTAATGGGGTAGAGGGGCGCCAGCACGTAACAATGAAGTAAACACACCTTGGTTGAAGGACTTAGTACAAATGACATATTTTCATATCTTTGTAATTACTTGGTGGTACTTTTCCACCAAATCAAGTAGCTAATAAATATTTATCATAGTTTCACATCGGTACAGTGGCAGTTTCTATTTGTTTAACCATAACTGTTGTGTAATTTAGACAAGTTTTTGCCTTTGTTTACCTTATGGTTGCCAGGTAACTGTCATGGAATTCCTTCTACATAAGTCACATCTGCTGCCCATGTCCAACCAGGAAGTAACATGATAAACTTCACCAAAATGTAAAAGCTTAAAAAACCAAACAAATATAAACAACAATTTAGTAAAAAAGGAGCAGACTAACCTATCATATGCACTTTAAAGCTGATGTCCTCATGTTCATGTTCAAACATTTTATATTATCATTTGAACCATTCAATAGTTTAGTTAGAATAGTTATAATGGCACGTTTACTGCTCTTCCCTCCACTCTTCAGTGTTGGGTGGCTTTGTTGCATCAGTTGAACATGGCTGTCTGGGCCAGTCAAAGACCCTGGAGACTGACACTCGGAGTCCGCAGCGGAGCACTGCTTTGTTCCCATGTGTGAAAACTGGCACAGTATCTGCTAAATAGAGCTGCCTCTCTACTCATTTTGGCTACAGTCCACCCCCCAAACTGAGCCAAATGTGCACTGGCAACTCATGAAAGCCAAAACTGGATTAGGAATCAAAGTTTGTGCCAAAATTCAACAAATGCCTCAAAATTACAGTCATTTGGGTGACACACCATTATTTATGTTTCTCTAACCAAACACGATTCAATTTAAATACTGCACAGTTGTCTTCGGGGCCTGGAGGAGACAGACTTGCTTATTTTATTTTACAGATTTAATTGAAATACAGAACTAGTTCAACAGTTTGCAGTGATCCATTGTTATTCCTTATGCATTCCAAGCATCCTTATTATTCATGGGATTAGTTTATTAGTGCTTTTCACAACTTTTACAGACTAGAGCAGAGTTTTGCAGTGATGGTATACCTAACAGCAACTAGCATGCTAATATGCACTTTGTGATTATTGGACCTAAAATGCTTTATAATTAAATGAAGATAAATTGTAAATGGTCACGTTTAGAATAGCGCTTTTCCAGGAACCACTCACCCATTAATAGACCAGTGTACGCAGACACTGGGGGCGAGATGGGTTAAGTGTCTTGCCCAAGGACACAACGACAGCATGCATCTGTGGGAGCTGGAATAGCACCGGCAACCTGTGGGTTAGTGGCTCTGCCTGCTCAACCAATGATGTTTATATCAAGAGCGGGGTTCGAACCGCGGACCTTCGGATCAGTGGACAAACGCTCTACGCTTTAACTTATTTTAAAGAAGCATTGACAAATTATGTTATTTTAATACAATTCCAAATAGTCATAACATTATATTACTGCAAAAGGCCTATAATTGGGTTTACACAAGGCGAGAAAGATAAAGCAAAAACATAATAATTACTATTTCTCATCAACCAGTTTCTTATTAGTAGTAGCAATGTGGACTTCCTCGAGGTTTCTCAACAGGCAGTTCAACTTGTCATTGTGGTGAATAAATAGGATGCTCAGAATGCACACGGTAAAGGAGAAATAACTCTGCAAACCGTTCAATGATATGAATCAATTCTGTTAGTCACATTTTTAAGACAGTAGAAATCAAACAGCGTGTGCAAGACCTACAAATGTAACAAGCCCCACAAACGTAATAAAACTCGATGTAATGAACCCACAAACGTAATAATCCCAGCAAACGTAATAAGCCGCGCAAACGTAACAAGTCCCACAAACGTAACAAGCCCCTCAAGTGTAACAAGACCCATAAACATAATAAGGCCCACAAACGTAATAAAACTCAATGTAATAAATTCCCACAAACTTAATACTTAATAGCCAATTTTTTGCAGAATATTTGTAATCTTTGTGTTTGTATGTGGTGGTGGAGGCTAGGAATTGATCGTTGCAGGAGAAAAGGAGGTATTGAATGTTTAATTTAGCCCGCACTGGCTCCTTAAATATTGTACCTGTGAGCTCTGAGGTTATCCTGAAGGTCTCTGAGTTTAATTTAGCAAACTGGCTCTCCTGTGATCTGGAGTTATCGGGAGTCATTCCAAACGCAGTCAGGACTCTTTGCTGTGTTAATGGAGGGTTGATGAAGTGATCAAGAATCTATAGTTACTTAGCACAAGATAGCGGATGGAAGGAGATGGATAGGAAGAGGCTGGAGAGGCAAGACGAGGCGAATTAGTGCTTAAAAATGCACCAAAGCACATTTTTAAAACATGCTCTTAAAATCTAAAAGTTATTTTCATTTGGAGTAAAGTCAATTAAAACAACCAGGTCAGTTCATGTCTCAAAATGTCTCACAGTAGATCTGAGTAGTGCTTATTAAAGGTGAACTATGTAACTTTCCAGGTAGGGGCTCCTCCACTTGTTTGTCTTCATGGAGATGTTATTGCTTTGACTGTAATTTTCCAGTGTTTTTATTGCCTTAATACCTTGCATTTTTTCTCTTCACAAATGTGATATGTAACTTGGTTTGGTGGTAACAACGTGGAGACAGATAAAGTAAATGCCATACTGTGGAACATTCCAGGTAACACCATAACATTTCCATAAAGACAAGGTGGCAAACCTCCACCAGAAAAGTTACATACAGTGGGGCAAAATAAAGTAGTCAGCCACCAGTTGTGCAAGTTCTCCTACTTAAATAGATGAGAGAGGCGTGGAATTTTCATCATAGGTACACTTCAACTATGAGAGACAGAATGGGGGTAAAGAATCCAGGAAATCACATTGTAGGATTTTTAATTAATACATTGGTGAATTCCTTGGTAAAATAAATATTTAGTCACCAACAAACAAGCAAGATTTCTGGCTCCACAGACCTGTAACTTCTTCTCTAAAAGGCTTCTCTGTCCTCCAATCATTACCTGTATTACTGGCACCTGTTTGAACTCATCAGTATAAAAGACACCTGTCCACAACCTAAAACAGTCAGACTCCAAGCTCCGCTATGGCCAAGACCAAAGAGCTGCCAAAGGACACCACAAACATAGACCTGAACCAGGCTGGGAAGACTGAATCTGCAATAGGTAAGCAGCTTGGTGTGAAGAAATCAACTGTGGGAGCAATTACTAGACAATGGAAGACATACAAGACCACTGAAAATCTCCCTCGATCTGGGGCTCCAAGCAAGACCTCACCCAGTGGAGTCAAAATGATCACAAGAACGGCGAGCTAAAATCCCAGAACCATATGGGGGGGCCTACTGAATGACCTGCAGAGAACTGGGACCAAAGTAACAAAGGCTACCATCAGTAACACACTACTCCGAAAGGGACTCAAATCCTGCACTGCCAGACGTGTCCACCTGCTTAAGCCAGTACATGTCCAAGCACATCTGAAGTCTGCAAGGGGATTGGGAGAATGTCATATGGTCAGATGAAACCAAAAGAAGTTTTTGGTAAAAACTCAATTTGTCATGTTTGGAGGAGAAAGAATGTTGAGTTGCATCCAAAGAACACCATACCTACTGTGAAGCATGGGGGTGGAAACATCATGCTTTGGGGCTGTTTTTCTGCAAAGCGACCAGGACGACTGATCCGTGTAAAGGAAAGAATGAATGGGGCCATGTAACGTGAGATTTTGAGTGAAAACCTCCTTCCATCAGCAAGGGCATTGAAGATGAAGTCTTTCAGCATGACAATGATCCCAAACACACTACCCGGGCAATGAAGGAGTGGCTTTGTAAGAAGCATTTCAAGGTGCTCGAGTGGCATAGCCAGTCTCTAGATCTCAACCCCATAATAAATCTTTGGAGTGAGTTTAAAGTCTGTGTTGCTCAGCGACAGCCCCAAAACATCACTGCTCTACAGGAGATCTGCAGGAGGAATGGGCCAAATTACCAGCAACATTGTGTGAAAACCTTGTGGAGACTTACAGAAAATGTTTGACCTCTGTCATTGCCAACAAAGGGTATATAACAAAGTACTGTATTGTTATTGACCAAATATGTATTTTTCACCACAATTTTCAAAAAAATTCTTTAGAAATCAGACAATGTGATTTTCTGGATTTTTTTGTCTTCTCATTCTGTCGCTCATAGTTGAAGTGTAACTATGATGAAAATTACAGGCCTCTCTCACCTTTGTAAGTGGGAGAACTTGCACAATTGGTGGCTGACTAAATACTTTTTTTTTTTTTTTTTACTTTTGCCCCACTGTGTGTTGCTACTTTGAAGTTGCATTGCTAAAAGAATAATAAAATATAAAAGAATAATAAAATATAAAAGTATAAAATATAAAATAAAAGTTACCTTGGAATTAGTAGTGGTGGCAGTAGTAACGTTACATAGTAGTAGTCTTAGGAATAGTAGTAGTAATAGTAGCTACTGTAATAATGTAGGTGTAGATGAGTATGAAAGGAACCTAACCCTATGTGCATTTTTCTACTTTTATGTGTTTTTTATTTTTATTTTTATTTTTTTTACTTTTTACTACTAGTACCTAGATGTGAGTGCTGGGAATATCAGGTGCCTCAAAGTTGGGCCAGTCGCAAACATTGTTGTTGGGACCTTGGGCAAGACACTTCACCTTCACAATGCCCAGAAAGTGCCACGTACGAGTGTGCTGGTGGTGCTCAGAAGGGCCCACAGTGTAAATTGGCAGCCTCGCTTCCATTAGTTTGTCCCAGGGCAGCTGTGGCTACAATAGTAACTTATCACCACCGAGTTTGGAATGAATGAATAATGTACTGTAAAGTGCTTTGGGTGTCATGAAAGGCACTTTATAAAACCAATGCTTAGTTCATTCATTCATTCAAAGTAAAAATAAAAGTAAAAGTAATAAAAACTAGTATTTGCGTCACTTCCAAGCCTACCTAGAGATATAAAGATATAATAGAGTGTAAGGAAGAATAAACTGGACTAAATTATAAAAACACAACAGACAAAGAACAAGAGAAAGTTTATACTTTCTTTTATACGTTTATACTGACTTTGAATATTTCTTCTACCTTTGTGATCTCCAGCCTCAGACTGCTCTAGCACCCGGATAGAGATGTGACAGTGGAGCGTATAGTGTATGCTAAAATGCACTGCACAAATGTTCAATGTGTGTTGTCTCTAGAGCGCAGAAGTGAGGAGACATCAAAGCATTAGGTGTTTAGCAGGCTGCACAGAACCAGGTATACGAAAGACTGCACCCAACGCCTTTGCTCAGTGTAGTCTGACGCTATACGCAAAAACAGCCATGGAAGTTTGATGTTTATAGTACTTCTCCAACCTGATGTGAGAACTGTGGAGGAGATGCTTATTTACTGCGAGATTCAGAAGTCTGTATTTTAATGTTTACGTAAACTTACTTTTTTTCTGGTGGAGCATGTGAAACCTTCTATTCTCCATGAAGATGTTATTGTTTTGCCTGGAATGTTTCATAGAATAGCATAAAACTTAGCAATCTCCATGGAGGCAAGGAACAACAAAAAAAAAAAAGAACTAATAATAATAAAACTGCAAGACAGATATGCTTGAAAGCTTATTGTGGAAGATTCACAGCATGACAGCAGTAAAACCATCATAAATATATATATTTTTTAAATGATTTGTTGTATTGGTGGCAAGCGGAGAGGATACTTTTGTTGCAATATTTGTAAAGAACAAAAAAAAAAAATTACTATAGTGGCCAGGGCCGGCCCAGCCTATAAGCGGACTAAGGAGCTGCTTAGGGCCCCGAGGCCTGCACAGGGCCCCCAAGAGCCCATACATTTATATTGAAAATAATATATCAGGTTTTACTGGAAATGGCTTGTGTGTTTACAGCAGCCTAAATATCCCTCTAAAACAATTACATTTGTTTTATATCTATAGTAGAAGCAAAATATCTCCTGGTGCCTACATTTGTTTTTGACCTGGGCAGAGGTGAGGGCAGCTATGTGTTTACACCGGTGCAAGGACCCTTTATAATGTAAATGTAAGACCACTGTAGTAACAGTAGAAGCACTAGTAGCAGTAGGAGTGGTTATATATGAAAAAGTGATACTAGCGGTATTACTGGTAGCTAGTAAATTGTACTGTAGTGTAGTAACAGGATAGACATTTATAGAAGTATTTTGTAAAGCAGCACCATACTTGCTATACCACATTGGAACGTTCTCTGTAGGCCAAATAAGAGTCAGGATTGTGGAGATGCAAGCCCTTTCAATTTAAGGATGCATGTTTAAAAAAAATAAGTAAACAAAAAACAACAACCAAACATGCTTTTATATAGCAGTTTATATATTCGTAGCAGTAACAGTAATAGCTGAAGTATTCATACAAAGTGTACAGTGGGGCTGTTTTTATCTCTGCTATGTCTCTTGATTCATGTCCCCCAAAGCTTTGAGCAGTACTTAGCTCCAGAAAGCTGTGTACTGTTCTCTTTTTAATGAACAAATTGCCGCGTAAAATATGTGCGACGCTCTATTGATGCTATGGAAATGGGAACGCTGACCCAACACTGTCGCTCAATAATAAGAGACAGGCTCCTGCATCTCTCTTATCTGTGCAATAACTCAGGAGGATAATGAATTTACATTTAGCACCACTGGAATAGCCCTGACACTGAAGTGCTTTACACAAGTCAGGCTTTATGGCATTGTGTTCTTAAGGGAGTATCCATCAGGGTCAAAAGGACTGCCAACTCCATTGTCTTTCACATTTGGGATGTTCAATTACGAAGGACAGAGAGTGAATTACCCATCTTGGCTTATATCATCTGCAACCTATAGTTCCCATTATGCTCTGTGTCCAACTGCCCATTACTTTCAAATTAAAGGCTCTGTACGCAATTGTTAACATATATTTGAGCAAAATTTGCCCCAGTATAGATGCATTATATAGGCACTTCTCCAGGTCAAAGTTTGGACCAGGATGTTCGCAGTTAGCATGCTAGTTTTTGCTACATGAGAGCTGAGAAAAGCCCATACACTCATCATGGGAAATATTTAGGATGCTCGAAATGAGTAAGGTAAGAAATTAACAAAAATTAAGTAGTTCTGTTTGTCACGTTTTAAGACTAAATTTGTCACGGTTGGTTGGTGCTGCTGCTTGGTATTCCCGACCAAGATCGTGACACAAGATCTGGAGATTGCCCGACTTTGTTCTGCGTCAGGGGTCTCTGAACCATTTCCCCCGAGCTACTTGTAGGACAAAAATGTCAGAGCGCTACTCCTTTTAGCGAGTGCAAGAAATTGGATGGAGTGCAGTTATATGCCTATAAAACATAAGCTAACTATTTATTAGCACACGGAGTTAGGCATCTTAAGTAGGTACTGACAATGAAAGTAACTCATTAGGGGAACTACTTGGAAGGATGCAGAGCTACTCTTAGCTCCTAAGCTGCAGGTTGAAGACCCCAGTCCTAAGTTACTTGACCAGACCCTTCTGCTTCCTGTTTGAATCCAGAAGGTTGTGGGACCAGGCAATAAAGGGTCAAAATCATCCTTCCTAACTTGATGAAAGCATGATTTTTGTTGTATTTCATTACTCTTAAACCTTGTGTTGAATACTGTGTGTTACAGACATTGAGGCGAACAGGTTTTCAGTAAGAATGCTATCCATACTTATTTCACTGCCACCTGCTACTTCTTTTCTTCTTCTATAGATAGGACCTTTCTCAGGGTATAAGTACAGTAATGTAATGTAATCCGTCTGTCAGTCTCGCCCTCTGAAATCAAGCACACACGATACAGCTCCACATCCACTCATCTTTGTCAGTTTTTGTCCAAGTGTGTGATTTTGGCTGTCCAGGTAAAGTCCAAAGGGATCAAAACATCCTTTCAATCTCAAATTTGCCTTTTCATTCAAAACTCGTAGAAAAAAATCTGCCTCAAACCAGCTGCACATAACAATCTACTAGAAAAAATTTTTTAATCAGGACTCCGCTTATTCCACTGCACTGAAACTGCTTTAATATTCTGCTGATTCTGAGATAGGCTCTGTTGTAATTTTATTTTATTTGACACAGTGGACGACGAAATATTGTTAGGCCACCTTTAAAAACACATGATACTGCATTAAAAAAAGTTCCAGTCCTACCTTTCAAACCGCTCCTTCCCCATAAAAACTGAGGAATGTGTCTGCTATTTTCTCTGCATCTTCTACCACTAGGCAACATCATTCACAAACATGGTATAACTATAAACTATTGCCCAACTCCTCAAATACATTGCAGGCATCTAGAGCTGAATGTCCAAAAACATAAAACTGTTTTTTTTTTTTATGGAAATATAAATGTTCCACCTCCCTCACTACGGCAGTTATAAAGTCTGGGTACAAAACAAGGATCTGCACAAAACCTGGGAGTAATCCTGGATTCAGAGCTCTGTTTTCATCACCAAATTACCAGGGATCAACTCAACTCTTCAGTTAATTCAAAATACAGCAGCAAGAATCCTAACAAACACAACAAGATTTCAGTTCACTCCACTCCGGTATCCTTGCTCCATACCAGTGCCAGCAGCTGCTCCAGAAACTGACTGTGGGTGCATTTGAGGTTCAAAGTGGAGCAAAGTCTATATTGTTCCATTAAGTGCCATTATTTAACCCACCTCAAAAGAGGGTGTAAAATCTTTATACATGGGGTGCACCCTTTTGTATCCCTGTAGACCCGGGCCCGACCAGTGTGTTATCGTATTGATTTTAAAATCCTTTTAATCACCTATATAGCTTTTAACTATCAAGCTCCACAGTATACAGCATCTCTCCTCACGTCTGGCCACTAAAGCAGATAGGGCCTTCTCAGTCTGAGCTCCAAAAGCTTAGGAATGCTCTACCAGAAAGTGTTAGGCAATAAAGTTCATTAAAGTCCTTCAAATCTTTTAATAACATTTTTAATTGTTTTGAAACAAATACTAATATATATTTTTATTTTTTTGTATTATCATTATTATTATTTTTTTTTGTTTCCTGATGTGCTCCTTTCAAATCTTTGTATTCAAATTCAGAGACATCTGAATGGCCTTGTGAGAACACAATGTAGAGTTGTGAGAGATTCAAATCTTAAAAAAAAAATCTGGCTATGTTTACTTGTGTCCAGCACGGTTTGATCTCAGTTAAGTCCTGATGTAGACCTGGTTTAGTCCTGTTATAGTCCCTCTTATGCCAAGACCAGGATTACTTCCCCACATCTAATCCTGGACAAGGTCTTAAATCAAGACCTAGTCCAGGATTACATTTGGGGACTAAACTCTCCATACACACTCACATCATGGGGATCTGCCTTTGTGATGACAAAAATCAGGGCCACATGACATAAATTGTGTATTGCTTCATCAACAACATGGTTTTAAGTTCAGTTTATGGGTTAAAGCAGGTTAAGGTTTGACGAGTAGTAGGTGTGGTTAAGGTTCAGTCTCAAGGAATTGAAGGAAAGTCTAACTAATGTCCCTAAAAAGCATGGAAACCCAATGTGATGTGTGTGCATCACATGTTGGTGATGCATGCAGCCTCAGGCCTCTTTTTCAAAACTATAATCAATGTTCTGAACAAAAATGTTTACATGTGTGCACTCAATGGATTCCTGTAATTTTAAAAAGAGAACAGCACAAACTCGTGTAACCTTCTGGCTTCCATTCAAAAAACACATCTGCAGGAAATTATAAAGAAACAGTATGTACCAGATGTTTTATCATCTCAACTGTCATTTATATAACCAATGTACAATTGCTGTTTTTTCGTACTTTTTCATCAATATGATGTTCCAGATTTCTTATTGAAGGTGTCATTCTCCAAAAAAAGTTATATACAGTCTACAAGTCAATATATTAGAACACACTATGCTATAGGCTGCTGAATAACCCCTAAAATACAGGATTATGCAATGTGAAAAAAATGGTGTAACCTTGCAAATTATAAAAGACTTCGTAGGGCATTTCGTACATTCCCTGTGCAACTCTCCTTACCCACGTCTCACAGCGCCACAAACTTGCAATTATCAATTTTTTTTTTGTTTTTTTTTGGTTAATTACTGACTTTTGATTACAAGGTACATGGTAGAGAAAGTTTCAGAGTTAGTCATCTGAATAATTACTGACTGCTATCCAGAAGCCACTTTCAATCAAAAGGTATTAGACTGAAAAGAAGAATTTGTACTGCCCTGAGAAAGATTAGTCCTGCACTAAGGGAGGAGTTATAGTTGTTATATCTATATTACTGACTACTTCTAAAACTTGGGACAAACAAGGAATTATACTGACTCAGTAAAAGCTACTATTACAATTTATACTCAAACTATGTCTGTGCAATCCCTCAGTCATCCAGGTAGGTTCCATTGTAAAAGAAAAATAAGTATTTTTAAGAGTAAATGCATTTAGACACTCATCCATTTTTTTTCAGTTCAGGCAGGGTTCTGGTGAATCACTGCCTTATATCTTACTGAAGGGAGGAATTAAGTTCACTGAAAATAACACACACTAGTTGTTAACAGTGCAGAGGATGCTTTATTAGTTAAGTGCATTGAGCTACCCTAAAGTGTGAACCGTGGGTCATGTTTTGCATGATTGTTCCTATCTCTAATGGGTGATCTAACTGAGTATGCTAGGCTAGGCTAGATCAACCATAAACCTTCCGTTAACCCTCATCATGCTGCAGATGGTCTGGACCTGAAGCCCATGGAAATGTTCCTTTTGTGAGTGCATTGGACTTATTTAGGGAAGATGGATAGCTCCAGATGAGAGACATTAGTCAGTAGCAACCATTTATAGTCCACTTTTGGGAATCCACTTCATCTTAACAGCAGTTTTATCTTTAAAGACCTTTTCGGTAATGAATCCAACGGCCTCAGAAACTCTGCAGAGTCTTTGGTTCAAAGTGAGAGAAAATAAGGCTTCATTGACATTTAAACTGATATTTATCTTTCACTCTGTCTCCTTTAGCAGGAGTCTGAGGAGCTCTGGCCAGTTGAGTGGCACTTATCAAATCACTGGTTGGGAATTAATGACCCACTAAAAAATAAGATTCAGAACTTCCACAAATATTTCTTTATTTATTTAATCATGTGACAATATCATTGGAAAGATACAACTCACTTCATGCTGCAAACTTACAATTAATTACACAAATAATAATACAAAATTACAATTTCTATAGCCTTGCCATGCATCCTTATTGTGACTGTGCTTGAATCTCCACAAGCCTGAGGAGGGCGGTACCTTTGGCTATAATATTCCACAGTATGGTATACAAATTATCTATCAAAAGTGTGGCTTTAACTTTCTATTTCCATGAAATCATGCAGGTGACACGCCACCTTCACAAAGTTACATACTGTGCCCTACATGTCCAGAAATATCAAAACACAAGATGCTCAAAGTACTGTCTGTCAGCCCATACCCCCAAAAACCCAAGCAGAATTTAAAAACTGTTTTTGGTGTGGGTTTAGCGTGGTACCTCTTACACTTAAATCAGACAGCAGAGGCCAAAACTACACATCCTCAGCTTCAGAAAGCCCAGCTATTCATTTGTACTCCAAAGGGTTCAGACACAGCTTCCATTTTAATTGGGGGTCACTTAAGTCAGGAGAAAATAGTCTGGAATTATAAGGGGTTAAAATGTAATTTGGTTTTCATGCAGTTTATGAATACACCAGTGATGTGCTGTGAGGTTCATGGCTGGTGAGGCACTGATGTCGTCACAATCAGATTTACAAACATATAAACCAGGTGTCGGCAAGTTTCTCCCAGTGACTTGGGGCCAGAATAAAAATAATTTCAAAATAAAAGTTTTGACGTCTGTATGAAATAGCTCTAATAATATGAAATAAAAAGCTGGTTTTATATTGTTTTTTATCCTTATTCTGTTTCCCCAATTTTCAATGGATCGAAAGTCATTAAATTTTTTACCATTTTGTACATTTCTGTTTGAAAAGAGCGAGTCTTTCTTCCCGTCGTCTGGAGCAAACCATTTAGCTCCTTTGGCGTTGGTCTTCCTTTAATTCTAACCTCCTGTTTCGAAGTCCAGTTTAGAAAACCGCTTGAGCTTTAATATGTAATCTTCCTCCATTTAAAAAGTAGGGCCAGACAAGAAGAAAAAAGTTAACTCCTAAAGTTGACTTGCTAACTCTAAATTGTAGTTTGGGGCCCCTATTCTGCAGGAGTTACAAGAATCCCTGGGCTCACGAGTGCCCCCTAACATGAGGCAGGGTAACTGCGTGCCTCACCCGGCGCCTTTTCACAGCCGCTTAAAGCAGCAGAGCACAGAGCTCAGAGCAGCAGAGCACAGCAAAGTCAGTCCGCGGTGAGGCACGAACGGCCAGTGCCTCACCTGGCGTCTCTTCTCAGGATTTCAACGGTAAACGTAAAAATTCAGCGATTTTGAGTAAAAAAAAAAAGAATAAAATTGCAAAGTTTAACAGAAAATAACTTTATAGTACAAATCATTGGATAAATATAACAATTTCATTTATTTTTTCTCTGTTTTGCACTACCTCACCTGCCTCACCTGACTGCACGTCACTGGAATACGCCATGCATTCACTTATTCAGTCTGACTGCATTAAATACAATTATTATGTACTGTATAATAACAAGCACCTTTCTGTTGTCCTTAAAATAATGTTTTTAATTTTTTTTTTTTAGAAATCAAGGATGTAATTGATGTATTTATTTATTGTTTATTTGATAGGGACTGACGGAACAAACATAGATTAAGATGTGGTAAGCGGATGCAGGTATCACAGTGTTAATTCCCAAGGCTAATTCACAACAACAGTCCCTCATTAAATGCAATATTAAATGGGTTGAAACAACAATAAAAAGCAGAGGTAAATACAGTGATTATGTGAAAAATGTGAATAAAGTTATAATACGTGTGGGGCAATCCTGAAAATTAATATCTAGTTTTTGTTTTTCTTTTTGTTGACGATGATCAAGGACGATGATGATATTCGCACAATAGTATAAAATGTTACAATACTAAAATATACCTGTAAATCTATTGCAAACAAAACAACTATGCATGTTTCAGCTTTTAGAGTAAAAAAAAACAGAAAAGTCTCAATTTAAAATACAAATGTTATTTATTTTATCTTATGAATATATAGGTATAAGGACAAAAACTGTCTATGATTCGTATAACGCCAAGGACATGTGCTGGTCTCTCACTGGGACTGCAGGAACTCACCGGTCGACTTCTCCTCTGCTCCAGATGCCTCATTAGGGCCCAGTGTCTTTCATCATTATTCTTTCATGTAATCCACAGCATATGCACACCTCACCGCTTTTGTTATATGTAAATGTGTCTCATCCCAACGCAAATAAACAGCCTTTGAAAAAAAAAAAAGTGGGATTGAATAGCGCAAGGTGAGCATGCAGAGTTGGCCCATTCCTTCAGGAGTTCATATTTTAAACAATGAAGAAAAAGAGACTCCAGCTGTCTTTCCCCATTTACAAAGTCGAGAGGCATCTGTTTTATATTCTCAATACAGCGACACAGCAGTTTAGAGCTCAGATAGACAGCGCTCATTTAGTCTGAGTCGTATTAGCCGTCAGTCATTACAGTTAAACTAACAATAGACAGTATAGTGCAATAGGTGATGTACGCTATTCAAATCACAGGACTAAGGATGACTTCTGCTGAAACTTTTATGAACCAAAATCTGACCATAACCAAGAAATTCCCAGGTTTGAAAAGTTTATAGACTAAAACACAACCATCCAAACTCAAGATCTAAAGTTGGGGCCCTGGGTGTTGCACTGTGGTCCTGACAGGTTGCACTGACACTGCCTCAGAGCTTCGAGAACTTGTCCACCAACCTGAACGTCGGAGGTTCTGTTTCTCAGATCAAGTTCTCTACTAGGGATGGGACGATATACGATAATATCGTTAATCGTGATAAAAAGTGTCCTTGATTAATCGTTCGTGGCATTTTTTAAATAATCATGATGATCGCGCACGATTATAATCGTCTTTACGGCACCAGACTGCCTCATATTTCTGGTTTCAATACAACGTTTAGATGCTAGTTGCTACAATCATGTCAATAGCAGAATAAACCATGCTCACCGATCGAGAACAGCATTCAATCCATCAAAAATAAGCTCCTCTCCTCCTGAGTCCACAGTCATCTTCACTCTTTGACACGAACCGCTCCGGGTCAGAGATAACTCTAGTTTAACTTGTACAAACATCCACAGTGTCCTCGATCGCGTACTTCCTTTGTTTTGTCCGTTTCATCATGTTCAGAAGCAAAACAGCGCCTAGAATGCGCCCGCATTATTATCTACTCGGCAAGGTCCGTCTGTTTACGGAAAAGCTCGGGATGTCATACACGTGCTCCGCTGCTCACGCTCTCGTAATCGCTATCGTAACGTTTATGTTAAACCTTTCCTGTTTCGGTCCCCTGGCTGTGGTCGGGAAACACAGGGGAGAGCCGTCTTCTCGAGGGCCGAAGGGTCGCTCCTCCTCCGGGCTTTAACTCTCTGTTCTTTACCTCAAAGTTGTTTCAAGTGTGGTGCGAGCTGAAAGACCCCAGTCTGTTGCTCAAGAGTTGGCTGCTTTATTGTCTCTACTGCACCGTAATTACACATCAGTTCCACCGTCTTTTTCCAGGTACCACTCCAGACATTTATAAAGTGTTATTTTCATGAACATTTCAAACATTTCAGAATATGGAGTCAATGTCAAGAAACCTTAATATTTCACATAGAGCCGTTTTTCCTTTAGCTTCTGCTGTTTGTGCTGCCAAGACTCACAAGCTCTCCCCCTCTCCTCGACCTCTGCCCTGACTCTCTGACTGTTGTGCGGCGGACACACATCTAGCACAGATATAATAAACTCGGCGTTATATCAAATGGATTTATGTTGCGATTTCCTATCAGGATTTTCATTATATATCTACGGACAAGCTTATGAGCGTGTCATGAGGAGCGGGCAAAAGTCACTTCGGAGAAAATGCGGTCGCCGATAAATTATTTACTTTTTTTGTGCAGGCCGGTAGCAAATGCGTCACGGACTGGTACTGGTCCCCGGCCCGGTGGTTGGGGACCACTGGTGTAGATTGTTTGCGTGGGTGACACAGTACATGTACATTCCTGTACAGTTGTAAATGTTTAAAAAACATTAATAATTATGGCGATAATTAATCACGATTATTTTGGTCATGATAATCACGAGTCTAAATTTTGATATCGTCCCATCCCTATTCTCTACTTCACACTTTACTCACCTTGCCCAGTATGAATGTGTGTACGTGAGTGATTGGTAGTGGTAGGAGGAGCTGATGTTCTAAGATCTTAGTTTGGAGTTTGCCATTTTTCCCAAAACATTTTTGGAACAGAGTTGCTCAAATTGTCAAGTTGATCATTATAATTTGTTGTGGTGTATGTGTAA
The DNA here is from genome assembly GCA_019594935.1 of Periophthalmus modestus. Taxonomy (NCBI): domain Eukaryota; kingdom Metazoa; phylum Chordata; class Actinopteri; order Gobiiformes; family Gobiidae; genus Periophthalmus; species Periophthalmus modestus. Next base: position 17,183,197 of record JAIEZT010001373.1, read on the forward strand.
AAGCACCATATTTATCGAGAATTATGACTTTTTTTGTATCTAAAGAAAGTGACACGTTTTGCCCTTTCCCACTTCACATTGACTGAGTTACATTTTCAATTACCGGCATCACAAAACTTTCTGAATGAACCTTTGCTCCACACCGAGCTCTCATTTGCGAGTCAGACAGAGGTATAGAGATCTTTTAATCATCTCTGACAGAAAAGACTCTCAGCACAACATCAGCTAACGCATCTGCACCTTTTGCATAGATTCAAAGAAACTAGAGCCTGAACACCTGAAAGATCGGCATACACAGTGACACAATGAGCCGCGACAGTCTCCATATGGGGCTTTGAAGGAGGTAAAATTGAAAATGAAAGCGCAGATGTTGTCGCAATCCATTGGGGGGATCGCTGCTTGACAAAAACTCTTAGAAGTGTCAGGATGTGGCAACTGGTCCTCTGCTGCTGCTCCCAATGTTAAACGATTATATTTCATCTGTCAATCAAACAAAGCACTATCCGCTGGCTAAAATACAAGAAATTCACTTTGGGATAGATAATCCCCAATGTGAAGTACTTTTGATTAAAGACTTTAATAAGTTTCAATCCATTTAGCGCCCTTAAAAGTAATAAAAACGCGCCTATGCCTCATATCCCTTAAACTTATCTTTTAATGGGTTATTTTAACAGCAGCTGCTAATTCACATATCTAAATTATGATCAAGATGCGGCGATGGAACTGATGTTAGGCTGTGTGCATCTGATTCGAATGGCTGGTTTTATCTCCAATTGGCCTCTTTGACCTTCTGAGCAGAGACACAGGGAAGGCTGCAGGATTCAACTCAAACTTTTCACTTATTTCACTTATTTATTTTGTTATCACTATGTCTGAAGATTGGCAGAATCTGATGAAATATTTAAGACATTAATGACTGCAGTTAATGGCATTTCTTGTGTTTAATGTTTGTGTGATATATTTGATTTTCACAACTTTTTTGTAGTCAGCTTGTCATGTGCTGTATCTGTATGTTGTAATTGTAATAGTGTGTGTTAATAACAGTCAGATCAGATGTTCGCTGGTTCAAATCCTGATCATGACAGTAATTCAATTGGTTCCGTAATAAAGCTTCCAATGGAGGTGGGTAAGTGATACTGTAAATGTAATGTAATATAATGTGATGTAATTTTCTTTCTTTTTTTTTTTTTACATCAGATTTCCTGTCACAACCAGCCACACCAGTATACTGTGACATGAAGTTTTGACCAGCAACCCTCCTTTAAAAAAAAGCATGACTGTTCCTGTTCAACATTTTGAGGTCTTTTCCACATTCAAAAGATGGGGTATTTTATTTTAAATAGTTAATCGCTATGGCAGTGACCAAAATGTGTCATGATTCTGAGACCCATGGATAAATAACTCCAATGTTTTACTGTGTCGACTTAATTCGGATATTTTAAAATTGATGTTCTGCTTGTCTGGAATTACAAATAATTAATAGCATATTTATTATTACCATTACTATTACTATACTCGTTTTTTATATTTTATAATGAAAATGCCTGCTTTGTGATTAGTTTGTGCAATCCCTTATTTTTGAAAATGGTACAAATGTATAGTTCCCCCCAACACGTTGCCATACCTTTATAAATTATTAAAGCAAAATGTTCTAAACTTCAGCAAAGTCATATATTCTTAATTGTTATTGCAGTGTTGCTTAACATGGCTTAATTTAAGTTTAAAAACTGTTGATGAGGATCATTGCTGATATGGCGTTCATATTGTTAGCCAAATTCTAAGAGGTTAAGTTTGCTCCGTCTGAAGTACTTGGTTAATTGGCACTGAAGTGTGTTTTTCATCGGGGTGCTCCAAAGGTCAGCATCTCTGCAGTCTGCTCCGGTGGCTCAATACTCAGTGTTTATCGAATGTGCCCAGTCCCCCACAGTCTGGCACTGTTTCATAAAGTAGTATTATTATGATGATTAGGCAGGGCCAGAGGGCAAATGCTCAAAATACTGTGTACTGCTATGAAATCACTGGTTTAGGGAGAAACAAAATCAGCAGTGAAAGTAGGAAACCAAGTTAGATTTATGATTCACAGTTAGATTTTATCAATACAACTAGATACTGGGCATACAAACTTATAGCATTTAAAGCGCCATCATCTAATTGAAGGCCCCGCCACGGAGATGTTGCATCTTTGCCTGGAATGTTCCACAGTATGGAAAGAAACTTATCTATCTCCATGGAAAGAAGTAAATAAAGATCAGACCAGGTTACACGTGGAGAGGAGACCCAGCTGACAGTATGGACATATGTTTCTCCAGGTATTTTTGAACAATAAAACATCAATAATTAAATCGATCCAAGCTAGATAAGTTTAGTACCATGCATACTGTAGAACGTTCCAAGCAAAGGAATAACATCACCATGGAGACAACAGAATGGTTTCGTATTGCACCTTTTGCGTTAGATCAAATGCTGAACTTCTTGGAATTCTTTCTGGAATTTATTAATTTTTTATTCATATCCATCCTTGGATAGGGCTGGACCTGGTTTGTACCTGGATGGGAGACCGCTGGGAATATCAGGTGCCATGGTGAGGCACAAGTGGCAAAAACTGTCGTTGTGTCTCAGGCAAGGCACTTCGCCCACACTGTCTAATATGAACCTAGCATGTGTGTGAGTGTTGGTGATGATCTGAGAGGCCAGTGGTGCAGATCGTCAGTCTCTCTTCCGTCAGTCTACCCCAGGGAATCTGTGTCTACAATAGCACCTTACCACAACCGAGTATGGAGCGAATAATGAGTAATGCGCAAAACTGTAAAGCGACTTTGAGCATCTGGCAAAGTTTTTATTAGCAATGATTCCTTGTGCAACCACTCTTATAAATTAAAACAGTCCAGATTATGCAAACCCCATGTGTATTTTTATGTTTGAAGATTAGACAAAACAGAGCCAGAGACAATGACAAACATGACAAATGCAGAGTTTGTTTCACAGTCTGACAGTCTGGCCTTCGGTGATGCATGTGCTGAAGAAATGTCAATCGCTCCCCCGGTACTCTCCTGTTTTCAAGGATAGACAAACAATCTAGCAGTTATATGAGGATACGGGTATAATGCAGCTCATAAGGTTGTTGTGGAAATGTTTTTTTTTTGCTGTTAGATAAAAACTGTTGATGCAATTATAAACTCAATTAAAATGGGGCGGATCACATTTATTTATTTTTATAAAGATTATAAAGGGAACAGTGCACTCCTGGAAGAACCCGTTTCATTTTGATCTAATACCAAAATGAACCAAAACACATCCAAAGTTTAAAGATGTTCCTTAAAAACATGAAAAACTGAACTAGTTCATTTAAAATTTCAAAGCGGTCCAGTCTGATTCCTCACTTTTGTCTAGAATGCTAATCCAGTGCAATAAGTTTATAAAAATGTTTCACAACTTTTAGAGGCCAGAGCTGAGTTTGGTAATGCTAAGGAGCTAACAGCACACCAGATGCACACAGTGGTCTCACTTTGACCCAGAAAAACCGCTGTTACAATATGTTACATTACATTTTCTATCCTCTGCATTGTAGAAATTTGAAATTTGCTTATCTATCAGCTTGATACGCAATGTGTCTTCAATATCATTAGTATCTTTGGTCAGCTATCACAATTTATGCAGTGCACTTGTCAGTATGTAAGTCCACCTGTCTCTCAACTGGATTTCTAAATTATAATACACCAACAAAATTATTTAAACTTTCCTGTGTGGAAGTATAGGCAGATTTGACTAGACAGTACAGTATTCGTCGTACCGTGGATATGGAGAACAGTGAGTGTTATGCAAAATTGATTTTTTCTAACATCGTTCCCTCATCAAAAACATGCCTGAAGAGGTTTTAGTTGTCATCCATTCATGTTTCAGTAATTTCACGATCTCTCCTGAGCACTATTCAAACCTTCCCTATGATTAGTTGTAAGGTTCTGTCAACTGCTCTGCCTACAAGCCTACATCACCCATGCTCCCACGCAACAGTTCTCCATAAATGTACAAATGCATGATACAAAAGTACATACTGCAGGTTCACAAATCTGATGCAATGTGCAGTTGTTGTTGCGATAGTGCTCTGAATGAGGAGTGACTTAGCGCAGAGAGCAAGTGGAGGGGTACTCAGAGTGTCAAAAAGGAAAATTAAACTTCTAAAACATGTAAATATGTTGTTTTCTGTGAATATAGCATTTTCAAAACAATAAAACATAACATGGTGATATAAATATATGGGTGTTAACAGTCAATATGCCATAGAAGTACAATACCCCCTCTTTAAGCTTTTTTGAATGTACAATAAAGTACTATATCAATTGAACATACTATTATTATTATTATTATTATTATTACTATTGTCAGTAGTAGTATGCACTAGTAACAGATTTTCTTTGACTTTTGACAATGGCTTTTGATACAACATAATGTCCACCATTGCTGCACAATAGCCTTAATGTTCAAATCTAACTTAAATTTTACTTGTGTTGTCGCAGACTGATCAGATTTTGGGTCAGGTCCGCATTCCCTCCTCCTCACCCCTGTCTCCCCCTTTCTGTCTGTTTAAGAAGGATCCATCAATGCACTTTAATGAGCCTGACCTATTCCCATTGTGCACAATGGCAGCTCTGACCCTTAGACTCATTTGTTTCATAGGGCTACAATCAGACAACACAAGAGACTGGAATTACAATGCAACACCAAACTTACCCTGCTATTTAATTTAAGCTGCTTTTTAGAAAGGTTTAATGTTTTCACTTTGTGCTGAAGGAGAACGATGCAACATAACTGGAGAAGGTACGCCACTTTGCCTGAAATAATCCATAGTATAGCATTAAACGTATATATCTCCATGGCAACAAGCAGGTGACACCATCAGGCCAAGTTACAAATCATATCTGTGAGGAGGGTACCCGTTTTTCAAGGTACTTTTGAGCAACAAATGTCAACAAATTTGTTATCAGCGCAACAGCCAAAAAACTCATGGTAGTGACGAGGAAGACATGGACAGGCTGAAGCGGCTGATATATCTGCTGGTGCGGTGGAGATGGGGCAGAGGGGACACAACAAAAATCTGATTGTTCTCAAATTTATGGGGTTAAAAATTCTTGTGCCTTATCTTCCAAATAAAACCATTCCAGTAACTAACTAACACAATTCCTTGTGGTTTTTGATGATAGCATTTCTTTTGAGAATGTAAACACACACAAAATCAGATTTAATTATCGCTTTATCAGATTATTCTTCTAATCTGATTTTTACCGACTATGTAAATGTACCCAGTGTCAAGTGTATGTGCTCAGGATTTTAAAGCTGTGTGATGCATTGAGTTGGGCTCCCAAGGTGAACTGGAGAGACAGGGGCCCGAGATTAATCCTGGCCACAGTATAATGAGGCTGCTCAGTCTTTCCCCGGTGAATAAAGACAAATGGGTTTTGTTTGTGTCAGCCCCCGTATCGTGCATTGATAACTGCAATAACCCCACCTTATGTCTTGTGTTTGCAGAAAGCACAGAAAACAGCAGGAATGATCTATATGTAAGTCAGGCCTCTATTAAGACACAGTGTATTTTCATGTTCAAATGGAGCTGGATTGGAAACGACGTTGCAGTCCTCTCTCTGGAGAAAGACCTTTTGAGCCTGAAGATTTTGTCTTAATAGGACAAAGACAGGCTATATAGTTCTAGCTTTGGCTATATGAACACTTTCTGATTTTTAAAAAGATAAATATCAGTTTAAACATTGTACCAAACGCAATGAATCAGCATTTGAGAATTTGTGTCCAGGATGCAGTTGCCCCTCACTATAATGCAATTCACCACTTCACGGTCGACGGACAGAATGCGTTCAGCCAAATTTACATAAATGTTTGATCGCAGTGTGACTCTGAAGTGCTGTACGTTTTCTTCCCGAGAAAACCCACAATGTCGATGAAACGTTCTGCACCGACAAAGGCCCCCAATTTTTTTTTTTTTTTAAATCTACAAAGGTTTGAACTTTTAGAGTGTTTAAAAACGAGACAAATGTGAGAGAATGTTAATGCCTGTCTGAGAAAAGTGTATAAAGTGCGTGGTGAGGGGTTTTACAGGCTTAAAACATATATAATAATTGTAAAAAATAAAGCTGATTTTGTGGATTTCAACTATTGCGAGTTATTTTAAGAGCGTACCCCCACGATAAACGAGGGACCACTGTACAATATTTACTTCTAGTGGAGAATGTTTTCATCTGATTTAACGTATCATCAGATTTAAGGGTTTTGGTTTAATAATTCTCTTTTAAAATGTGTCTGTGTGTGAGAATATGCATGCCCCCTCATCCCGATTCAAAGCTCCGTGACCACATTTCTGGATCTTTAAGAAATGCTGATCCAATGTTACATCATCTTTTTCAATGTAATTATTTCATGTAGATCCAAAGTAAATTATTTATTTTTAAGATGATCTATTTAAAATATTCAAAGCAACATCACATAACTTTCTGGAGGTGGTACATGTTCTGCATGATTCCATGGAAACTGAACCATAATTTGGAACATTGTCCATTGAGATATACTTTTTATGCCTGTGTAATATTATAGTGAAATGAACATTTCTATGGAAACAAGCTGGTGACCTAAGGTGAAGTAAGAGTCAGGTTTGTGGAGCTGGAAGTCCACTCATAGTAAAGATGCGTGTTATTCTATGTCTAATGTTTTTCATAGCAACATTAATGTTTTTGTTTGTTTGTTTGTTTGTTTTTTCCCCAGTAGTAAGTAAATAATTAATAAACCTTGCTTTTTGTTTATTTTTTGACTAAACAATTGCACGTTGAGGTTTAATATAAAAGAACTTAAATGGAAAAAGGGTGAACATTTTAGGTTTTAGTTTGGTTACCTCGTGTTTTGACTCCTGAGCATATTTTAACACTACAACATTACCATTCCCATATTTCCATACAAGGCTTTTTATCTTTATCAAATATCATGCTTTTATTTGCCAGTGTGAGGACCCGGGCTCAGGGCAGTGCTGTTCTCACCACAGTGATAATTACATCTGATCAATGAAACACTCGTAATTGCTGCATCTGCCACAAAGCGTCTCTGTGCGGTCTAAAGGCCAGAGGAATTACAGGAGGTCTATTAGAGCCATCTCGTAAACATAACCCTAACCCAGAGCCTACTGCGCTAGTGAGCCGTGATACCACTATAATGTTTATATTACACGTAAATCTTACCATATCAGTGCTTTGACTGGGGCTGGCTGCTCCGCTCACAAAGGGATTATAGTTTGGTGAATGTAGTGTGGGCTTGGAGGTCATGTGTAGCACAAAGGAAAAGGTCATGATGAAATGAACAACAGGGATTTTTTTTTTATCGTGTTACAGAAAAAGGTTCCTGGTTTAATTAGAAAGTATCTGGCCCATGGCTAGTGTTAAAAAGTGTGGAGCCAGTTTCTAGTTCCTACTATGTGCGAATGGGGACTGGAACAAAAAAAACAAAACAAAGGTTCTTACCCATAGACTTTATATAAATGGACATAGCTGATGTGCTTCTGGCTCCATCGACTCTGGCTACAATTCACTTTACATTGAAAAAGTGTCACCCCTCCCCTTGTAATTGCTGCAGTGAGCCTCATCATTTTGGTCTTAAAATGTTCGTATTAACCCGCTCTACATGATCGTGGTATTTTTATTTCAATATTGTGTCAGTATATCAAGATATGAACATTAATAACCTGAGGTTGCTCCAGCTAGCGTTAGAAACAGGTTTGATTGACAGCATTGCTAAGCGCCCGCTCCCTGCTAAACCACCAACAGCCTACCCAGGTCAGCTCTTTGGTTGCTATGATATTCGCGGTCAGAGTTCCTAATATAACTGGTAGCCTTGATGAGCTTCATTTGACTGGAGCTGAACGCTGTGGGTGACGTCGCACTCCTTTAGTCCACTTCTTTATACAGTCTATGTTCTTATTTTTAATATAATGTTGTAACTGGCACAGAAACCTTTTAAACCTTTCTAAATTAATATATTCTAAATTACATCATGGAGGCAACTGGAAGCTAAAGTGAACTGTAACATAATGCAGTTTCAATGGAGAAGAAGGAATATATTATTTAGTATATTATTGTATTATACTGTATTATTTGTGTATTTAAGGGGATATCATGATGCACACTTTTTTGATAAAGGTAAAATTTTGGTTTTACTGGACCTAAGGAAATGTTACCAAACAATAGTTTTTCTTTTTATCTACAGAAGGCATATCATTCTACAAATTATACTTGTTGTGAAGCTCGAAGTAATAATTAAAAAAAATTGAAACATTGGCATCTATATCTGGTATAAGTTGGTCTACTTGATTTGCCTCCAGTCGCATCCACTCCAGAATTTTAAACATTGTGATATATAGCATTTTTAAGGGTCTATAGGTTTTCCTGAGTTTTTCCAGTGACTGCGCTTTGCTCTGAACCAGCAGGAGGCAGCGATGAGTTGTGACCCATCATTTGCTCTAACGGACTTTGAAGACCTGTGCCTCTGGTGTTCAGAGAGGTGTGACCTGTACTTACACCTGTGTTCCTCTCAGTGGGAAATCTACAGAGCAGCTACTTTACAGAGGGGAAACTACTCCGGCTTTTGCTCTCAGCAGTTGGACAGTAAATCAGTTTATACAGCATTCAACAGGATATATAAAAATCATAATCTCATAGAATATTATCACAGTATAGTAATTAGAGTGATTTTTGGAGCTCTTACAGGATTGAAAACATTTTGTAGTTTTTCTATAAAATACCCTGATATAACTTAATATTTACCCTTTTCTTACTTATATACTTATACCTATATTTTTCCTTACTTTTCCCCCATTCCTTCCCTGTGTGTTCCCTTGCTTATTCCGTGCTGTCTCATATTTTATATGAAGCACATTTTTTTGTCACATTTAAAAATAATAGTAAATAGTATTATTCTTAAATTCCTTGTATTGCTTGGTTACATTTTGCATAATGGTAGCTTTTATAGGAATTTTTTTTTTTCCTGTGATTCCGTCTCCTGCCAAGTCTATTTTCAATACTGTTAATGTAATTTATCGTGATGGTAAAACTAACAATTAACACACTTCCTACGTATCAGGCAATAAAACGCTTTATAGTTAGATGCAGACAGCACGCAGCATTTATAATTTGGCCGGAGGTGTGACTTATACTCAGATGCAATTTATATGTAAAATGTGTGCTTTTTTCTTCATTATTATGCATTTTTTGGCTGGTGCGAGTTATACTCCAGTGCAACTTATGCTCTGGAAAATATGCTGACCTTTAAGTTGGCCTTTACTTTGACCTCAAGAGCTGCACATATAATGTATCTGAATTGGAGCTCAAAGACATGAGAAAAAAATCAGGTACAGCCATATAAATTGTAGCTTCTCAGACCAGTACCTTCAGATTGATCATGACTTCTGTATGGCAGTCGAAAAGTCTTGATTTCAAAAACATTTTCCAGATGTGTACGTTTGAAACCTCTCCTACATAGGGGTGTGCTAAAATATCGATACACCGATATGTATCGATATTATTAAAATATCATATTATTAAAATTCTTTGTTTCCTAGTATCGATATCGATATATTCCCCCCAGGCGTTACTCTTTACGGGTGAAGAGAAGTGAGAAGCAAGAGAAACGAAAATGTCAGAAAAAATGTTTCAACCGCCTTCCTCCCTCTAGTTAGAAACATGCATTAATCAAAAAGCACTTCATTGTGGTTTTTAATCTTCAATAAATGGAAGATAAATGCACCATTTAATGTTGTTTTTTTGTTGTTGTTTTTTTTTTTTTTTTTGGTGAAAATTGGGTTGACCATTTAAGTAAGGTTGAAGGCCTTTATTTTTTTCTGAATCGTATTGTATCGATTGATTGTATCTATTTTGAAATATATCGTATCGAATCGTATTGTATCGAAATGGCACTGTATCGAGATATGTATCGTATCTGGGACTGTGTATCGAGGTACGTATCGTATCTGCAGCTTCTTGGTGATACCCAGCCCTACTCCTACCATGGACCACTCCTGTTCAAATGACTTGTCACACAGACTAGTTTGTCTAAGTTTCATCATGCTAAGTCCTTACATTACCTTTGTCATTTTGAGTGACATGGCTCTTCTTAGAGTAAACAGAAAATCATAATTACTGTTTCTTTATCAGAAATATGCAAAGTGGTGAATCATTTAGAATAAATGCAGTAAACAAAACATATATCAAAATAACCCTCTTCATAAAAATTCATAACAAAAAGTGTCAAAAACATTTCTCTTGATGAAGTCTGGACAGCATGTTTTTCCCTGTGCATGTTTGATAATTGCGTCCGCAGCAGTAATAGGCTGTTTGCTATCATTGTAAATGGCATTCGCATTATTTATTTGACTGTTTGCGACGTATTGGCTCTATAATTACCACAGTGGAGTCTGTCACGGCCTGTCAAAGCCACAGTCTCATTTAAAGAACTCACTGATCGTTTCTAATTAAGGCCTGTTTCCCGCCTAACCTTGATTTCATTTTTCATCAAAAGTGTCAGTGCGTGCCACATATTAATGGGGAATGAACAATTATTTAGCTTTAAAACTCTGCTTCACAGTCTATAGTTTCAGGCAAAGTGTATTTAAAGTTAGAGCCCAGCGCTCATTAAAACCATTGGCTAAATAAGATAGGAGGTATTTGGACACATCAATACAACTCATTCAATTCAAGTAAATCTATAGAAAACTGAATGGAGTTTTCATGAAACCAGGTAGATTCAAATTTGGTTTTGGTGGCTTGATCCTAGATATAGACCGATATTTGTACTTTTTATCGTATCAGCTATCGGCTTTAAATCTCCAGCTCATACCTATACTTTACTTTGGTCAATTTAATGCCTAGAAAATACACACAAAGCTTTACTTTAACACTTTAATGTGAAGAGATAGCAGCACAAACATGACTACACTGTTCTCATATAAAGGGCTGGCCCTAGCCTTTAGGAGGGCCTAAGCTCAATTTGCCTTCAGGGGCACATATTCATATTTGACAACATTAAGATATCATCACAAACGCTTATAAAAAAAGACTAGAATTTAGAATACCGCTAGAATTTTCAGACGTAAATCAGTATAAACATGCAAGGAAGAGGGTCTGCCAAAGACATTTTTAAAATTCTGGACATGTTTTTTTCTTGGTTTCTGGTGCATTTTAATGTGTTCTAGTTGACTAGTGGGCTTACATTTATCAGTTATTTATATCGTAAAATGCAGAATTGGATAGAGTAGGCAAAAGATGCACTACACTGTAAGTAAGTGTAGCAAGGGTACACTTACTTAAAAATCATATCACTCAAGAAGTACAAAGTAGTGATCCAAGTTAAGAGTGGCATAAGAGAAACAGGCTGGACATAACATCAGATCTATAATCATCAGATCATTTGGAAAGACTGGACATTACATAAGAGGATTTTAGGCTTTGGATGCTGTGATTTTGTGTAAATGTCCATATTAATGAGTAGGGATGCACAGATACTGATTCCAGTATGGGGTGCCAGTACTCGTACTCGTCAATGGGCAGTTGATACCAAGAGCCGATTCCAACTGTGCTGCCTCTTGACTCTGAGCTCATCTCTGCAGAGGTGACCATAACATTCACATTCACTGTTCTGTCCATAAGTGCAGCTGTAATCATACGTGACGGTCACATGAAATATACAAATCTTTCGGACTCTAAAAGGTTTTTATAGTTCACAGGACGTCAGCGCAGTGCCTGTAATTACGATAGTAGCATGCTAATGTTGCTAAGTGGCGCTGAAAAACAATTTATCTGACTGATCTGAATAGAGCAGGTTCAGAGCTTTTAAAAGAGGTACAGCATGTCCATATTGGTCAAAGTGTGGCCCTGGTAAAAGTAACACAACAGTCACTGTTATGCTAACAGTGGCGCATTAGCAGTTAGCTCGTTAGCAGTTAGCTCATTAGCAGTTAGTACTCGTTAGCAGTTAGTACTCGTTTTTGCAGTGGTATCGGTGCATCCCGATATCAGCATTCAGAACGCAACCAGGAGTCGTTTTTTTCATTCAGCAGATGTAACAAAGAGGTTTCTGTCATAATCAATAGTGTTAATGTGATACGGTGATCTGCTTTAACCACACTCACATCTGATGTTTAGAGACAAAAGTATCAGACACAACCAAAAACAGCCAGTGTAACAAACAGACTCACCTGGTGTCCTCTGCTGCTCTCAGGTGTGTCCTGTTTGTCCTCTGCTGCTCTGAGGTGTGTCCTGTCTGCACATTAATACACGTCCAGCTTCACTGTTTTATCTGCAGGTCCAATGATGTAAAATGGTGACATATTTCGAGTCCTGTCTGAAAAGTCCCTCTTTCCCCAAAAAGATCTTCCTCTGGCCTCTTCATGCATTGTCCCGAACTTTACATAAACTGAACTTCACTAACTTTTAGTCTTTTAGTCTGTAAAACATCCATTCAGATGTCCCAGAATGCACCTGGAGGGAGGGGTCCTTCACACCTGTGTAAACACGGAGCTGTCCACACCACTGCCGCAGCACATATCTAGCGACTGGAAATAAAACACATCTAATCGTTTAAGAGTGATAATTAGACTAGTATAAACACCCGAGCGCCATTTAGTTTTCAGAAAAAAACACAAAAAAAACCCAAAACAAACAAACATTAATTTTCCAATCATTATTTTCAATATAAATGTATGGGCTCTTGGGGGCCCTCTGGTGGCCTCTGCTTAGTCTGCTAATATGCTGGGCGGGCCCTGCTCATATAGGCTTATGGTTAAAAAAAAAAAAAAAGAGGGGAGTTTGTAGTAAATTTAAAACACATAATCAGAATCGGCCTCACGTATCGACCCAAAAATATCGGCAGAGCTTATCAGCCATGATGCCTCTGTATTAGAAACAATCAGTATCGGCAACAGCCATGAAAAAAAAACAAGTCCGTCGCTCTCTAGTTGATCCCAGTGCCCACGCGTGCTTATTGTTATTGGGCAAGACACTAACTTCAATATGTTGCATTCAGGTGACAATCAGAAGGCCTGAATTTTAAAGTGAGCAGAAGGACAGCAAGGTCTTAACTGTCAGATTATAATCGCCATAATTCAGCCCTGAAGATGTGACTGATGCCAATTGTAATGACTCCTACACATATGATTTATATGGCAAGCTTGTAGAGCCAATGCAGAACAGTTTGTGAGCAATTATTTTCACAGTTTTTAACAGAAATTTTGATATTTCTTTCAAGAGAAATCACCCCTACATAGAGTTATGAGCCTCTGCCCTCCATCTGGTTTAACAGCACTGTATTTTGCAGAGAGTATATTGCTGAGTATTTGACATTCTGCTTGGGTTCTGTTTGACTTGTCATTGATAACACTGCTCATATTCACATACAATATTTGGCCTTGCAGGCTTTGAAGCTGAAAAATTAAGGCATTGGTTTAATCCATGTTTGCTTTGGTTGTCCAAACATCCATAGTAACCATTTGATCACAGTAAATGTGTATATGTCAGTGCCAATGGTGTAATGAAATACTTTAACTTGTTACTTACTTTAACCCTTTAAGGCCTGAGCACATTATAGACCATTATAGCTCGCCTAGACTTTTATTCTTTTTTTAATTTTTCTTTTTTTTTGGCCATAAAAATCATGTTAAATGAAATATCAGCATGGACTTTTGCCTTTTTCACACAACTTCCTCTATTTTACATATCCATCCTTGTTTTTTGTTTGATACATCAAATAACTGACTGGGAGAATCCCGGCGGCACCTGCGCTCTGATTGGTCATCTTCGAGGGACAACATAAGCACATTACCATAATGACAGTAACATATTTAAAGAGCCCCGTGCCTCTGCTTTGAGATGCAGTTTGAATTTACATGAGAGCACAATTGGTTTTGGAGTTACGGTAATGGAAAATCCGCGCTCAATCGCCGGCGATAGCAATAGGGTTAAGTACATTTTTAAACAGGTATTTTAATACTATTACTTACGTTGATTTTTTCATGAGATACTTTTACTTTTTTTGTTTTGATCTGGTATTTCTACTTGTATTTAAGGAGCAACACTAAGTACTACTTCTACCACTGGGCGAGGACGATATAATCTGTTTCTGTGTAATCCCTCCTCCAGGTATGACCCATAGTAAAAGAAAAATTCTAATCTGTCAACTGGAAAAAAGTTGTAGAAGTGAAGACGTCTGGTCAGATTACTGGTGGATACTGCCTTATATCTATCTGAGGAGAGGAGCTAACTACACTGAAACTAAAACACCTTTTGTTTATAGTTTCTTTTTATAGGTGAAGTCTAATGAGCTTCTTTAATTCCCCTCTCAAAGAAAATAAATGGTTTGAGAGTGGAGTTAAAGAAGCTATTTTTGTGAGAAAAGACAATCCTTCTTTGAACAGAAACTGGGGCCTTAGACATCATCTATCTCCTATTTATAACTCCATCCTGAGACCCAAAGAAAATAGGGCCAGCCAGTACGCTAATAGGTGTAGAGCATCCATTAGGGGCCTGTATGATTATGCTAACTATGACTCACAGTTCACATTTAGTGTAGCTCATTAGACCTCACCTACAAACAGAAACTCTAAACAATAGGTGTGTTTGTTTCTGTGTAGTTAGCTCCTCCCTTCAGAGTTTTAATGCCATACTGTGTGACATATGTAGATTCATGCCCATAATAACCATTTGTCAGATCAAACTGAATCATACTATTTCTCCTGGTAAATAAATGTATTTTGAAATGTTGTATTCAATTTGTGTTCTCTTATCTAGGCCACTGTAAAAACCCTATGGTCCAACATGCCGCGTTCAAATAAAACAGCCCAAATGCCTCAGTAGTTTAAACTGTAAATTAAGTCTGTTATGTTTTATTTATCCACACCGCATCCCGAGAAATACCACAGTGCGTTGGAGATGAGCGAAAAATGCAGAAATAGGACATATGGTTTTAAATCATTGACATCGCTCATGAATAAAGATATATGGTTTGGGAATGTGGCCAAAATACAGCTTCTCAAGTGGCTGAATTTTGCTATGCTTGTGGTTTAAGGAGAAAATATAATTGTTTTTTGGCAAGTGATCAGTTCCTAATGCATATATTTGTATCTTTAGTGGAAAGGCTATGTCAGCAGTCGCGTTAACTCAATTATGGATGGTTTTAAGAATTTTAACAACTTGTGCAATGTTTGAACTTGACTTTATAGCCACATCAACATCCTATTTATTTGTATTTTATTGTACATAGATTGCAATGATACCCCTCTTATATTTTAATAAGGTGATATTACACTTCTGTGGCGTATTAGTACTGCTAACCATAAAAGGGTTCGAGTAGTACCCAGGACAGATGACTCAGACATGTATGGATGACATAAAACCTCTTTAGGCATGTTTCTGATGAGGAAACAAAATTATAGCACGACAGAATGCTCCAAAAAGTCGATTTTGCGTAATGTCCGCTCTTTAAAATTGAATCATAACCAGAGCTATTACACATTCACTGCGAGTACCGTCTTTCTGCACACTCGCGTTAACAAAACATTCATCAAGTAGGGAGACAGGGAAAATGTGCTGATATACAAAAATACATTTATTTGAAACAATTTCAAAATGACAGTTTCTTTACTATAGAAATATTGAAATCAAGATGGAACATAAGGTTACGGATGATGCATGCACTGGAGGTTGTTGTGTACCAGAGAACGTCACAATGCTTTTGCCTTCAGAGACTTCTCAACAATCTTAACTTCAAGTAGGTTTCCATATACTGCAGAGTGGCTTTGATGATGTTTTGCAGGCATGTTTCAATTGAGACTCGTGGACAAGGTCAGTGCAGAAAAGTATGATAAAGTTCGATTTATGTCCATTTGGAGTCAATTCTAATGTGATCACTGTAGTGACAATGAATGTTAAAAGACTGAGTAAAGACTCTGTTGGTAATACATGAATAATTTTGAGGTATCCCTATTTCTATTTTTTTTTTTTTTTACCTTTAGGACAACACATGAGGAACGTCATTCATGCAAACCTTATAATTTAGTTCTTTGTGTTCAGTTTAGGTTAAGAGATAGTTTAGATCCTACAGTTTACTGATACATTATGCTATAACTCCACTAATATTATAATGAGCTGATATTTTGTGATGAGTTCAGAGTTGACATCGTTTGTTGTTCACGACACGGTTTATTTCTTGTTGTTAATGTAACTTTAGCTTTATGTAACACTTGGTTGCTATGCCGACAAGTTGACGTGAAGATTTTATTGGTCAGTTCCTGGCCTGTTTTGGAGACTGGCTCTAGGAGTTGACACTGCTGTTCTTATTTTGGCGTGGGTTACGGCCTACGGTAGCTCTTGTGTTCAGAAAATAAACAACCAGAAGAAATTTGGCATGTTTCCTATAATATATTGATGCGCTGCACTTGTATAATAGTTAATTTAAAACAAACTTTCTTCCAATTTTGCTAATTTGCAAGTAGATTTGTCCATTGAAAAGCAGGGGGTCCAACCTTTTCATCTACAACGGAAACATGCCTTAAACTGTCAATCTCTTTCTACAAACTACATCTTCATCTTGAGGCCCAACAGCAGGGCCATTACAGCCACCATACATTCGTTTGGTTTGAAACTGGGAAAAAAAAATAAATGAATAAACATGACACAAGAGGAAGGCTTGAGTTCCTCCTAATCCTTATGTTTGGTTAATAGGACTCAGAACAAAGCATCGGCCATCAAAGAACCAACCGGGCGTGATCCAATCCAAGCAAACACATATGAAATGAATGTGAGAAATCCTCAAACAGTGGTCCTCAAACTGGTGGTCCCTGGTTTTGTGTAGTCTTGGTTCAGTCCTGAGTCTTGATTTAGGCCTGGTTAAGTCCTGAATGAATGCTGGTTTAGTCCCGGCTTAGTCCAGTTGTAGATGTTCTTGTGCCTTGAATGAAGTGTGGATTAGTTGCTGGTTAGTCTAGGTTGGTTTAATCCTACATCTACTGAACTTAGTTTTCATGGTTTACGTGACTTTTTACAGTGACACTATTTGCTTTGTGCCAATTTGTATCTGATCTGAACTTTTAATAGCAACCATGAACTTCCTCCTACAGTCTCAAAAATAGGACTGCATCAGATAATTTGAATAATTGTGACTACTTGGCCACTGAAATATAGATATTTTTTACAATTTTAATAATTGCTTATCATTATCTGGACTATAGACTATAGAAACACATGATATTTGCGCAAAAACAGTTTTTCTCTTGAAGACATTTCCATCATTAGATCCATATGAGACATGAGGGGAGTACATTTTGTGCTCAGTTTCTATTGAATATTCTCCACCAGCAAGCTTCTGTTCAGCTAATTTTAACCTTAACCTGGATCAACTGTATGAAGCAAAAATCTCCAAAGTACAACAGAAATAACTGTTGATTATTATACCAGCCTTAGTAAACACTTATGTAACAATCTGAGTCATTATAAATGTGGCATTTGGAATAGAACTCTGTATTACTGCAACTTCCTTTAGCTCCACAGTCCATACTGGCATTTGAACAGAACTTAAAACTTGGGTTAAAAGAAACTAAAATCATGATCATTTTTTCCATATAATGATTAAACTAATATACATATCGAGTTCATATATTCAAAGGCTTACCTTTAACATATATGGTTTCAGAAGAGGTCAATGTGTGTTTTGTGATACTACTTAGTTACAGAAATAGTTTGCTGCCTTCAGTATAAGGTTGTATGTGCCAGTTGCAAATGTAGTTATAGGGGTTTTAGTCCACACGCTTCTGGGAGAACGAGCATTTTTATAATAGTGTTCTTTTATGGTGCATTATTGAGTGGTGCTGCAGTGGTATTTTGGCTTGAGAGAGTTCCTATTGCAGTGGGGGCTATTTACTTCAGCCTAAACACATTTCATAGGTTTTGTGAAAGCTTCTGAGTATTAGATCATTTTAACATTTGGCTTTATGGTGCAATAATGGACCCTGAGAATCACTGTGAACTATGAAGGCCATTTTAGTGCTTGTAAACATTTTGTCTGCCATAGGCTCACGGCCACATAATATTTTTAAGACGGTGGGTCGGGATCCAAAATGTATTTCATATACTGTAACCGGCTCAAACTCCAAAATGTTTTCTTTTTTTAAAATTAATTTATTATTTTATTTTGCATTCACTATATTAATCTCATTTCGATTTTGGGTTGTGGCTTGTCACAATTGCTTGAAGATAGGCCCCAAAGCTCCATTTGAGAACTATACATGTGTCAACAAATTAGCACTGGTTGCAACTTAGTTTGACATATTTTAACAAATTGAGAAACCTGCATATTGTTTGATGTACCATATAACGCTATAGTGCAGGGGTGTCCAAACTATGGCCCGTGGGCCAAAAGCAGTCCTCGGACCAGATTTTATTGGCCCTCAGGCCTCTTGCTGAACAGGCCCAATTGATCATAAGCAGTACTTTTAACAGCAAATTAAACTATTTCTACCACTATATCCTCAAACATCACATTGCAGTGTGATACAGACCTAAAATGAATGTGTTTCAAGTCTTATTAATACATAACAGCTCTGTCAAAGCTGTGTTTAAAGCACCGCACTCTATTGATCACAGGTCTGTGGCCCTCTGCTTCGGATGCGTTTTGAGATGTGGCTCTCGATACAAAAAGTTTGGGCACCTCTGCTACAGTATATAATATAGGACTTTTCCCAGATACTCAACATTACTTTACAATTGTTACATTCACTCCATACTTCATACTCGGTGGTGGTAAGCTATTGTGGCCACAGCTGCCCTAGGATAGACTGACATGTGAAGCTGCCAATCTGCACCATCAGCCCCTCTGACCACCATCAATCGTTCAATCACTTGCACATAGGCCTGTCACAATAAAAAAAAATAAATAAATAGAATTTTGAAGTACTGTAAATATAGATGATTGATTATAATACTGAAACTAAATGACAAATTTTTCATCATACAGCCAAACAAAAAAATGTCTCCAGTATTGCACAGAACAATAAGTCAATACAGTAATTATCATGACAAACCTACTTGCACAAGTAAGGACACAATGGATTTATTTGTATTCCCAGTGGTCTCCCATCCAAGTTCTAACCTCGCTTAGATTCCAAGATCAGACGAGGCTAGACGTGGTCACAATCAGCTAATCCCCAAGAAAGAGACTCCAGATCGTGGACCAAGCTTGTGATCTAGAGATTGTTCTCTTTGTGCGAACAGCGCCTCCTGTTATTATTATTATTAGGGGCAATAATGTATACCGTATCCATCACTGGATTATTTTGCAGAATGTTTTGAAATGGTATTAAATTCTTGTTTGAATGCACCATGGTGTTTTGTTTTGCATGTCTGTTTTTTTTTTTTGTTTGGTTTTTTTGGAGAGTTTTTTTTTTTGTTTTTGCACACTGCTAATATCACATACAACCTTACTTGAAAACCAACCAAACTCTTCAAGCTATTATTTCTACTGGACATACATCACAAGTGTACAATAAAAAAAAAAAAAAAGAAAACTCTAAACAAAATCATGATGAAATTGTTTTTCGATGAATGATTAAAAAAGAACTATTTACAACACTTGTATCTACAACAGCACATAAATTATGTTCTCCATAAGAACATGCACAAGTCAAGAATCTTATCAAAACATCAGATTTCTTTAAGCAATGTCAGACTCTGTAACACATCTTTTGCTGTAGACTACGAGCATGTAGAAAGCAATACTATTTACATTAAACAGAACAGATGAGCGTATAATACAATTCATATATTCCCTGTTTGACTGGCGACATTAAAGTCTATATATAGGCAGAAATGATTTTCAAAGCAAACTCCTTAATCATAAATGTACTCTTTATATAATTTGACAAGAACATATCGCACTCTGCAAAGTAAAGTTGTAGCTTATACATCCACAAAACCCAGTAAGTTTTGCCAGTAACTATACAATAATAATAATAATAATAATAATAATCTTGAGTATACATTGACGCCTCCTGCTGCCTGGATGTTGTAGGACAAGACATCCATGCAAGTCTGTAGAAATGAGGTCCCTTTAGAAAACTATTCACATCGGTGTGTTGAATTAAAAAACAAAGTGAACCCTCCCGATGTGTCGTCCCATCTCTGTACAGGGGCCGTCCGAGCCTCCGTGTTCACACACTGGTGCAGTTTGGGATCTCCCTTGTGCTCTCGCAGGCGTTGCCCACTCCCCCTGCACACATACAGAAAAGAGAGAGGGACGGGGGGGGAGATGGTTAGTGAATGAAGAAGACATGTTTTAGGTGAGGGTCTATTTGTTTTGGGTACATCATCTTGTTTTTATGATTATATTTTGTATCATACGCACCCTAAAAAAGACACACCTATTTTTATAATAATTACCTTAACGAAGCATGGACAGAGACTTACTAATCCATGATAAACACATTGTTGAATGATTCGGGCTTATTTAAAGGTTAGGAAGCATTCTTAACACATTTTTTCTTCTTAATAATGTAATACGTCTTTGTTCCTGTCGAATTAAAGCAGACCCGTTATGCAAAATCGACTTTGCAGAGCTTTTAACCATGTTATAGTCATTTGCCTTTCTCATTTACCATCTTAAAGTTGTGTTTGAGGTGATTTGTGCATGTTTGAGTAATCTTCAAACGCTTATTTTCAAGACGCCATATTGCTGATGAACCCCGGTTTTCACGGCCACTGGCATACACCCTCCGCTCTGTATTCACTTCGTTCTCCAGTTTTATTTTCTTAATTGGCGATACGCATAGGATTCGGCAGCGTCGTGTAGTCGTTTTGGTACAAATGAAAAAAAAAAATCTGCTGCTATCCATCGTAGGGGCCGACAGTTACACAGCTCTTTATTGTGATGACATTTACAGCAGCGTCAGCTCCCACTGGGCACCTCAGTTTTCTCACACAGAAGTCGGCGGACATGCTTCGTTTATTAAGTAATTTCTGATCAATATTGCGATTTAAAATGTGCATAATGATCCACAGGTGTAAAAGATTATAACTACATAGCAGACATGATAAAAAGCCACTAAAGCCATTAAAGTGCACACATGTAAAATTGACTTTCTGAGCTTTTATGCATCATCTTAAATCTACCAATCTCGAGCGTTTCGCTGGTCAATAATCCTCTGTCTATGTCTTACCATGTTGCTATATCATGCTGAACCATAACAGAGCAACATATGAGAGGTTGCTGTTTCCACGTGGTTCTCATAAATGCCTTTTTTAATTTAATTTTCCATGAATCCCACACAGGGTTCTCAGCAGCCACTGTTTGTCTGTGTTCTTCGTTCCTTAGTGCGCCATCCCATTTACATCCACTCTTTGACGAGGACATTTTTCCCCTGAAATTTGCAGAAAACTTTCGGCAAATCTAAATCAACTTGTCAAACTTTTATGAAATTTAAGTTTGAGTCCTTTGCGCCTTATTTATGTAACAAACTCAAAGCAGTGCAGTGTTTTCAATGAATGAGCAGAATCAATTCTCAAATGAATGTCTAGACCTGGGTTTTGTTTTGTGCAGAACTAAAGAAGTGTTTTCTTTGCAGCTCCAGATAAGAACCAGGCACACGTTTCCAGTTTAAATGCCGTTTACCTAAAGCTATTAATTAATTTGCCTGATTACCAAATGTGCATTTTGTTTTTTGTCCCAGTAGCTAACCCCCAGATAAAAGCATGCGATTTGAGGAAACATTTGGATTTGCTTGGTAAACATCATCTAAAATTAGCAGAAATTGGATCTAGGTCTTCATGGAAATCAAAACGCTGTGTAATGGCTGAACTACACTACAAACTGACTTTTCAAACCAGCATGTTCACATTAGTAAACTTCATATCAGCTCATTAAATTTGAGAAACAGCATGTTAATATAAGAGTAATGCTTTATTATTAGAGTATTAGCATTATTATCCTGGAGAAGAGATGTCACCTGCAAGTAAAACCATACTTTGGAATATTCTCTGCTGAGATACACAATGGCACTGTCTACTCGTGCTTTCAGTTTCTTAAACATTGCATATTTTGATTTCACTAGAGAGCCAATTTAAGTTACGTTAACCAGAATTGTAGATAACAATACAGTTACAAGGAGCGTGATTTTATATTGCTTTTAATTTATCTTAACCTAACTTAATTTTGATAACTTTTGATTGAGCGCTAAATCAGCTATATGCTTCTATTTTGTTTTTTCGAATGTAGCTACGATTCTTTTGATTTGTCGCGCAACTTTAATTATTCTCGGCATCTGCTTGAGCATTGAGAACTCGAGTATTTTTGAGATATAGAAAAAGTGCACTTCAGTTTAACAAATGACTGATTATGACTGTGTTTAATAGTCTTACAAGATATAATTTATATATTAATAAAATGTCTATTCATATCATTTTCTTTTTTGAACTCAAAACTCGGACATTGCAATCTTGAACTCTGACATAAACTCACAATACAATGGACATTAAACTATTGCACCTACCAAGAATACAAATACCACTCACTGTAACCCGTAGCTTACAAGCGTTACATTATGTTAGTTATGTCATACTGTGGACGATTATGGAATAACATTTTTATGGAAAGAAACAGGAGGAGGTCGTCCTTTACGCTTTAGGCCAGGTCTGTGGAGATTAAGCCTGCTCAGAGTAAGGACGCAGGTTTTGTCAGTTTTTTCAGTGCAATAGACAACCAAAATGGAAAGAGTAAACTAAAACATGCTTTCATCTATAATTGACTAAAAAGTAACACACTGTAGGTTTAAATAAAGATCAAATATTATAGTGGCAATTCTGAGTTCATTTCATTTCGTGCCTACTGTCAAAGCTGACCAGAGATCACAGTCCATCCTCCTTTGGCCCGGTGAACGCTGAGACTGCACACGCTCAGTCTCTTGGTTTCATTCATTATTCATTGTTCCCGGTCTTTAGTACAATCTATTCTTCTACTGTTTAAAGCCCTCAGGACCCTCGATGCAACTCCCTCTTCGCCCATTAATTAAAAATGCTAAACAGATAATAAGTTGCCGATTTCCTTTGGTAAACAATAATTCTGATTCAATGGCTCGGAAGAATGCCTGAGGGGGATGAAAAGGCCCAGTTAGTTTAATTCGCTGTTTATTTATGAAAAACACAATGTTTAAAAATGAGCAAAAATACATTGTGAGTGTTTCAAGTATGTGGTATTAAATTGTATCTAGGGAGTGGCTTGGTGATATTAATAATGCAGTTTCTGTTATTTATATTCATGTTTGTTTCATGTATGCATTTATTTTTATGCGTTTTAATGTTTTTTAATATTTTTTAAAATTTTTTATTGATTTGTCCCATAGTTTTTGTTGAGATGTTTTGTCTTTGTAGCAACTTTTTCAGGGCCCTGTATTTTGATGCTGGCTGAAACTAACCTGGATACACTTTTCTCATTCGGACAGATTAACCCAGACATGAGCAGGCTAAGAGGTACAATGAAACGGTTTATCGATCGGATTTGTTAACCCTGGTCTTGTTTGTGGAGCTGCGAGCTGTCAGCATTCAACTAACGACAGTCATTTGTTCTTTTGAATAATATTGATAAGCCCACACTAACAAATCAAAAATGCATAAACTCATGATAAATGTTTCATGCAGCACACTGGACTGAAGGCTTATATTTCTATCAGGAAGACGTGAAAATCATTATTAAAAAATGAGTCAAATTAGGCCTGTCACAATAATTACTATAGCAACTCATCATTCAATATATGACAGCTGAAATATATTTTTGGGCTCAAGAGTTATCATAGACTGTATAAAGAAGTTGGCTTAGTGAGTGTGTGCTCCAGAAAATGAGGCTCATCGAGGCTAACAGTAATGGGGGGAAATTTGGAGCCGAATACCAACTGCATATATCATACCAACCAAACAGCTGATGCAAAGCAAGGCTGTTGAAGGTAACGCCCCTTCCCAGTGGGAACTAGCCACTGTCAATCAAACTTATTACTGCATATCTTGAGTTATGGATAAATACCAACTGATGCATAGCAAGGCTGTTTTTAGAAGGTAACACTGCAGCCTTTGGGAACTTAGCAACACTGTCAATCAAACTTGTTACTTAATGCTCACATCTTGAGTTATGGATAAAATGGCAAAATAAAAACACCAGGATCATACAGCAGGATCGTGCATTTTAAGACCAAAAAGATGAGGCTCACTGCAGCAGAGAGAGGGGTTAGGGTTAGACAATTTTCAGTGTAAAGTGAATTGGGGCCAGAGTTGATGGAGATATATATAATATATATATATATATATATATATATATATATATATATATATATATATACATACACATATATATATATGTATATATACACACACACACATACATATATATATACATATACATATATATATATATATATATATATATATACATATACATATATACACACACACAACACACACACACACACACACACACACACACACTATATATATATATATATGTATATGTATATATATGTATATATATATGTGTGTGTGTGTGTATATATGTATATATGTATATATATATATATATATATATATATATATATATATATATAGATAGATAGATAGATATAGATAGATAGTTTTATGTGTGTATGTGTGTGTGTGTGTGTTACAATAGGTTTTTACTGGTAGAGGGTTGAATAAGTCACTTCTATGTCGTATTATCACTTCATTCTGTTATCTGTCAATTTACAAAATGGATTGCTGAGATTATCCTGGTTTATGGTTATTTCGTGGCAAAAGATAGTTTCAACATCATCACTTATTGTTATATTTCTCTGCAGCAATAGACAAAATTCAAAATTTGTTATCGTGACAGGCCTAAATCTAATGGACTCAAGCAATTAGCACATGGGCATGGTGAACCCTATGTACCATATGTAATTTTCCTCATTTTGTAGTTCGTAGTGTCTGACTTACGTTTGACCCTGGCATCGAGCTCCTTCTCCATTCGCTCTTTGGACGTGGCAAACTCACTCAGAGTGATTTTGGGCGTGCTGTCCTGCCCCACCGAGCCGATCATCTCCTGCTCCTTCTCCTGGTTCACCTCCGCGTAGATGTTGATCCAAGGGATTTTTCTGAGCGCACACAAAGACATAAAGTAAAAAGTAAGTTAAAAGCGAAAAAAAAAAAAAAAAAAAAAAAAAAAGTATATGCCACAGGAAGATCTTTGGATTGTTGGTTCAAAATTGTTTTCCCACTGTCACAATTTCCCAAAAAAAATAAAGGTAAAAAAGGTAAGTAAAATACACAACTCTACACTAGAATGCCTACATGTTTATAAGATACATGATTCATAATTACTTTAACTACTTTACTAAAATAAAAGCAAGTTTTTTTTATTCACTTTTGGATGTTTTTTGGGACTAAAAAACATGACTACTGTGAGTGGGCTTGCATCTCCACAAACCTTTACTCATATTTGGCCTAAAGAAAACCCTCCTCCTGCTTGTTTCAATGGAAATGTCGTTCCTTTGGCAATAATCTTCCACAGTATGGCATAAAACATATCTATCACCATGGGAATGTTCTGAAGTATGATTTTAACTTTATTTTAACATAGAATCATGCAGGTGACGTTAGGGCGACCAGATATCCTGCTTTGTGAGGGACTGTGCAGCATTTTCAACTCAAATCAGGCATAACGCAAATTGGGGCTGAGTCTTGCATTTCATTATCGGCAGCAAAAACTTTTCATCACCAGACATACGGAGTCTATGGCATGGCTGCTCAAACTCACCTCCGCTCTGGCTCTTTGAAGAGCTGTCTGCGGCCCACTCATGCTTTCCCTCTCTTCACTTTGTTTTATCGTAGAGTTATCAACTCTTCTCTTCATTCATAAGTGATCCTGAAGCTTAGAAAAGTTCCCGCAACATTTATGCATGTTAAGGGGCTGCTTATGTGACAATGTAAGACTTCCAGTGACCGTATGAAAATAAACCGTCTGCATTTACCCGCTGCAGAATGGGCCTTACTGTGAAAACACACAAAATGCACAGACCCACACTGAACAAACGACAGGCTGTCCAGTCCAATGTTATATTTATTGCTTTAGTTCTTGGATTTGAGCAAAGTATTGGCCAAAATGCACCAGACGCAGGAATTAAGGCATCTTGCTCAAAGTGGAGAGTGGAGAAGCAATGAAAAAAGAAAAAAATACATGTTTTTCCAACAAGATGTCTGTCATTTTCACTCTTTGTCCCACTGTCCCTCAAGACGTGCACCTCCAGAACGTCTCTACTGTACCTTTAATTACAAATACATGCAAGCATTTTCCTACATATATCGTCTAATGTGTATTTAAAACACCAAACTGACTTCATTGTTTCACTGTTGCTCCAATGTATCCCTAATTACTATTCAACTGGTTATTAATAGCCCTGTTTTGTCAACTCACAGACTTCCAGAAGAAATTGCTTCCCTTTAGATTAATGAGAAAAAGTCCATATCCATAATTAATGACAGCTTCCCCATTTCTCCAACACTTTTCAAGAGAATCATTTTAAAGATGAATAATTCATTTAGCAAATAACAGCGTGGAGCGGCACAGCGAGCGCATATTAAAGTATTTAATGGTGGCTTTCTCTGCATTTTATCACTGCTGCATAGGAATGACGCAGGAGGGTCTCGCTATATTTCACATTACAGTTGCAAAGAGAAAAGCACACATCACAAGTGCAATTGATTTGTCCAGACTGCGCACATCTGCTGGCATCAATAATGAATGTTATGCTAATGGTAATATGGTTTGGTAATAGATAGTGCTTGGTCCTACCTCTTAAACTTGTAGATGAGGAAAACGGCTAAACCCAAAAACACCACGGAGAGGAGCATGAGCATCGCTGAGCTGCTGTGACGAGGGCTCGAGTCCACCAACGGAGCTGCGGCAGAGAGACAACACAGTGTAAGAGATAATAAAGACTTCAAACTGCAATGAGGCTGCGGAGTGGATTGTAAGAGGAAAACATAAAAAAAAATAAAACTAGTTTAAAAAAAAAAGGAACAAAACACATTGAACATTGAAATGGAGATAAAGACACATTAAAATGTATTAGTAATATAATTACCCTAAATTACGGACAACAGAGTGCACCTGATTAAAAGCAGCATGCTTTCATTTTAGAAAGAAAATCTATTTTGTACTTGTACAAGCCGCACCGTATTTTAAGCCGCAGGTATCCCATGTAGTAATATGAAAAATTAGCGTCCAGAGCGTCCGTTGCGGTCTGCAAGGAACTGGTTTTAGTTTTTCCCTGTGTCTTTGTGAACGCTGCAGACCAGGTTGAGAGAGTGACTTTAGTGTATTTATTACATAAAACCCATCAACGGAGGTGATCAGCTCTGCGGCGTCTCTGACTCTTGAAAATGAGCCGCAGAAACGCAGTGCGGCCAAAACGCGCATCCATCCGAGAAACTTTACATGTGAAACAACATAAAGAAGGAGGAAAAATAACATAAGGACGTGTCATGATCTCTGTCTGCTCCTGCCTCCTGTGTCTCCTCTCCCCCCTCCCTCACCTGCCTGACTCCAGAGCTGGGTGGAGCCCTGGCTCCTCCCACACACACCTGCAGCCCATCAGGGCAATTAACACAGCTGCAGGAGGTTAAAAGAAGCCAGGACCCAGCTCTCTCTGCCAGGTCGTCTGATCGTCACCCTGCTGTTTGCATCACTATTTGTCTGCGTGCTGATCATCACCGTGTCTCTGCTGTGCTTCCTGTCCATGTCCTGCCTGGTGTCCTGCCCGTGTCCTGCCCGTGTCCTGCCTGTGTTCTCCGACCCTGTCTCCGGTACCGCGCTGTGTTTCCCGTCTCGTGTCTACCTTGCACCTCTGGACCCTGACCTGCACCCCAGCACCCAGCTCCTCGTATGTTCTCCCGTCACCTGTGTTGTCTTGTTCTGTGAATAAACATCCTTAAACTTGCCCCGAGTCCCGCACCTTTGGTCCGCCTCACACCCCACATTATGACAGGACGACAGCAGAATAAGTTTTAACAAGGAGCAAAAAGGGCTGTAATCATGCGGATGGAGTCTGCTTTAGTTTGTGGATCAGTGACTGCAGGAAAAAGAACATTACGAGACATTACAGCGGCGCCAGGACGAAGAGGCGGAGACAGAGGAACTGAGAAATACACCTGCAGCCGCAAAACATATAGAATAATTGTAAAAAAAAAATAATAAAAAAATTTCTAGGGTGATTTTTGGAACGTAATAAATAAGGGACCACTGTATATCTTACGAAAAAAAAAATGAATAAGCCGGACTGCACCATAAGCCACAGATTTTAAAGTGTAGAAAAAAAGTAGTGGCTTATAGTCCGGAAAATACGGTAACTGTGTTTTTGTGGAGACCCCGGGGAAGACCCAGGACACGCTGGAGGGACTATGTCTCTCGGCTGGCCTGGGAACGCTTTGGGGTCCCACCGGAGGAGCTGGAGGATGTGTCTGGGGTGAGGAAAGTCTGGAAGTCCCTGCTTAGACTGCTGCCCCCGCGAACCACCCCGGATAAGTGGAAGAAAATGGATGGATGGATGTTGTTTTAGAATCTGTTTTCAGCCAGATTGAAGCCACAAGATAATTTCCCTCTACTGCTCCTCATTCCGTCAACATAGCCTCATCCATACACTTTTGTACTTCAACTCTGGAGGCCCAAAGACACGATGGAGCACGATCAACTGGCAATCGGGTTATTGCATGAGCGTAGTGCTGCTCCACTGTGTAACATGGTACTCCCAGCGTTCTCCCGTCCCAGTACAGACCCGACCCTGCTTAACCTCTGAGATCGAACGAGATTGGACGTTCTCAAGGTCTTGTTGGTAAGGGGCAGACAAATCTATCTACCCTTGTTGAGTAAGGAATTTTTTAATTTCTTTTTTACTTATTTTTGAATTGCCGTTGTTAACTAATGAAGGTTAAGGTACACTTCACTTTGTCCCTGTAGGGAAATGTGTCCTCTGCAATAATGGAATAGATATGGTGGGGCGTGGCAGTGGCATTTTAAAAAGGCCAAATGAATCACCACCGCCACCCAGCGTTCTCCTTATTTTTACTGCTTTAAAGAAATTATATTTATTTTTAGCATAATTGTATCTGCTTTTTTGTAGGGCATGCAATGAAGAGCACTTAACTGAAGAGAGCAATTTTCCTTTATAATAACTGGTATGAAATGTAACTTTATGCAGATGGATTTATAATTGAGACCAGGTCAATAACACTGTTTTACCTGGTTTGGTCTCCATCTGTTTGAACACCTTTCTTTTCACTTTCTCCAGAATTATCCAGGCTGCAGAAAAGCCTCCAACACGTAATAGCGTTCCTCATTACAATACTGTAGACTTTATCTTTTACATCTGTCACTATGATAATGGATCCAGAAATGAGATCCCTGTGTTTTCGATATCGCAAACGTCAAAAACTGAGCTACCGTGAAATTGTTTGTTTCCGTTTTGGGAAACAGTGACAGCAGCGGGTAAATCTGAAATGGTTAATTGCACATTCATTTGAATTAGGAGCGAATGAAAGAGAGCGATGCATGCTTAAAAGGTGCATTATGTAACTTTTCCGGTGGAGGATCTGCCACACGTTTGTCTTCATGGATAGGTTATTGCTTTTCCAGGAATGACAGGTGACAACAGTGGACTATGAATGCATGTGTCTCGAGGTAATTAAAATACCTGTAATAGAATAAACGCTAGGTAGATGGATTATCTATCTATCTATCTCCATGGAGACAACAGGTGACACCACCAGTCTGAATTAGATCTGTGAAGAGGAGATCTTGCTTATTTTGTATGACATCCTGGAACTTTTCAGGCAAGGCACAACATCTCTGTGGAGATATATCCATTCATCTATCCGCATCTATCCATCTATCAAAATCAGAACAAGTTTTATTGCTATTGTCAGTGAATCTATCTTGTGACAGAAGCAGCAAGATAAGAATAACAAGCTTCCTGGTAACATTTCTGAATGAAACTCTGTAATTGTCTCATATATAGGACCCGTCACATAAATGCACCCTAGTTAACGTCACACCACATGAATATCCCCGGCAGCCTTCGACCTTATAACTTCTATACGTTTGCATATAGCGTCTGTCATTGCCACTGTATTTCCTCTCCACAGGCAGGAGACAGAGGCACGGTTGATTCTGACCTTTTCAGAGCAGCTTGAAGGCTTTTTAGACCTTTTCTCCGAGGTGAAACATAAAGAGGGATCCAGCAGAGTACACCTCCAATGTCATAGCACTAAAGCAGAACGTCACAGCTATGCAGCCTGTTAATACCCCTCACTTTGAGCAACGGACAACCAAGAGCGGCCCCCGAGACACTCAGGGCCAAATAAAACCGGTGGAGCGTGGATACGAGTGTGCTCAGTCCCGTATACAGATGAAAAACTGTGGGCAATAGACTATAGGATATGGACTGTATAAACATGGTGGAGTAGGTTGATAACTATTGGACTATGCTTTTCAGTGTGGAGTTTGCATTCCTGTGCCTGTGCGGTTACAAATATGACACAAAAACTTTTGAATAAGGTTAAGGGTTAGCAATGGCATAGGACGAAACGGCAATTTAGTTGTACACCGTGACAGAATAATGACTTTCTTCTACATAAAAACAGCAGAAAAGATGCTGTCGGAGGGTTAGGCCTGAGCACATACACGGGTTTGTTTCCCTCAACACTGTCAGTTTCAGTCCCACTTGTGACAATTTCCTTAACTCCCTGAATTTCCTTTACTGTCCTGCCACATGAATCTTGTAGGTTAAATCTGTGTATATAAATGGACATAGATAACCTGCTAGCTGCCATGTTCCAAATAGGAAGTAATCATGGGTGCGCTTCTTTGATTCTGGTTCCAATTCTATTAATTCACTTTACATTGGAAAACTTATCCCTCTCTCTGTAACTGCTGCTGTCAGGCTCATCATTTTGGTCTTAAAATGTTGGTATTAACCCGCTCTACATGATCCTGGTATTTTTATTTTGCTACTGTGTCTGTAAATCAACATAGGTACAATAATAACAGACAAATCGGGCACATTCATTCTTCTCCCACTAGGGGGTGCCCAAACTCCCCGTATATTCGACAATGAGGACCACAGACCACAGACCAGTAGTTAATACAGTGGATAATTCAGACAGGTGCATTTAACATAGTTTTAACTTCATACATTAAACAAGGCTTGAAATATTAACATTAGGTCTGTATGACAATGCACTGCAAAGTCATTTAGGTTATATTGTAGGATTACTTAAATTTGCAGTAAAACGTATTGATTATGATCAGTTGGGCCAGTCCAACTGAAGGCCTAAGGGCCAATTTTGGACACCC
This sequence comes from Periophthalmus modestus, assembly GCA_019594935.1. Lineage (NCBI taxonomy): Eukaryota > Metazoa > Chordata > Actinopteri > Gobiiformes > Gobiidae > Periophthalmus > Periophthalmus modestus. The sequence goes on from JAIEZT010001373.1 coordinate 17,214,640, forward strand.
CTGCACTAGCATTTGCAACAGGTTGACTGACAGCGTTGCCAAGGGTCCAGTCCCTGCAAAAAAACAGTGCAGGCGGGAAGGGGCTTTACCTTCAACAGCCTCACTCCGGACTGACTCTTTGATTGCTATGATACTCGCGGTCAGAAATCCTAATATGCAACTTGGCTCAAAATTTGCCCCTATAATTGCGAGTCTCAATGAGCTTCATTTGGAGCCGAACGCTGTGGGTGGACTATGGTCATTTACTTAGTACACTGCATTGTACAGTCTATGGGTTAAATAAAATAGATACATAGCGTTCTAAGGTGTACTTTTTAGATAGGATTAGGTTTGATAGACACGTTACACAGTTTTGGGAACAAGCAAATCTAAACAGTTAATCGTAAGCGAAATAAATACATAAATGGTTCAAATTCATCAACACAATGTGGTCCTACATGCACTGACAAACATGAAAGATCCTCATCCCAAGTAGTCTCATTTAAAACCACTCCTGCCCCTTGTTTTTTTCCCCTGCCCATCGAGAGAAAGGGCTTATAATTGGTATGGATAGATACAATGCCTGTCAAAAACTCTCCTCTGGTGTTTTATTATGGAGAATTCAAAATGCCATGCTGTTATTTAAATAAATGAGAAATGAAGGATTGTTGACAGCTTATATTATAAATAGGAGAAATCTTACCTAGTGTTAGCTGTGTGTTGTAGACAATGACCCTGACGCCCGGCTTCAGTTCAAACTCCACCAAGTTCTGGTTCAGAGCGCTCACGATGATGTCTGATGCCTGTTCGAAAGATGAGAAGAATATATTTAAAGATACAGGTACGTTTGTTTTAGTTTTTGGTGATATGATTTTGTTTTTTTTTCAGATTTGAATTAGATGCATGCCCTAGCTTTTTTTTTTCCAATTCTGATACTGGTACTACGTCAGTGTAAAGGCGCTGTACTAAAAATGTGAAAAAAACAGAAGTAGTTCATTTTAAACGCTTTGCAGAGGTCCAAAATTATTCCTCACTTACCTTATGCATTCTGAGCATTCTAGTTATTCACCACGGTGAGTTTATAAGTGCTTTTCAGACAAAAAGGACCAAAAAGTGCTGCTTATAACGTATCTGTACTGGGGTAAGAAATAGACTACGCTCACACTAGAGACTGAAAATAGCATGGCCAGTAACATTTTTATGGGTTGTGACATTTTAGATATTAGACATTTTATTAAAATTTTAATTGCAAAAAAAAAAAAAAAGTGAAACAACAAACATGTTTTTGAGGACAATTTCTTATTTTAGAAGCATGTAGTTATTAGAAAAAAAAGATATATAAAAAATCTCCTCCTCACCCTCCGCGGGTGGTCTTTATCCCCTCTTTTTCCACGCTCGGGACCTCTACCAGAGGCCTGGGAGCTTGAGGGTTCTGCGCAGTATCTTTGCTGTTCCTAGTACTGCGCTTTTCTGGACTGAGATGTCTGATGTTTTTCCTGGGATCTGCTGTAGCCACTCCTCCAGTTTGGGGTCACTGCCCCTAGTGCTCCGATGACCACGGGCACCACTGAGGCCTTCACCTTCCAGGCTTCTCTCCAGCTCTTCTTTGAGCCCCTGGTATTTCTCTAGTTTCTCATGCTCCTTTTTCCTGATGTTCCCATCGCTTGGTACTGCAATGTCCACCACAACGGCTTGCTCTGTTGTTTATCCACCACCACTATGTCCGGTTGGTTCGCCATCACCATTCTGTCAGTCTGTATCTGGAAGTCCCACAGGATCTTGGCTCGATCATTCTCCACTACCTTTGGAGGTATTTCCCACCTTGACCTTGGGGTTTCCAGTCCGTACTCTGCACAGATGTTTCTGTACACTATGCCCGCCACTTGGTTATGCCGCTCCATGTATGCTTTCCCTGCCAGCATCTTACACCCTGCAGTTATGTGCTGGATTGTCTCAGGGGCCTCTTTGCACAGCCTACACCGTGGGTCTTGTCTGGTGTGGTAGATCTGGGCCTCTATTGCTCTTGTGCTCAAGGCCTGCTCCTGTGCAGCCAGGATGAGTGCCTCTGTGCTGTCCTTCAGTCCAGCTTTCTCAAGCCATTGATAGGATTTCTTGATATCAGCCACTTCAGTTATGTTCCGGTGGTACATCCCATGCAGGGGCTTGTCCTTCCATGATGGTTCCTCCAGCTCCTCTTCCTCTGCACTCCACTGTCTGAGACATTCGCTGAGCACGTCATCTGTTGGGGCCTTGTCCTGGATGTACTTGTGGATCTTGGATGTTTCATCCTGGACTGTGGCTCTCACACTCACTAGTCCTCGGCCTCCTTCCTTACTGACTGGTTAGCTCTCAACTGGTAAGTCTTATGACTTTCACATGGGGGACCCGGGTTCGAATCCCCCCCAAGGGGCGCAATGAGCATTACCAACAACCAGTGTGGGTCCTTGGGCAAGACCCTTCAAGCTACCGCCCTACCTCATACAATGATGAGTGCGAATGAAACTTACGAGATGCCGGCTCAGACGTCGCCCGGCCAAACAAGGTCTGCGTCAGGTGTTGGGGAACCAGAGCATCTTGACGATAAGTGGGCTACTGGAACAAGGCGGAGATGGGCGAGATGCGATATATATATATATATATATATATATATATATATATATATATATTTAATGTGGGACAATGTCTCTTTCGGCCGGCCTGGGATCGTGTCTGGGAGATCGTGTCTGGGGTGAGGGAAGTCTGGGAGTCCCTGCTTAGACTGCTGCCCCCCACGACCCGGCCCCGGATAAGCGGAAGAAAATGGATGGATATATTTAATGCGTTTCCTTCGCTGGCTACCATTTACACTTGAAACTACACCATGCCTTGATCAACAATTACATAATTTACAATACCAGAATTACCCAATTGATAACCACAATATTCCCCACCTTCTCCAGGTGCTCCTCAGTTTTCTTGCGTGTTTCTGATTGGTTCTTGCGCGGCAGTAAGAATAGCTCTGCTGCAGTGGGGACTCCTGGGAACACGGCCACCAGGAGCTGCTCCTCCGGGAAGTCCGAGACCTGGAACAAACCGGAAATAAAACTCATAAGTCAAGTAGCACCGACAGATCATTATCACAATATACTTTCTTTGTCAAAACATACTGTAGCACCATAATTCTGCCAGGAGAGACCAAAACTGGGAGGGAAAAAAGGTGGGACGTTACATTTACTCAAGTGCATTAACTGGGTATAGTTTTCAGACAATTGGAAATGTTTCTTTCACTATAGAGTTGTCTGATATCACTTCTGGCTTCTAGCTTTTTTTTTTTTTTTTTTTATGTTGCTTGCCTTGGACGAGGAAGTGACACACTTCACAACTCTATAATCAGATTCCACACAATCTCCAAAGAAAATGTTCCGAAGTATGGTTTTAACTTTCTATATGGAATCATGCAGGTGATGTACTACCTCAGGAAAGTTACATACAGTGCCTTTAAGTAATATTACTCGTAAGTAAAGTGTCAGTCACTCCTCTCATTGCAAGGCTGCGACATTTGCAACATTTTTATGATTTGTACTGTTTCAGATATGATTTTGTATTTCTGTATTTTGTGGCATATCCAAACCCAGAGTGTGTCAGACGTACGCATATCCAGAAGAAAAGGTCAGTTATTCCATCAACTTCTACCATACATGAGGATGTAAAAACAGAATATCTCATTTGTCAGATGACATTTCATATGGTCACATTCAAAAGGGGCATGTGACGTAAATTCATGAGCTATTAACCACGCTACAACAACGTTCCCTCGTCATTAGCTTACTCAAAGTTATATTTTGATGCATAGTCCTGTATAGTCCTGCATTCGAGGCATGACTGCTCTTAAAATCTCAGTTTTCACCTGTCTCCGCCCACAGCCCTGTGCTTACTCGCGGGTCATATGTGTTGGGTTAAAAAAATGTCATGCAATCTTTTCTCTACAGTAAAACATAGACAAAATCATTCTGTCGCAAGAAAGATTTTCATTTACATAAGAGGGCAGTTCAGCAGTTAACAGGGCGTCAAGGATCCTGTTTCTATTCTTAAGTCATTTTAGATCATTAAAGGAATTTGCAAAGATCAAAATGTAAAAATGATTGACTTTTCTTTAACCGGGGTAGTCCTGCTGAGACTAAGAATCTCTTTTCCAGGGGAGTCCTGAGCCGAGAGGACCCTATGACTTTAGTGATCGGATAAATCGGAGCATGTGGAAGAAATCGGAGCAGGCACGAGGAGAACGTGCAAACTCCACACAGAAAATAAGGATCTACAAAAACATACTAAAAACATACTATGTCCGAGTCGTGATTGGATTTTAAACAGAGCTGACTGAGAGGAAAAAGTCTTCTATATGTTCCAATTTCAAACCCTTTTACAACACAACATAGATTTAATGGAATTCTGTAAGTAGAAGCTTTAGATTGAAGTATATAATGTTGAGAGCACTTCCTGTAGGATCTAATAGACTTGTGTGACGTGTGTGTTTAAGTGCCTGGGAACACTTTGTTTGCACTCAAGACAGAGAGTCGTTCACGTGGCACACAAGGTTTCCAACACAATCCCAACATGTCCACTGTCATGTCTGTTGGGATTGTCCTCTCACAGCACCAAGAGTCACGGCACATGCTTTGGAGAAGAAGGCTTCAAAATAAGACATAGGTACAAGGACTATAGCCACACATTTAGTTTAAGTCACTTTGTCAATCTGTCACAAGTTGTTAACCATCTTGTCTGTTGATGTGGGGATAAAACATAAAACCTTGGTTAATTTTTTATTTTTTATTTTTTTTTCCAACATATTTTTTCTTTGTTTTAATATAATAAATAATTAATTTATTTATTAATTGATAAAAAATAAAGTAGAACTGAAAAAGTGATTGATAAAATTGGATGTTACTAGTATAGCATTAAACTGTCAAACTAGCACTTGATGCCATCCAAGTTACAGGTCAGATCTGCGGAGAGGCAACCCCACTCACAGTAAAAAAAGGCTTTTAAAGACAATATAAAACACTGTACTTAGTTTAATGCCATTCCAGTCAAAGCAATAACATGGAGAACAGTGTGTGACCCACCCTCCAAGTATAATATGGTACACAGTATAGTAGAAAATATATATAAAAAAAAGAAAAAAACAACAAAACACCAAGCTTTTGAATAAAATGTGGTTCATATATGACTTTACAAAATCTCTGAATAATTTAAATAATGATTGTTTTTCTTTTTTCAAAATGATCTAAATAAATCAAAAATAATTTCTTTCCCTAAAATACTGCAAAACAGATCTTCCAGTCCTTTTGCAAACTAAAAGGTATTTGTGGCATGTAGACTGTGAACTATTCTATATCTGTTCACCGAGCAGAGGAACTTTTTTAGCTTGTGGCTTTCATTGCATTTCCAAACTCTGAGCCGTTCTGAACGCTACAACACATTTTACCACATAAGCTCTATAAACCATTCAGTGATTTTATAAAGAGCGTGTGGACTGGTCACCTCTTTATTTCAGATGCTGTTGTGCAGTCCAGACCCATAAACCAGAATGCACCAGTTATACAGTGTAAAAGTCGTTATGTGGGGAGTAAAACTGTAGGAAGAAAATGCCAAGAGGAGGTAATAGGGCTGGAGAGAAACAATACATCAATCAACTCAAAATGAATGCATAAAATATATATACAAACTATAAATACAATGAATAGATATGATAAGATTAGTATTCAATACAATTAATCATTAGCAAGGCAAGTGCTATAGAAAAAGGCATACTTTACCAAATTAAAGCAACAATATGTAACTTTCTGGCAGTGACGTGCGGGCAGGTGAGGCAGTCATCACAGAGAAAAAATCAATGAAATGGTTATATATATCCAATGATTTGTACTCTAAAGTTATTTTCTATTTATCTTTGCAAGTTTATTCTTTTTTTTTTTACTCAGAATCGCTGAATTTTTACGTTTACCATTGAAATACCGAGAAGAGACGCGAGGTGAGGCACCAGCCGTTCCTGCCTCACCGCAGACTGACTTTTCTGCGCGCTCAGCTCTGAGCTCTGCGCTCTGCTGCTTTAAGCGGCTGTGAAAAGGATCCGGGTGAGGCACGCAGTTACCCTGCCTCATGTTAGGGGGCACTCGTGAGCCCAGGGATTCTTGCAACTCCCGCAGAATAGGGGCCGCAAACTACAATTTAGAGTGAGCAAGTCAAATTTAGCAGTTCACTTTTTTCTTCTTGTCTGGCCCTACTTTTTAAATGGAGGAAGATTACATAATAAAGCTCAAGCGGTTTTCTAAACTGGACTTTCAGTCGAAGCAGGACGTTATAATTAAAGGAAGACCAACACTAAAGGAGCTAAATGGTTTGCTCCAGACGACGGGACGAAAGACTCGCTCTTTTCAAACAGAGACGTACAGAATGGTAAGAAATTTAATGACTTCAATCCATTGAAAATTGGGGAAACAGAATAAGGATAAAAAACAATATAAAAAAAAAAAAACAGCTTTTTATTTCATACTATTAGAGCTATTTCATACGGACTTTGGGACTTTTTTTGATTTTTTTATTCTGGCCCCAGGGTCAGATTTACTAACAGCTGGTTTATATGTTTGTAAATCTGATTGTGACGACATCAGTGCCTCACAAGCCATGAACCTCACCATACGTCACTACTTTCTGGATTTAGTATGGCACCTGCATGACTCCATAGAAATAGAAAGTTAAAACCATACATAATGTCATAAATCAGAGGGTTACGGGACGAATGGAACGGAAGAACATAGCAGAAGGAAGCCCTTTTCCAGGGCAAATAAGAGTCAGGTTTATGGATATGCAAGCCTGCTTACATTAATGGGGCACATATTTCAGTTGTTTGGCTAAAAACTTACATACTGTAGCTTTAATCTACTTTAATAATCCTGACATGAAGTTCAGAATCTTGAATACAATTATTATTACTATCGCACAAGGGTCAAGTTTGAGTATATGTGACTTGATCATCTGAATTCTACTTTTGAAAAAATCTTTATAAAAATGAAATGGCTTCCTTTCTGCTGTGTCTATGGTATAAGAGGCCATTATGAAAGGAATTACACATCTCAGATCCATATGCGGCTATTTGAGGGTAGGCCATCAACACTGCAGCTGTTTAATGGAGTGAATAAGACGGAGTTATCGCGCTGTAGAAGCCCATTGAAAACTCCTCCATCATCTTTCTCAAGTGCTTTTGTGCGGAAACCAGAGCAAACATTACTTCTGGACACAAATCAGAAAAGAGAATTGATGGAGATGGGTAAAGATGACAGCATAACAAAGCATCACATCGGATGTGGATATAGTTTAAAAAGTAATGGAAATTAAACATAAAACTCCAAAAAGCAAAATGTGCTTTCAGTAGTCAAGTTTAAACAATGCTATGTTCTTTTTTGCATCAGGTTGGCAAGTATACAAGTCTTTACTATTATTATTATTATTTATTATTATTATTATTATTATTATTAATAATAATAATAATAATAATATAATAATAATAATAATAATAATAATATTTTTTTTCAGAAGAACATTTGTTAAAGTATTCAGAGATAAATAAATAAGAAAAAAAAAAACACAATAATTTGCCGTAAATTATAAACCACACTTTCTTTGTGGTGGCACTTTTGGTTAAGTGAGAATCCCATTCATTTCAATTGAGGATATGGGAAACATTTTGCCGCTAAAATATGATATAAAGTAGGTTGATTTGTGGAAAATGTGCAATTTTCTTGAGCACCAACAAGTCAACACTGCACCGTTTCTCTAGGAGGCTTTAAAATGACTCTGTAGTCTGTATAGAACTTATTTGCTGTCAAGATTGGCAGACCCATGCAAAATAATACAACCTGAATAGTGATGACAGCTAGCACAGAAATTCCAAAAAAGGAGACTAGCGGCATTTAGCATGACCTACCCATTGTCTAAGTTACAATTTGATAGGTGGACCGGGCAATTTGTTATGCATACAGCATATTATTTGCCTGGAATCCAGAATATACACTTCTTCAGTACTTTACGGAGATCTCCCAGTTTTAAAATGGACTTGACTAAAAGGTGGATTAGCTAATAGGGGAGACACATTATCCGTAAAGAAACAAATATCACAGGAGGCTAAAAACATTTGGATTTCTGCAGAATCAATGAGGCAAAGCACTAAACTCTGTTAATCTGAGGTGAGATAAATTTGATTTTATTTGTAAATCATAAGTGACCAATGAGCTCCTTCGTTTCACATGTGTCACTGAAAAAAATGGATCTGTTTGCATGATCACATTTAACCGGGCTTGAGACGCAACAGAGGACGACCAGACTGATATCAGTCTGTAGAAAAAATACACAGAGGTATTCTGGATTTGCCAGACAAGTATTTAAATAGATCTTAAATACACTTTTAAGGCTCAACTGCACTGTGTTATATACAACAGTGATCACAAAGTAAAGTGATGTGAGCTGCTGACTTGCCCATATAAAGAATATTATAATTGACAATGTAAAAGAAGGAAGAAAAAAAAAAGTTAGTGAAAAACAAGTCTTTTGTTTTCTCGAATAGGCACAAAGGGTGAAGAGTGCACAGCGATGCCATGAAAATCCCACTCTGTCCCCCACAGAAGTGCAGCCAAGTTAAATGAATTGTGTCCGGCCTCTTCTATCTCATCTGCTGTTTATGGAGGGGCTTTATAGTCCGGGAGCTGTTTACTGCACTGAGACCATCCCCTCTGAAACTCAACCACAACCAAACCAACAAAATAACCCCTTTTACCGCACGTTTAAGGATTTCAAGATCAAGATTTACCGTGCATTAAGTAACTCTCCTGCAGGTTACGTTGCTGTGCCCACAATATTCCTCACTATGGCATTAAACGTATCTGTCTTCGGGCCTATCTATCGTTCTGTTTGTCTCCAGGCAAACTCAGATCTGTGAAAGAAAGAGCCTTCTCACAGATTCAAATTAGCAAGGTTTACCACTATAGATTGGAAATGACAGGTATTCAGTTACATTTGCGGTTTGAGTGACGGTTTAAAAAAAAGAAATAAATAAAAAATTGTTAACCGCAAGTAAAATATAGGTTTAGGTTTAAAGTCACTGCACAATTACTTGACATTCACTTTACATTGGAAAACCGTCCCCCCTCTCTCTGTAACTGCTGCTGTCAAGTCGTAGGTTCGTATCAACCCGCTCTACATGATCCAGGTATTTTATTTCGCTATTGCGTCCTTGATTCAAGATATAAACATTAATAACAGACAAATCATGCGCCTCCTTTCCCCGAGATCACTCCCACAAGCGCCCGGTCCCTGCTACACCAAAGATGATGCAGGCGGGAAGGGGCATTACCTTCAACAGCCTTGCTCCGGATTGGCTCTTTGGTTGCTATGATACTCACGGTTGGAATTTCAAAGATCCAACTTCGCTCCAAATTCACCCCTATAACTACAGTGTGGCCCAAAAGTCACTGACAGTTGAAAAAAAATTCATAACTCTTTTATTTCTAAATATTTTTCTTTTATTTTCCGACATTAATATGAGCAAATATAGCAGCGAGGCACGAACCCTCATTGTACAGTGGTACTTTGAGTAACATGGGTCAAATTCAGAAACCCGTGTTACCGTCGACATTTTAATACCAGAGATGCCCCAAGCGTAAATGCCATTAAAGGAAAATAAGTCGTTTTCAAAGACAGGGGGCAGTATGTGATCTCCCAAGACCTGACGAGTCCCGATTTCTTCCTATGGCGCTATTTTAAAGAAAAGGTGTTTGTGAATAAACCTTGGACCTTGGTAACTTTTACTTTCCCTAGTTGATGTAGTGATAAGTTCAAGTGTAAGTGAACAATTATAACGGTATATATTGCCAAAAATCTCGGAAGGTTCAGTTTACTTACTGATAAAATTTGGTGAGTATGACATAAGAATTATAGAAGCTATTGAAAATTTAAAAGTGTCAGTGACTTTTGGGCCAGCACTAGCATTGATGAGCTTCATTTGACTGGAGCCGAACACTGTGGGTGATGTCACACTCCTTTAGTGCACTTCTTTATACAGACTATGGTCACGAAAAACAGCTTTTATTATAGTTGCGGTTATAATTTCAAATCACCTTGCTCTGAAATGGGATTCTTATTCAAAAAACATGATTTCTTGATCCCGGAGCAAGTATAAAAACACTAATGAGAAGCTTTTGGGAGGGGCTACTAATTTGAACAGAATAGCTCATAACATGGAGTGCAGAGCAGCTAGCGCCATGTAACACTTAAGTTATGAAACCTGATAAAGAACACTAAACGCAACCAACAGCATTCTTGTTTAAAAAAATAAAAAATACAGAACTATTTGAAATCTTACACCATTTGAAGCCAGAGTCTCCTTGGTTCTCACTTTGAAGCCCACACTTCAGTAACACTCTCCACTTTATGTTTCGAGAGTAGAATCTAATACGTCCTAATGCTCAGGCGCTGCCAGCTCTTTGAAATGAAAGCACTGTGATTTCCTACAGCACTTGAAGCACACGGGCCTTTGGGAGAGAGCACAATAATCCTGCTAATTAATTTAAGGATCAAATTTACTGCCTCTGTCCAATGGGTTCAAGCATAAACAAAAGCGAGTGGGCTGCGGGCATCGACTGCCTATAAATAACTTTACTGAAGACTTCCAACTTGCATTTCATAAAGTAACTAATGCGCTTGTTAGGTATAAGGGAGGTTGTGATATATGTTTTGAAACAATTGAAAAATGGACAGAATAAATATATGTAAAAAGAGTGGATAGTGTTACTAGAAGTTGGAGAAGTTCTTGTATCTCATTACAGTAGTGTCCTTTAGCGTAAATATCTTCGCGTAACTTAAATGAGCATTGTGTAAGTTTTCTGGTGAACGTTCTGTCACCTTCTTGTTTAATCTTATCTATCTCCATGGAGACAAAATTGCAACGCATCCAGGTCAAGTTGCAGGTGAGATCTGTAGACAATCAAACTTACAGTAAGACTGTGTGTTTTTCAAGGCATTTATAGCTTAACAAATGAAAAATGAAAAATGGCAAGATCTAAATTTGTAACATTTCAAACAAGATTCCAAACAAAGCAATAACATCTCACTAGTAGATGACAGAAAAGTTACCGAGTGCACCTTTAAATCAGTTGCATAACATAATCAGCTGGAAAAAAACATTGCACTGAATAAAATCTCTGCTTTTCAGAAAAGAAACAGTATAGAAGAAAATCCTTTTTGCAGATTAATTATCATCCATTATAGTATTTCCCAAATATCTGCACCGAGTTTAAATTGCTACTTAAATTGCTATTCTGTTGTTATTATGATTCCTCTTGCAGCACTAAACACCACTGGAACAGACTCTTTGCCCGTCACAGCACTGCTCTTGATATGAGCAGAGATAGAGCGATGAGTGGCACTTCAGTGAAAGGCGGGCTCCACCACACCCATCCTCCCCTACCTCCGACCGCATCACAAAACCTCCTGCCTCGCCAACCTCACATACACACACACTCGCGCACACACACACACACACACATAGGCTTTTTATACTTTTTGGGGAGATTACATTTCCTGGAGACTGATCCTAACCTTCACTATCCTTAACCTAAACCCTAACCTTAACCATTTTTAACTTGTATCTTAACTTAACTTTAAATGCACACTATATAACTTTTCTAGAGATGTTATTGCTTTGACTAGAATGTCTGTTTAATCCCCCAGTCATCCAGGTCTGATCCATAGTAAAAGACAAAATTTAAATCCATCAACTGGATAAATCATTGTAGGAGTGAAGATGTTTCGCTGCTTCTTCAGTTCTGGTCAGATCACTGGTGGACACTGCCTTATATCTATCTGAAGGGAGAAGCTAACTACACTAAAACTGTAAGCAGCTATTGTCTCCAGTTTCAGCCTTAACGACCCTAACAACCCTAATAGCAGCAAAACATCCATTCGAGTTAGTGATTATGTGGACAAGTTTGATTGTCTAACAGCCATGACTTGAGTTGTTCTGAAAACGAGCTGAGAGTGGGCAGCTCACGTATTGTTACTGGGATAGTATTCCAAGTTTGAGAAGCTCGAAAAGAGAAAACATTCTGTCCAAAAGTGCTTTTTCTAGATGGAATCATACAGTCACCTCTGGAACCTGCTCTTGTAGATCTAATTTGACGTTTTTTGACAAACTCTTGCAGAGCTGTAGGAGCCAACCCGTGCAGAATCTTATACACAAGTGTGCAGTCTGCCAGTTTGATCATTTTGTCATAAGCTAATATGTTATGTTGTTTGAGAATTAAACAATGATGATATGACTTTGGTTTTTTGTCTAAAATTTTGAGGGCCTGATTATAAACCGTTTCAACAGGTTTCAGAGTGGTCCTACATGCTGAAGCCCAACTTGTCATACAGTACATCATGTGAGGGACAATCATTGCTAGTTTAGAAGTATCCAGTGTTAAATTAGCTCTAATATGTCTAAAATTTTACAGATTAAATTTCATTTTGTTAACTATTTTTTTAACATGCTGTTTGAAATTAAGTTTTGAATCAATCATTACTCCAAGATATTTAAATTCATTAAATGGTCACATCTTTATATAGCCCTTTTCCACCTTCAAGGCACTTTACAACAAGGAACTAGTCACCCATTCACACGCACATTCATACACCAGTGTATGCAGACACTGGGGGCGAGGTGGGTCTTGCGAAGTGTCTTGCCCAAGGACACAACGACAGCATTCATCTGTAAGGGCTGGAATTGCATCGAGTCAGTGGATCTAATCACTCAACCAATGATGTTTTATGTAGAGAGCGGGATTTGAACCGCCAACCTTCGGATCAGTGGACAAAAACTCAACCCACTGAGCTACTGTCGCCCCCATTAAACGGCATTCTTTTAGAAAAGAACATACAAGAAAAGCACATACAAACACGGTGCCTTTAAACCATGTCGTTCTGGTCGGATTTGTGTCATGAGAACCTGATTTTGGTCCCTGATAAGAGTGTGTATACAGATTTTAGCACCCACACTGTAATAAATACCCAGCCACAAACTCTATGAGCAACTCAAGACCATTTATGTTCCACTTCGAAAAACCCAGGAAGCCATCTTGGTACATGTACAGGGGAAGCGGAGGCACCCGTCATCTGATGGATCGCACTGACACCCTAGGGTGCTCTCGAGACGCACCAGTGAGCAGCGAGTGGGGGCCAGCGGAGGTGATAGGGATACGAGAAATAATTGAGCAGAGGGCTAGAAATATGAGGTGGAAAAAAGCCCATAGGAAATGAAATGACTCACTTGGAGGAGAGACTTCTTAATTACTCTGCTCACGTCGTGCCGCCACTCAGGGATGTCCGGATTGAACTCGTCCAGATTGGGTGAGAAAGATAAAAGTAGTGATTTGAAGAATTCTGTTGGAATAAAAGAGGAGAGTGGTGCTAATAAAAGTTTAATAGCTTTTCATGTCACCTTTGAAAATATTATTTGCCTTGGAAAGTACCATCTTTAAATGATTTAATGACTAAAGAGACTTACAGTGTATATGACAGGTTTTCATGTTTTTCTAGTTATTTCTTGGTTTGGTGGGATCGTGCCACCAAGTCATAAATATTTAACATATTTTACACGTTTTACATCAGTCAAGTGGCAGTTTGTGGGAAAAAAGTTTAGAAGAAAAGTACAAAAATACAAGTAGCAGTGAGTTCTAAAAGGGAATACTTCTACCTATGTCATTAACACCAACAATACAACTAACATTATACAAACAAATTGCAAAGGAAGACATTTTCTGACAGATTAAACACTGATTTAACAAAGTAATGGTGTTGTTGGATGTTATTAGTCTAGTCATAGCTTTTATTCAACTTTAGGGTTGCTGCGTAACAATGAAATCACCTCTACACACATTGAATCTGCTGCTCGTGTGCAACCAGGGAGTACAAAACAATAATTTGTTAACTTCGTGTATTTTAGTGGAGATAGTAGGCAGGGCAAGGCAAGTTTATTTGTATAGCACAATTTGTACACAACGTAATTCAAAGTGCTTTACAGAACAGGAAAGACACACAAATCAAAACATAAATAATCACACCTTTAATTACCAGTTGGGGACTCTAACCCCTTTCTTCGTGAGGGACTTTAACCTTCACCGGGGACTCTAACCCCGTGCTTTTATTATTTTTGAGGGACCCAAAACTCCCCAGGGAAGCGCTGTATGCACCCAGCTACGTAGGGACATGTCTGCCCACTACACCAGTCCACGGTGGGTCACAGGACTCAAACCTGTATACAGGACTTTAACCTGTTTTACTATCAGGACCCTAACCTGAACACGGCTTCGTGAGGGACTTTAACCCTCACCGGGGACTCTAACCCCGTAACATTATTACACCTTTAATTACCAGTTGGGGACTCTAACCCCTTTCTTAGTAGTGTAAACTGTTTTAAGCACTGTAATCCAGGATGACTCAAACTGTTCTAACAAGTTGTCTCACACATATTTTAGGAACTGTGACCCATGGGCCTGTCACTCAACCTGGCATTGAACCTTGCTTGTCATTCCCATTATCTTCATTGGTTTTACTCTTCATAAACCCATATTCCCTCAGTCGTACAGGTACTTTCCATCACAAAAAAATATTTTGTCCAATTTTTTTGTTTGTTTTCGATGTTCAAGATGATTTTTTCCTTTTATTACCGTTTTCTAGGTATTAACAATAAAAATGGTCTCAAGAGGATTTTACCAAGAAGGAATGAAATCATGTTTTGATTGCACTAAAATACCATTTGCTTTTAAAAAACACTGGAATACAAAGAGTGCACTGCAAGCATTCAATTACATTTTTTTTTAATGTCACTTATGTTGTTTATGTTGTTTTTACAAATGGACCCTTCACGTTTAAATTGAGTCTGAATTAGAACAACACCAGACATTCAAAACACTGTGTTCACTTTCTCCCACCACATTCACATTATATTTAGGATGTAGCTGGGACTAAACCGGAACTAAACCTGGACTTGAACAGGCTAAATCAGGACTAGCCTTAACGCACTTATAGTTTTAAGTTTAAATCCGAGCTAAGTCTTCACTCACCATGTCTAAAAAAGTTCAACTATGGAGAAGAAACTTTCCAGGATTTAAAAAACTACAAAACATTAACTAAAACATGAATCCAATTGCACGCCATAAGACATCTAATCTCATCTTAAAACTGTAAACTGTACCCTTGAATCTAAGCCTAAACCAAGACTAAAGATAAGATCATCTAGATAAGAGGGGGAAATTGCTGTGTTGCAACAGAAAGTACAAGAACAGGAGGAGAATTTGAATATGCAATCAAATCAAAAGATAAATAACTATTAAAATACACTTACATCTAACC
This sequence comes from Periophthalmus modestus, assembly GCA_019594935.1. Taxonomy (NCBI): domain Eukaryota; kingdom Metazoa; phylum Chordata; class Actinopteri; order Gobiiformes; family Gobiidae; genus Periophthalmus; species Periophthalmus modestus. Next base: position 17,230,036 of record JAIEZT010001373.1, read on the forward strand.
ATTTAACAAGTCAGTTCAGTACCAAAGTATAGGACTATCAACATATAAAACACACGAGACAAACATAAAACTCATTCCTCTGTACCGCATATTGAGAACCCCTGTATTAACACAGTGACACTTGGAGGCATAATCTAGACAAGGCGGTGCCACTGCCCTACCATCTGTCTGAGCTCAGGTAGTTAACAGAGGATGAGCTGCAGAAAAAGGTGTCCCCCATGTCCCCTGCTCCGCCTGGGGCTAAAGATGCACTTCGTGATAATTAGAAAAATGTCACAGTTTTACACCATAACCATCCGCAGGTAATAAATCATCCAATTTCAGATGCAGGGCCACTTCATATCAAATGGAGGCATATTCTTCAGAGAGGGAAAAGTAATGGGAATGTTTGACTCAAGGAGGTGCAATTTATTTCATGAGGATTTCACCGAAGGATGAGCGGAATCTGGACTATTTATGAGTCAAGCAGATGGGGAGAATAAAAGGTTTTTGTCTACTGATAGTGTGTGAGTTAGATGTGTTTTCAACTTTTTAGCCCAGGTAACTTTTCCCCTATTCTATGCAAAGGATCTGGACGCTGGTCTTATCTCGATATGTCTGGGAGGCTGGGATGGACATGTCATTGTTTTTATTTTACCAGACAAAGCCCATTCATTTCTATTCTATTGTGCACTCCACCATAAAAGTCACACACTGAACTTTAACATTACGTTTTTTTTTTTTATGATGTGCAACCAGTAATATTTAACAGTAGACTTCACTGACCTTTGACAGCGATGGTCCTGGTGTCCTGCAGTATGGAGCTCCCCACAGCCACCTGCACCGTCACACTGTGCATGCCCTCAGAGCTGAATGTGTGCGAGATACTGCCATCCAGAGAGATCACGGGCTGAACAACAAAAGAACATCAACTTATTGTTCCTGGGATACAAGGTAGACAGATTTTTTTAATGGACATGATGGCAATGTTGTTTATGTAATAATTTGGTGTTTTGGATCTCAAGATGATTATCCAATCAGAAAGCAGAATGGATTAAACATAAAAATACTGAATAGTGAAGAAGGAGCTGAGTCGAATGGCAAAGCTCTCGATTTACTGGTCAATCTACGTTCCTACCCTCACCTGTGGTCATGAGCTTTGGGTAATGACCGAAAGGACAAGATCGCGGATACAAGCGGACGAAATGGGTTTTTGCCGCAGGGTGGCTGGGCGCACCCGCGGGGGGGAGCCTGGCATATCCTACCAGGAGGAGGCCCCGGGGAAGACCCAGGAGGAGGGACTAGGTGTTTTGGCTGGCCTGGGAATGCCTTAGGGTCCCACCGGAGGAGCTGGAGGACATGTCTGGGGTGAGGGAAGTCCGGGAGTCCCTGCTTAGACTGCTGCCCCCGCGACCCGGCCCCGGATAAGCGAAAGAAAATGGATGGATGGATAAAAATACTCTTTCTGATCTGAATCATCCCTACCACCTGCAACCAATCATTTATCAGTGCTAGTGCAGCCTCTGCAGCTCAGTGAGGGGATTCTGGAGGTTCTCAGCTTTCACGTACAGCATGGCCTGTCCATATACTGAGAATGAGAAAAACTTGTATGTGTCCTCTATACGCAGGTTAAGGCAACTCAGGTTCAGTTGTGATTGAAGTACATGTTTAAAACAGCACAAACTGCATACAGTACCTTTAAATCAGCTGCATAACTTCTGATTTAAGAAACACCAAATATTTGCAGCAATCACAACCATTTAAATTGCAATTTTGTTGTGATTATGATTCATCTTAGAGCATTAAGCCCGTCATCTTTTTGGGGGACACTGACTTACATTCATTCCCTGAAGACTGATCCTAACCTGAACCATAATCATTACTTGCCCAACCTTAACCTAACCCTATTTTAACTTGCATCTTAACAGAGTGCAGGATGTAACTTTTGCAGAGGAGCGACGTCACCCCTCTCTGTCTGTCAATGCACATGCTCATGCTTTATTCATGCCACTCTTTTGGGCTCTAATCTGGTTGTTTTTCCCAGGTTTATAAGGGCTAACGGAGCTGTGATGTGGAGAAGAGATTTATGGAAAGCTATGGAGCAAAAGAAGAGTGGATTTAGACTTGGGTGCTCTGTAGAGTTCTATGGGTTTATTTTGCATAGGAGACAGCCATGCAACAAAGGCAATAGTGCAGAAATAACAGACGAAGGGAACATGTGCTCTTTGAAAAAATACAACTCGTTCTAGCCTGCTCTGCCATAGGAGCCATTCATACCTGTACCTGGTTTCAAAGTAAGCAGTACGTCTTTTGATAACCTATTCCATATGTTAAGTACAGGCTGCAATGAATGTAGCGATAGTATGCGTGGCTCGTATAGCGGAGTATCTCTACAAGAAATGGCTGCCAACAAACGCATTTCAGTTTTTTTTTTGTGCGTCTTGAAAAACTATTTAAGGTGAAACACAGCAGGTGAAACACTTTTTTTTTTTGTCATCAGTTTACTCTCTCAACATAAAGCTTTCACCTGGAAACAGCATCATTGTCTAATCCGCACCTTAAGATGTTTTACCAATTTATTTGATCAACTTGCTTCCATTGATTTATATTCAGATATTGTCACTTTCAATTGCCCAAATTCTTGCTTATTCTTGAGATTATTATCTATGAGCTTAACTTTACTGAGCCCATCCCTCCACGTCCCAGCGCATTCAAAAACCTGTCCCTCTTTTTCTATTTAAGGTTGTCACCCTTTGTATTAAGGTGTTTTCAAAATGTAGTTTAAACCACTTCAAATACTAATATGTATCAGTCGTACTTAAAATGATCTTTAAACTTGCAAACATATGAAAGTATAATGTCTTGGAGAGAACATATACAGCATGACACTTTTAAATCTTCAATAGCTCCTATAATTCTTAAGTTATACTCACCAAATTTTAGCAGCAGGTAAACTGAACCTTGCGAGATTTTTTGGCAATATATACGGTTATAATTGTTCACTTACACTTGAAGCTATCACTACTTAAACTAGGGGAAGAAAAAAAAAAATACTCTAATTTTTAAAAATAATGTTTTTTAAGTGTCCTCCATTTTCAGTTTCACACCGAATAGCCCTATTCAACACACTCTGCATAACATTTGAAAGCATTTCCGGGCTTCTGGCTCTTATTTGATATTACGTTTTTTAGTCGTTTATTAGTTTAGTTTATTACAACGTTTATTAGTTATTTAAGTTTATTCACAAACAACTTTTCTTTAAGATAGCCCCACAGGAAGAAAAGACAGACTAGTCAGGTCTCGGGAGATCACATACTGCCCCCTGTCTTTGAAAACACTTATTATTCCTTTAACGTCATTTACACTTGGGGCATCTCTGGTATTAAAATGTCGACGGTAACACCGCTGGGTTTCTGAATTTGACCCATGTGACTCAAAGTACCACTGTGCAATGAGGGTTCGTTCTTCTGTGCTATATTTGCTCATATAAATGCTCTGAAAAAATAAAATAAAAATATTTATAAACAAAAGTGTTATGAATTTTTTTTTCTGTACACACCAATAGGCTAAAGTATTTTGTTTGTGTGTAATCAATTTAAACATTGTAGGATTACTAATATCCATAGCAATGTGTACACTGCTGAAATCTGTTACACAATCTTTTAACAAAACATGTCAAAAAGTACGAGTTATGGAACGTTTATCCCAGAGTAATTCATGATGACCATTTTCTGCAGTGAAAAAGAGTTGTCTAGACAGTCCCAAAGCATTGCTATTGTTTTGTGAAAGGCAACGCTTATTGAAGTTGATTATGTTTTTCTGAACTCTTATGTAACTTTAACAGAGTAATAAGAAAAGTTGCATCAAACTAATAAAAGAGCTGGGTCTATCTCAAGTTCAGAAACGTTTACATTTCATTGAACCAGTTTTATAACGGAAGGAGGAGACGTCAACTTAATACGCTCAGCAGCACAGTTTTTATTGGAAGGAATGGGCAAAAAAGTTGAATATTTACCAGTTAAGTCTTTAGCTCTCCTCCACTTCACACAGACTGGTGAAGAATATGTTTCAGGATGAATTGTCAGCCCAGCCCAGTGAGTCCATTCTCTCTTTCTTATCTTGAACTCTGACCAACAAACAACTGTCTGTCTTATGGAACAACATGCCTGATTATAGTGTCCCTCTGGCAGTTGCTTCCATATGGTTCTAATTCAACAAAATGCAGCTTTTTTTCCAGTTTAATTTTGTTTTATGAATTGTTGCTTTTACATTACATAGCAAAGCATGAAAGGCATGGAAGTAGAAGAAATACAAGTCACGTACAGATACTTTAACATAGCAGTAGAGTAAGAATTTGATAAATACAGCTGCTACTACTAGAGTAAGTAGTAGTGGCGATAGTATTAGTAACTACTGTATACCATTAGTCCAAAGAGCACTGTGATAATTTGACACAAAGCTAAAAATAGTAAATATATATGCTAATTTTTACTAGTAATGAGATGGAGGGAGTTTACATATAAAAGGCAAGATCTGCTTAAACTAAAGCTGGCAAAAAAGTCAGCCTAAAACAAATGTAACAGGTCCATCTAAACAAGGTTGACTTTACTATTCTAGTTACTTTATTTGCTATGTAACTGTTCCATGGCCTTACCTCGGAGTTGTTCCCGAGCCACCAGAAGTATGTAACAGTTCGGGGTTGGTTGGGCAGGACCACAGCTGAGATATTCACTTCTTTGTTCCTGATGACCACGAATGGCGCCAACAGCTGTACATGCTCCACTGGACCTGGGGCGGACAAGACTTCATCAAAGACATTAAGGATCCGATATTAAAATTGATTAATGGATCTTTCAGCCACGAATAATACTGTTACCTCCTTAAAAACAAAACCCGGTGTTGTGTTTCGTTTCATTGACACATGTTTGAGTAAGCCTGGTTTATTATTCTGTCTGCATCTGTAAGACTAAAAATGTTCTGTTCCACCTTGTGATGTCATGTAGTGGTAGTTTTGAAGTTAGCAGCTACCTTCAAGTTCAGTAGAGATTGGCAATCCCAGGGCTGAAATCATCCAAATGATTGTATATGGAGTTTGAAAACATGACAACACAAGGTGGAAGTTTTTAACTGATAGGACGATATTTGACTGATACTGATGGCTGATACTGAGGACATCTTTTAGAGGGAGAGAGCAAAGATCGTGGCAGCTTTTAGCTTTGTTTTCATCAGGATCTACATTTTAACCACTGGAAACTTGGATTCTGAAGCTAAGCCAACCAGCGAAAGTGTAGGACCAAAAGTGGATGGCTGAACTGGAACAAAACATGTCCACATTCTTTAAAATCTAAGAGCAGCCCGACCTGGACATAGTTCTAGGCAAGACTCCAGCTCGCCGACATGGCAAGTTAAATAGTTAGAAGTGAAGGGAAAACAGGATTATTTGGATATATTTTGAAACTATTTAATTATACTTTTTGACACGCAATGATTTTAGATTTTATTGGGGAAAGCGGTGCTTGCCTTGATTGCCCTGACCACACACCAGCACATAAAACCCTCCATAAACCTACAGCCAACATCAATAATCTCAGATCTATTCCAAAAGCACAGTCACCACAAATTCCTTTAGTCACCCAGTCCCTGATAACTTTAAATATGGATCTTTTAAATGTCTGCTTTCTGCTGAACAGGTCTTTTATTGTAAATAACCCGATTTTAAACCACAAACTTGACAAACTTATTTTTAAAGGAAACATGGCTGGGTGCAGATGTACCAGTTGTTCTCACAGTTGCATCAACATCTAATTTTAACTTTGCATTTTCCACAAGGAATAGTAAAAGGAGATGAGGCCAGAGTGTTTGTGCATATAGAAGCAGTCTATATGCACAAACACTCTGGCCACTAAACCTATTTTATTATGAGCTTTGAATATTAATAATATTTTAACCAAGTCAAGCACTCAACTCACAAAAAGGGACACACTCTGTTGTTGACTTGGCTGTGTCTGTCCACTACTGTGTGTGTTTTTTTTTTTTTTAATGTCACTGGTTTTATTCAGCAGGAGACTGACTGATGTGATTTTATTATTGTTTTAAAAGTAGACACAACGGTTTAACTCAAGAACTGCTTGCTCAACTTGAAACTAAAGTATAAAAACCACACTTAAACCTCCATGGAGAAATGAGGAGCTGAAAATTTTCAAGAGAGAATGTAGGAGGGCTGGACGCAGATGGAGATTCAGATTCAGTTATCAACAAAGAACATACAATGTAATGAGAACCGCAGGAAACATTCACATCTTCACTGTTATTACCACCCACAAAAATAATCCTAAAGTACACTTCAACCACTGACAACGTTTTAAACCTGATTTTAGCAAGACTTATTTCACTCTCACTGACTAACTCTCTGAGCAGTTTGCAGACGACTTCATGGGGAAGATAAACGCTAACACACGTAATGTTTTATCGAGTCAAACTACTGTTAATGTCCAGGTTAATGCTGAGATGCTTGACAAAGTTTTTTTATGGATCTGTTAGAGACGAGCTTTTAAACATGATGAATTCCTCTCTTCAGGCAGGGTCTTTCCCGCTGCCTTTAAAGCAGCAGTGATGAGGCCCCTGCTGAAGAAGAGCAATTTAGATTTTAACAGTTATTAATAATTAATTATTTTTTAGATGATCACAACATTTTAGGAAAAAATGCTTTTAGGATGAAGGCACAGCACCAAGAGTTTAATGTTTTTTTGAGTAAAGTATGATTCATAAAAGAAGACGTTGTTGGCTCTGCTTTTGACGCAGCAGACTGCACTATTCTTTTAACTTGCCTGAAGCACCTCAGCCTCACCAATGCTGTTCACAAATGGTTCACATCCTATTTCACAGATAGAACTTTTATGGTGAGTGTAGACACATGCCTCTCCCAGGCCCTTAAAATTGCATCCCTGGTGTGCCCCAGGGTTTGATTTTAGGTCCTGTGCTTTTTAACCTTTTCATGCTCCCTCTTGTCGGTGTCATCATGAGACATGGAATTGACTTCAATAGTTATGCAGATGATACACAGCTTTACATCACCGTGTCTCCTGATGACACCAGGGCAATGGATGCTCTTTTTAACTGCATTTCAGACATCAAATCCTGGATGGCAGGATCCAGCTTAACAAGGGGGAACTGAGGTTTTAGTCATCAGCCCTAAGGCTCAGAGAGAAACTTTTACCCAAACTACAAGCATTGACTTTTAGTCCAACTTCACAAGTAAAACACCCGAGGTGTTAGTTTTGACTCTGAGCTGACTTTTATCCCACACATTAAGAACATCACAAAAATTGTTTTTTTTTATCACGTAAAAACATAGTCACAGCCACTCCATTCTCTCTCGGGGAAAGATGGAGACACTGATGCATGCTTTTATCATGAGTCGAATAAACTGTAATTCTCTGTTCTCTGGTCGTCCCAAAAAATGAAGATTTCAGGCTTATCTATTGCTCCCTGTGTATGTTTCAGGATTGATTTAAACTTATTTTACTGTTTTTTTTTTTTTTTATGAACTTGTGCTCCTCCGATAGCAGGCTCCTGTCATTCCCAGAGTCATGACACACTCGTGGTGAGACATCTTTCCAGTACAATGGCCCTCGTCTGTGAAACAGCCTGATAGAGAACCTCAGGGCTGCAGAGAAGGTTCATGCATTTAGGAGCCGACTCAAGACCCACGTTTTTAGCTTAGCGTTTGATTGATATTGATTGTTTTATTTGTTTATTATTACATGTATTTCATATATTTATTTATTTGATATTATATTCTTGATGCTATTTTATATTGTAGTTCTTAGCTTTTAACGCATATTGTTTTATCACGTTTAGGATCTCCAATGTTTCCTCTGTGGGAGCCCTCTGTGCCAGGAGTAGTGGATCGCTGTGGCTGCTGGGGCTCCAGTTGGAGGGTTGGTGTTTCAGCCTCATCCCTCCCCTGGGCCCTGCATCGGTGGCTGTGGGTGGCTCTTTGCTCCTGGCACAGACAGCTCCTCTAATGCTGCTTTCTCAACTGGGTCATTTGTACTCAGTTTCATGATTTACTGTACAAAACCTCTTTTAGTGTGTGAGTGAGTGTGCACGTGTGTCTGTGTGCACATGTGTCTGTGTGCACATGTGGCTGAGACTGTGCTTGTGATGGTGTCTGTGTGTGGGTTGTTTGGTTGTGTGGGTTCGGGCAGTTTTGGGGTAAGGGTGGTTGGGTGGAAGGTAGGAAAATTGCTTAATAAATAAAGTTTGATTGATTGAGAGTACACTAAAGTCTAATATGCAGGGTTTGAGTGTTAAACATATGTGAATGAAACAAAACAAAACACCAGGTATGTTTTTTTGATAAAGAAATCAACAGGAAACTGAAACCCATCCACTCACAGTGTAAGACAGATGTTGTAGATGTTGAACTTGCACATATACAAACTTGCATTGAAGTAAGCCTACAAAATCATACCCACACAACTAAATATTTGCTTTTTTTAATGGTCTAAAGTCTTCATAAAGGCCTCTAACACTAAACTGAAACCCTGAAGACCTAGATATAGAAGATGCACTTACGTAAAGTCAACCTTAAAAAAAATTAAACTCACAAAACAAAATACTCAATTTTTTCAATGGTCCAAAGTCTTGAAAATGGCGGCTATCAACAAGAAGCTGAAACCCATGAGGACCTCCATGTAGAAGTTGCATTGAAGTAAGCCTAAAATTCAAGCCTACCCCCTCTGCTGAGTGTCCCCACTGAGCCTGTGATGTGAGCTGACGGGGCCTGGTTTCGAACACTAATCTGAGTTTGGAGTTTGAGCTGCAGACACTTGTAATTCTGTCTTTGGTGGAACAGCTCCAGTCACGGCTCCCCCGCAGTTATCCGCTTTAACACAACTAATCTTTATCCCCTCTCTGTGCTCTCTGTGTGAGGGTGAGAGGCAGAGCAAGTCACTGTTTAAAAGGATGGACTAAAGCATCATCGATGATGAGATGTTACTAATTTTCATAAACCTGCACTCGTGGACAATTTTACTGCTGCTATAAAATCCAAGTTTCAACCTTATTCTCATTTCTTAGTAATAACATCAGCACAATTTTCCACAATGTGAAAATGGGAAATACAATTTGTGATATATCATGCTCATAAAAGTAGGTAGCTATGAAATATCTGTTTTTAAAGTTTTGACAGCTCACATCTAACATAGGTCGAGTAGACGGGATGTTCATTTAAAAAAAAAAAAAAAAAAGAAGAAGAAATAAAAAATTAAAAAAAAAACAAAAAAACAAAAAAAAAACATTAATAAATGTACCTAAAATCTTGAGTGTAGATATTGGGGACAAGAATATTAATTTTGACCAAAAAAAAAAAAAAATAATGAACCACAAAAGAAAAATGACAAAGAAAAAGAAAAAAAGAAAGTTGGATCAATATGACCTAAGTGCCATTCCTAATACCAAGTTGTCTCCGCTAATCAAAATAAAACTGCACAAAATGGCAATGCTGAAAATCAGTATAGAACTTAAAGATGTAGTGAAAAGGGCAGTTATAAAACTTACATAGATTATCACTGTTTCAACTCCTGCAGAACAAAGTGAGACCGGAGTTATACATTCTGAGAACTTTGACAATCTGTGCTACTTTGAACTAAGCCATTGTTTTTTGTGGCTTTATCCTCAGAATAACTGGCATTTAGCTCTGCAGCTCAATCATAATGTATAACTTCACGTAACCAGCTTGTTTATCTCAGATGCTGCAATAGAAAAACATTTGCAAAGGGCAGGCATGTCATAACTGAGGGGCCTGGATCAACCACAGGGGGTCAGAGAACCTGGTGACCACTGGTTAGGGACATACAGAATGGAAAATGAGCGATAAACACAAATAAATTGTTCTTGGAGGCCGGGTATTGTTTTCTTTGTGCCTTTTATGTGTTTATTCTTGTTGAAACATTTTGCAGCAGTGTTTGGAGGGTTTCCTGTTTATTCCCAGTACTGCCTTGCGCAAACTGACATTGTGTTGTTGGGCAAGACACTTCAACTACCTTGCCAAGTAATCTGCTGGGTTGGTGTTGAACAAGCGAGGTCACTGGCAGAGATTGTAAGCACAGGCAAATTGTCATTCATTGCAAAAAACACCCACTCACTTAACACACACCAGCATAGATTGACACTGTACGCTATATGGGTGAAGTGTCTTGCCTAAGGATACAACAACAGTATGCACTAGAGCCACTGCTGCCCCACTGTTGCGCCTAGCATTCCCAGCTGTCTCCCATTTGTAGGCATTAGGTCATTAATTCTTAATCGATTTTGTAGCAGGTTTTGCAGCTGAGGGGTCTGGGGTCCCGCCAGGAAATTTTTGCACAAAACATAGGTCATTTCCTGTAATCTGTGGTAAATTAGCTCGATGCATGTATTCGTTTATCAGCTGTTTGTGCACGTGGCTCAGTGAATAAGAGGTAGATTGAGGGAAAATAAAATCTGACAAAGTTTAGTGGATGTAGAACACAATTTCGGACTCCAAACTGTTCCCAAAGTCTTTGATTTGGCGCTGTTCTCCGTTAACGCTCAGGTGCATACGGGTGAATTATATAACACCGAGCACGACACACAGGCCCCTCCCATCGTCATGCGCCCTTAGCATTTGTCTATACCGCCAATGCCACAGGCTGCCTCTGCAATCACATCTTTGGGGTTGAATAATGACACGACTTTCAGAAGACACTGGGAAAAAAAAAAAAAAAAACCCTCTTTTGTTCACTCACCACATATTTGTGCTATGGGTAATAATTACAGAGATGTTAACCATAAAACAGGTAAAAAAAATCTGCAATCTGTTAACCACCAAATTCCACCATAGAATTCTGACCTGTCCTTCATCTGAATTTTAAACTATCGGGATTTTAGGATGCTGTGATGCCATCTTTATGCATGTTTTTGTTCAACTTGGTTCAACCTCCTATAAAAGTACATGCCTTTGCAGATACGTACATGTGATGTGGAGGTAGAGAGTTGTGGAGTCGTATCCCAGTGAGTTCTCAGCCAGAGCAGTGACCCTGAAGATGCCAGCAGACTTGTACACGTGTTTGATCCCCTCCTCAGTCCAGCTCAGGTTAGAGTAGGACACGGCCGTACCGTCACCAAAGTCCAGCTGGATGTTTGTGCGAAGGGAGTCACCCTGGGAACAACAAGGACACTTCTCAAAGCAGGGACCCAGATTACAGAGAAAATTCATTAAATTGACTGGTGTAGTTGGTCAAATGGGATTTCTTATTTCATGTTTCAGTACTGGTAGACACAGACATGCACATTTGATAAAAAAGTTCCAACTGCGTGCTGGGTCCACAGACAACAGCAACAAAAAGAACAGTTCCGGACTGTAGTTCTTTGGAGCTCCCGGATTTTTAATTATTTTAACAGCACCACACTGTGACGTTGCATACACGCTATCACCAAGAATTAATGGCAAAACAAAATAACATACAGTTTTGTGAGACTAACTCAGACTAAAGTAGGACTCAACCAGAACTAAATCAGAAAAATACCAAGTCTGTACCAGGTCAAAGCTTGAAATAAACCACAACAAAATCGTATTAAACATGTCTAAAAATGAATAAAACGAAAAACGCAGGCTCACTTCTATAGTTGAGTTTTTTGCTTCAGTGCAGAACACATCCAATTATAAAGTAATTTTATTGTCTGTGAACCATGAAGTGTGCTGTTAGCATGCTAGTTGGTTTTTTTTTTTTTTTTTTTTTTTTTTACAACCATGACAGCGAATGTCTGCTCTGGTCTAGTTTTTCATGTTTTAAAATGGTAAAACCAGGCACTGCGGCGTTAAAATTTGGTAAGTTGATGCAAGCTGGTTAAATTTTCAAAATTTAAACTCAAATACTAATTCTAACACTCGGTTTGTTTGATTTAATTTGTATGCATAAAGCAAAGCAAACATTTCGGAAAGGTTTTAATGTAATTCTAGACCACTCATCCCAAACCATCAATCTGACTCATGAATGTATTTAAAATGGGCATCTGGCTGTTTGGCTTCATACATAAATTGAGAGTCTTTTCAGAGCCAGGTCCTACCCACTCGTTGAGGCTCTTAGGCATGCATTAGCTCTTTGTTGGGCTGATATTTCATATACATTAATGCTGTCCACACCTGCGATGTTCCACAATCCATTAAGAAGCCAAATACGCAGCCCACGGGAACGGACAAACTAACAATGAAAGAAACTTGAGATGGAAATTTGTCTCCAAGAAGCACTTTTCCATTACAAGCTGCTTAAAATTTGACACATGCACTCTGCAAGGCCTCAGATATTAATAATTCCAGCTTTGATTAAATAAGTATGTAACCTTTGACTCTATGGTGAATGATGGGTGATATTAAGGAGTACTATGGCAAGAATTATGATCAATCCAATACCTATGAGTTTTGTTGTAGAAAAGATTTCAGCAGTAGTCATCTGTGCACTGTTTTTGCAATCAAGACATTCCAGCTCCCATCCAGAAACCATTTTCACTTTAATACTCTTCTGAGACACAGGGATTTATGCTACCATTAGACCACCCATGGATGAATGAGGGATTACGTCTGGTTACCAATTAGTTTTGTACTAAATGGATTGAACCTTCTCAGAATTTCACCTTGGCACGCTGATCATTGTCTTTGCTCCACCCCAGCTTGAACTGATCTAAAATGAAATATATGTGTGCAGATAAATTCAAATATAAACAATAGTTATAGTTAGAAATTGATTAAGCAAGCTCTTTGCTATTTTTATTTATTGATTTGTTTTTTTCTTCCCTATGGCTCGTGTACAGTCTCAGGGTTCTGGGTTTGGAGTGGGACCCTACATGCACGGTCAGGAGCTTGTGTGTCTGTATCTCCTCCTTTATTCAGTGCATGATTTCTGCTTGGTACCTGATTACTGGCAGGGCATAGCTGTTTATTGCCCGGGTCTCGTTCTTGCTTTTGAGTTGATTTCTTAAGACTTGCCTCACTTGCTGTAGGCATTTAACCATAGACGCTTTCTTCGTTGCCATTTGCTTGTGGGATACCAAGCTAATGTCTGCTATTGGTCCTTCTGGGAGTGAGACCCCCTCTGTGTGGAGTACCTTCCCTCTCTTTGTCACCATCCGACTACACTTCTCAAGCTTGATGTCTTCCATGTATGTTATAAGTTGTTTTTTTTTGCCACCCATCACTAATGGACAAGCTAACTTCATCATGTATCATTATCTCATTACATGACTGAATAATTATATTTTTTATGGTGAGTGACTGGTGATCAGAGAGACATTAGCAGTTACAGAAGAAGCTTAAAGAGGCACTAACTACATTTTAGAGGTCTGAAACCTTCTATTTTCCATGGAGAAGCACAGTATTTGTTTTGCATGTGCCTTGAATTGTCCACAAAATGGCATAAAACTTGACAAAAGCAGGTGACTTCAAATCAAAGATATGTAAGATAAAAGATATTTAAGTTTATATCATACAGTGGAAGAGACAAGCAGGTGACTAACCCTCCAGAAAGATGTCTGTGTAAACCCTCAGTCGTCCAGGTCTGATCCATAGCAAAAGACAAAGTTAAAATCTGTTAACTGGACAAATTGTCGGAGGAGTGAAGACGTTTCACTGCCCATGCAAAGCCAGAAAGTTTACATAGTTTGCCTTTAAAACATTAAAAAGATGAGTGAATGAATAATACAAGCATTTTTGAATGTGCAAATAAGCAATGTAAATCCAGTGCTTTATGATCTAATTTGAGTTGTTCAGAAGACATTTTTCTAGTGAAGATGCATGAAGAAACATATGCATATTTCCCATGCTAGCCTGAGGGATGCTCAACCAAACCACATGAATCCTACTCATGCATAACTTCACATAGGTACATTAAAGGCCTGTACATGTTTTCAGATATAAGCTGCCAGTGGTTTGCCTTTTCCCAGTTACACGTGTTTCATCTGCCTCTCTCCCTCTTTCCTCTGGGACTTACATCTGGTACCATGCATGCTAGGTTCCAAGCACAAGTGTTGATGGCTACAGCTGCTGCTCTCACAAACTCTACTCTCCTCCCCTCAGGCCTGCAAGGCAAACTCCCAGCATGCTTTTGGCACAATGCAAAACAATGCTACTGGGATTGGGATAGCTCTGCATTAACATAGCCACGTTGCCATAGCGGAAAATGGATCCAAATAACAGCCCATTGTTCTTCTTGCTCTTTTGCATCTTCCACCACGCACCATGGAGCATTCATTGAGTGAAGCAGAGTGTGAAATCACAAGAGGTTTTTTGGCTTGCATAAAGACCATATTGAGAACATTTCACGCCACTCTGCCTGTAAAATAGTTTATATGATAAGTGGATGAAAAGAACAGGGGAAGTTTTCATGTTTTCAAACTGAGCACCACTACCTTTGTTTGTGACAAAGCCAAAACTAAACCAGATATGAACTAAGAAAAGATGTTAATGACACATTTTATGAAGACGAAACATTTAGGCTTTTAGAAAAAAACAAAAACAGTCAGATACAGAACAGTCAGTCTGATACATCTCATTAATTCAAGGTGCAAGAAGACAAAAAATAATATTCTGAACATTCTAAACTCTAAACAACCCAAAATGTGTTGTCCACGTATGAGGATGCCAGGTCTCAGGAGGGTATGATAGTGTGGAGGTATAGATGAATTACAGTTAGATATTGCAGCATTTAATACTCTTTACTTTCATTTACCATCATTTCGTGACTATATCCAAAATAATTCATTCACACTGACAAAACTATAGCCAAGCAAAGGATGCCAAAAACCTAAAAAGACACATCATTATGAAAAGACTCCAGAGTCTCTCATGTCCCACCATTGTGTCCTGTCACCCCATTTTGAGAACCCCTAGCTTACCACAAAGCCTGACAACCCCTGCATTGTAATACACTATAATGAGCTGGCGTGCTAATAAGAGGCAGCCCTGGTGGCACCACTGTCTGTAAGGGCTCTACGGTGCTGCTGTCCTTTCTGTGTTTACGCTGGTGCCGTGTAGCATCCTCAGAGGAGCGGGTTCATCTGCATGTGGCTGAGGAGGGCCTGTCTGTCTAAATGTCAGTCTTTGTGCGCTGGAGCTCTCCGAGGAGCTAACACATCCAAACATCAGGGAGAGAGGCTGCAGCCCTGAGCCCTGAGCCCTGACACCGGCTCTGCGGAGGAGGGATCAAAGCACAGTGCTCGCCCTGCTTGTCTTGTTGTTAGCCACACAATGCTAACATTTGTTCAGGTGCTTGTCAAATCTGAAGTGTGTGGATGATATGGGAAGAGTTGACATTTAAACACTCAATTACACAGTGGATTAGCAGTGGTAAGCATTATGAAATACAGAGAAATTAAAATAGTATTTTTTCATTCATTAGTGCTATTACTGCCCAAAAAGCTAGGGCAATAATATCTAACAATTAACATTTTGTTCTTTAAAACAAGGCCATGGTTCTTAACTGGGAAAAGGTGGCTTGCCCTCTCCAGGTGGGTGGGGAGTCTCTGCCTCAAGTGGAGGAGTTCAAATATCTCGGGGTCTTGTTTACAAGTGAGGGAAGGATGGAACATGAGATTGACAGGCGGATCAGTGCAGCGTCTGCAGTGATGGGTGTCGGTCTGTTGTGGTAAAGAAGGAGCTGAGTCGAAAGGCGAAGCTCTCAATTTACCAGTCAATCCTATTCCTACCCTCACCTACGGTCATGAGTTTTGGGTAATGACCCAAAGCAAAAGATCGCGGATACAAGCGGCTGAAAGGGGTTTCCTCCGCAGGGTAGCTGGGTGCTCCCTTAGAGATAGGGTGAGGAGCTCGGTCACACGGGAGGAGCTCGGAGTAGTGTCGCTGCTCCTTCACGTCGAGAGGAGCCAGCTGAGGTGGCTCGGGCATCTGCTTAGGATGCCTCCTGGACGTCTCCCTAGGGAGGTGTTCTGGGCATATCCCACCGGAAGGAGGCCCCGGGGAAAAACCCAGGACACGCTGAAGGGACTATGTCTCTCAGCTGGCCTGAGGTCTCTGGAGCTGGAGGACGTGTCTGGGGTAAGGGAAGTCTGGGAGTCCCTGCTTAGACTGCTACCCCCGTGACTCGGTTCCAGATAAGTGGAAGAGGATGGATGTATATTTAAAACAAGGTAGGAACTATGAAAATGTACTTTGTCTGGATTGAGTAAAGTTACATAATGTACTTGGAAAAAAAAAAAACAAAAAAAAAAAAACAAAAAGACAATTTTTTTCAAGAGAGTCCTTTTGTTTTTCTCAGGAAAAAAAAAACCAAAAAACAAAAAAAAAAAACCTAACAGGTTACTGCATCACAAGTAGTATGATTCTATCATAAGTAGAATAATATAACTAAAAGGCCTATGGCATCCTTAGTTGATTATGTGCCATTTATATTCTTGTAATGTCCAACATACAATAGCCTACAAGCCTACCATATTTACCAAATGTATTTATTTAGTTGATAGGGATGAACATGTGCAGTAAATATATAACTGCAACACGTAACACTATGACATGTATGGCCAAGGCTAATTTGCAATACCAATAAAAATGTTACTGTACCAATAAAAAGTAGACACAGTATTTGCACATGTCATGTTCTATCATGTTGCGGGTCGACAGAGTCCCTCTCGTTCCTCCTCTGGGCCAGAAATAAGATTCACACGAAGATAACAAGAGCAAGAACAACTGGCGAACAAGTCCTCCCAAATGTGACAGCCAAGTGAAGCAGAGGCAGAGGAGACTAATCCGAGATGACACAGTGGTGCTTTGGAAGATCAGAGGCATCTTACATTATATTAACCGCAAGCAAAACACTTAAGGTAGTAAATACAGGCGAGGAAGCAGTGTAATAATAGACATTATGGAAATTTATAAGACAAAAGGTGTGTGATGGATCTGGTAATCTGCTCCTATATCTACAGAGTTTCTCCTTATCATCATGCTCCGGGAATAAAATATGTTTTAAGAGCTGAACACTAAGCAAGCAATTTGTTTAAAAATCAAATGACATGCCTAGAAGTGATAAAAGAATCCTATTATGCTAAATTAACTTTTCAGAGCTTTAAACCATGTTCTAATAGTTTCCTTCTCATTGACCCTCTGTTTGGAGTGATTCATGCATGTTTCAGTCATTTCTATCCCCCTGCATTCAAAACGTCATACAGGCCCACCGCTCTGTACTTACTTTATTTACATTCTCCAATTTGATTTTCTTAATCAGTGATCAGAATTTGGTAGCATCACATAGCCAT
The DNA here is from genome assembly GCA_019594935.1 of Periophthalmus modestus. Lineage (NCBI taxonomy): Eukaryota > Metazoa > Chordata > Actinopteri > Gobiiformes > Gobiidae > Periophthalmus > Periophthalmus modestus. Next base: position 17,247,301 of record JAIEZT010001373.1, read on the forward strand.
TTAGACATAGATGTTTTAAAATATCCAGTAGGACAGGCAGGAATCGGCTCCCGCTGAAATTCGCAATTTATCAATCCCGAAGTTAGCGGATTTGTTTCTTTTATGAATTTAGATCAATATTACGATGTAAAATGTCCAAAATATAAAAGAAAGGATCAACAGGAGTCTTAGATTAGAACTATATACCAGACAAATGCACAAAATGTCCTAAGGAATGGATGAAGTGAATATAAGGAAAAAAAAAAAAAAAAAAAATGAAAATGAAAAAAAAACAACCTGTTGTGATCCTTAAATTCACTCTACTAAATGTTTATGTAGTTCTGAAGTATTTGTCATTTCAAATGTATTTATACCGCGGATGCTTCCTGCCTTTGTTAACCAATGGTGCACTCTTTGTATGTGCTGTTTGAACATTGCAGTTTCCCCATTAAGGAACAAAAAATTCTTCTCTTTTCTCAAATATGAAGTAAAAGGACAATCAAAATCACCACCTTATAGCCTTATTACTTTACTTTTACTATGGTAAGACTGAAACTACTGCATTTGTGTGCCATTTGGGAGATTTCTGATTACCATAGGACATTATATACTCACAAGAGAGAGAAATTCAGAACAAATATGGTAGATTAAGCTGTTGCTTTACTTATTTGGTCATTTCAAATTTAAAGAAATGTCAGCTTGCAGTTATATACTCTAAGAACAATGGAGTATTTACACACGCCTCCACAGCAGACGCCATATGCGTGAAGCACATTTCTCTTAGATTCCATTGTAATTCACGTCTTTGATAAAACAGTTGTACCAGCGCTGTGTAGGATGAAAAAAAGTAATTTAAGGATAAATGACTCACTTCTCTGAGCAAAGAAATCTACATCTGCAGTAACAATATGCCAAGATGTAATTTGTGAAAAAAAAAAAAGGAAAAAAATGTACAAATGTGCTCACCCTAAGTATTGTCCATTTCAATCAAATAGACATCAAATACTTATATAACACTGAATTAATAAAAGCCTAGCACAATTGTTCCGTTAACATCTGGCTCAAACTCATGATCTTGTAAATGATTAAAAAAAAAAAAAAGTAAATGCTTTTATTCTTTATATTAATGAATTATTAGAATTAAATCAATGTGGTGAAAAAACAAACAGACAAAAAAAACTTTCCGTCTTTGAATAAAGCAAATAATGTAGTGACAGACAGCTTATAATCGAATGAATATTAAAAGTGAATAGCATAAATTTTCTAATGGAAAGTCCATCATTGAGTGTTCTACAGTATGGCAAAAAACATACAGGTCAAATTTGTGGAAAAGCTACCCCACTCACATGAACAAGAGGAATTTTTGAGCACATCCGCAATTAAAGAAAAGCTATCTCACCCGCAATTAAATACATGCTATCATTTAGATTAATTTTTGAACTGTTGAACTGTCCAGATAAGCCTTTATCATGTCCATGAAGACAAGCAGGTGGCAGACCATCCCCCAGCAAAGTTAAGCAGTACAGCTTTAAGAACTACCCTTTGTACTCTTTCAATCACTCAAACATTCTCCCACTTTTTTGGCCAATCCTGTGGTATCGATTGTTCTTTTTGTAACAACTCCAACTAGCCTGTATGCCTCACTAGTGTTAAAAGCAGTGGGCCCAGACACCGCCCCTGGGGAACACCCACAGTTACCTTGAGCTGATGGAGAGAAAGCTTCCTGTTGTTAGCGCACAGAGCCTGGAGATAAGATGAATTGACTGTACTGTTGTGGAAGGACCATGTCTGCACAATGACCATGAAACCTGACAGGCCCAGGGCATATCTCACTAACTGGGTCTCCTCTGAGGTCTGCTGCTGTAAGCTCAGAGCTGTATGTAACACTGTGTGGGCGACTGGGAGACATGCACCTTTATCAGACTTCAGATAGTTTGGACAAAGATTTCACTCCAATGCTGTGGGAGAGATGATGATGTTTTTATTTTTTGTTTGTTTGTCTGCCAGAATAATTTTGAAACCAACAAAACTATAACTTAACATGGGTTTTACCTTCCTGTTACGTGGTGCCATTTTGAGGACAGCTGACCTTTCAAAAGATATGATACTGTTTTAGGGCTGTCAATCGATACATTTTTAAAATCCCAATTAATCACAATTGTCCAGCATTTAATTTGACTGTTAAGTTTTGATAACACATTTAGCCTTTTTAATAGCATTTTTGTCTTTTTCTTAATGCTTACTTTACTAATGACTTTATTTGTAAGCATGAATACTATATAGAAATGTGTTTTGGAAATAATATCTTATATATAAAAGATTATTCTGCTCTAATATTGGGAAGCAGTGACATTACGATATGTGTTATTCATTACTGTCCACGTCCAGCTCTAGTGTCAAGTTGTACACTCGAAAAAAAACAGAGGAGTGTGCTGATGGTGAAAAATTAACGTGATTAATTTTATGTCGGGGTTTAAATTACTTTACGTTAACACTATAGAAGAGTGCTGAAATTGACAGGCCTTAATATTTTGTTTTGAATTGTTAATTGCATCGGGAACTGTCCCAATCTGTCATCATTCTGGACCCATGGATGGAAAAAAGAGAATAGTCAGTAACAAGTATCCTTTCTTTCTTGCATTATAAACTGCCTTTCTGACAATATAATGCATTTAAGGGTTGAAAAATGTTATGAGGAACCCCAGTCTTGTCACGCGTACAATCTGTCTGCGTTTGGAGTTCAATTAATGGTTTAGGATCTAACAGGTATTATTGTACTTGACTATATTATACACTGCCACAAAACAAGTCGCCACCTGGATTTAACTAAGCAAATAGGTCCGAGCCTCCTCCAGTCGGTCAGGTCTAGGTTCAGCAACAGTCTGTGCTCAAAGAATGAGGTCAGCTGACTACCTGAATATACTGAATGACCAGGATTATTCCATCAATGGATTTTTTCTTCCCTGATGGCACGGCATATTCCAAGATGACAATGCCAGGATTCATCGGGCTCAAATTGTGAAATAGTGGTTCAGGAGCATGAGACATAATTTTCACACATGGGCCTTAACCCCATGAGAATCTTTGGGATGTTCTGGAGAAGACTTTGTGCAGCGGTCAGACTCGACCATCATCAATGCAAGATCTGGGTGAAAAATTAATGCAACACTGGATGGAAATAAATCTTGTGACATTGCAAAACTTTGAAACAATTCCACAGCGAATTCGTGCTGTAATCAAAGCTAAAGGCGGTCCAACAAAATATTAGTGTGCAACCTATTTTTTTTTTTTTTTTTTTTAGCCAGGCAGTGTATATTTTATTGCCTAAAAATAAGAAAATTCTAAATAATTCAAACATCCTCTCAAATCTTAATAATTCACCTCCAGTTTATAAGGAGTTTTGCTGTCACTACGATATGCTAACAAACCATCTATTTCACAGACAAAAGAAATGCATCATAATTAGTTGTAAAGAGCACACAGCGGTCTCATTTTGACCATAAACAGCTGATTTGAAAATATATATCTGTTCATAGTCCCATAACTGTATTACTCTACTGAAGGTCACAACTTACTTCAAACTGTAAACCTATTTGTCCTAGTTCACACAAACCCACTCTCTGGGATACTGTTGATCTTTATAAAATCACAGAAACTGAAAACCATTTGTGCAATGTAATCTTCCTCCTAAATATCTTCAAGGTGAACTTTTTCCCAGCGGCTCAGCGACACTAAGCAAAAAGAGGCTGTTATTTAATTGGAGCGGTCAGCAATACTCCACCGTTTTCTGCACTGAAGTTAGAAGAGTCAGGCTACAGCTAAATAAACTGTGTAGTAGTGGAGATTTGAAATTTGAAATGGATTAGTGTTCAGTTTGGCACATTATCAGCATTTGAGAGAGCTTATTTGTAACAACTTAGAGAAAAGCCATACACTTGCAGTTATTTGCACCTTTAAATTCAATACATATACAGTTTAAATTACAGAAAAAGAAAGTTTGCTTATGTTTTTACTGTCTGATTTTGATAGGAAGCCCCCTTTCTAGCAAAATACACAACGTTGTAAAGTAATAGCTGCCAGTTTCACCAGTGTGAGATTGATAAAGCTATAGGTTTTCTCCATAGTTTTAGCCAGCTATAACCAGCGAACTGTGGTACCATGATCATTAGGGATGCACGATAATATCGCTCAGAATAATGGCAATTATGATGATGCACCAATAATACACATTTTCACTGATAATTTATTCAGATAATTAGAATGATTCACCTGCTTTTCCTCAGAGGTTTTATCCCTCAGAGCGCTGTCCCCACTCAGCGGCAGAGAGCGGAGGACAAGTGTTTACATATAGAGGCTTCCTTTACATTTGGATGAAACATATTTCAGCAAAACTGCTCTTGCACCATGACACCAGAGAGGGAATACAAGCTTTTTACATTAGATCAAACAAGTCATCTAAAAGTTTTCACCGTGACAAGGAGTGAAAGTACTTTGAGGCAGTCCCAATATGTGACCAAGAGTTTGTGCATTAGCGCTATAGCTTGACATAAATGCTATCGGACTGACGGGCCTGGGCTATGCAAGGATCTAGTCGTATTTTAGTTTTCAAAGGAGAGGACGGGTGGCGCACTGAGAGGAGTTTGCCCGTTTGTGCCGATGTGACCATGTGCTCCGTGTACACATGTGAAAACACGTGTGTCACGCAGATATGTTTCACTGAACTGCCCAAAGCAGACAGACTGTGTACAGGTCTGTGTCTGCCTCTCTCAGATAACTTTATATTCACATCATGGTCTATATTCACAGTATAGAGTGGCGGCTTTGAGTTTGTTTCACTCAGAATCTTGTGTTAAAGGAGCAGCCATGGTGCTCAGATAGAATATGAATTATCTGAAACATACTGTTTATAATACAGAAAATACTAAAATAAAACAAACAGCATCGGCAATGTGGCAAGAAGAATTAATGTAAGTGTGTGTGAAACATTATCAACACCTAGTAAGTTTAAAATTAAATGATATTGAGCTTATGAGCATATCAGAACCATATACTCTTACTTTGTATTTGTAAATGTCATGTTTTTCTTGTTTTTTTTTTTATTTTTTTATTTGTTTTTTCCCTATAGTCCTAAGTCCTATAAAATAAAACAAACTAATAAAAAAATAAATAAATTAATTAAGTTTAACATTTCAAGCATCAGGTAAATTTAAAATGTATTATCCTTTTTACTTTATCGGTTATTGGTGACAAACATCTTTCAATTATCGGTATCCATTGAAAATTCCATCATCGTGCATCACTAATAATCATTATAGTCCAAAATATACGTGCCATGTTAGTGAAAATGCATTATAGCCATTACCTCCATATTTTAGGGGCACTGTAAGTCTGAAACCTTCTTGCTTGCTCACGGAAGGACCACGCATGTCCCTGATTGGCTAATCCGCCTGTCAATCACAATCTGAACTCAAAGAGAAGCCTTGTAGAAGTGTGTACTCTGGATCCCACATTCCAACACAAGTATACCTCACACATATGATACTTTACGTCCTGTGCTGTTACCTCGTCCAGGTTGACCACAAAGGTTACGTTGGTCCCCAGGTGAGCAGTGAGTTTTCCGTCTCGGGTGCTGAGCTGGAGTCCTTTGGGTGGTCTGTTGGGACACTGCTGTTTTCGGGCTGTGTACATTTCTTTAACTCCTTTTGTGCAGTTGTTCAGCACCACTTTACGATACCTACAAAGTCACAAAAGGAATGAAAAGAATAAATATTTCCAAAGAATGTGAAACAACTCAATGCTGCCATCTTCTCAAAATCATTTTACAGTTATCACAAGAGTTAGAAAACATTTAAAATGAAACATATTGTATGTAATCTTTGTTTAACATGATACTGTTTTATTTAATCATGTTTTGACATTTTCCAGATTGCAGTGGTGAAGAAAGCAAACATGAACAAAACCATTAAAATTGAACTAATTGTTGTAATACAAACCACATACATAACTGCTTTCATGTGAATCTCACAGTTACATAAATTATAAACTAATGCCTTCTGCCTCGCACGTTTCTGATCATTGTTGGCTATCTGATTTCTGGAGTTATCAGATTATTGAAATGCCACATAAACAGCAAGAACTGATGTGAGTAATCTGATTTATGATTTTTCATTCACACATGGAAGTTTGCCAAGGAAAATTATGCAAAAACAAAAAAAAAAAAAAGAAAAGAAAAGATTGCCAAAGATAATAAATATGAAAATGTGAATTGAAAGAATTCCAGTAAGTCTCCCAAATACAACAATTACTCTAAAAATCCATTAACTGACACATGTATTTTTTATGGTCACTATGTTTGTATGGCTTGCATTAAACAATAATAAACAAATCTTTTGAGCATGTAAACACAAACACAAAATCACATCTTGTTATCTGATTAGTCTAGTTATCTGATGTGTAATGCAAATGTGAATTTATTTATTTTATTTTTTATTTATTTATTTTATTTATTTGAAGGACAATGTGCAGATACATTAAAAAGATGGCTTTCCATCTGTAGTCCTTAGTAATCATCGTTTGTGAAGTTGCTTGGTTGGTCTGAACAAGTATGACACTTACTTACTTACATTTTTATTGCAAATAAAATGCTCACAGTGAGATTTAAGTCCACTGGGTGTTTATTCCCTGAGGAGTCTGGAAATCAGCACAGACCTGCCTCTCATTCCCCTGGGAACTGATGCTGCTACACACGATATTAGCACAACAGGACCTGAGGCCATGCTACTTTTTTTTATACATGTTTAATTTTAGAATACATCACACAGTATATATTGGTATTGGAAAGCTTGGTATTTCGTCTTGGTATTTTTCAGGAAGATTCAGGGGGAACAGACAGTGTAATAGTTTCTGCTAAACGTTTCATACGGTATAAAATTGCCAAATTCATCCATCACATCTGTTACAAACAAAACAGTTTTATCAAACCGGTCTTTTTATAATATAGTAAAATTTGGAGTAAATATCATCCAGTATGATAAAACCTGTTTGTGAAATTTTGATAGCTTCACTGGTAATTTTGAAATGGCAAAATCACATTTCATTAAAAAAAAAAAAAAAAAACTAATCCATTTTAAGGCATATGGAACCCCACTGAATCAGAAATGAATTTAAGCACTTTAGTGTAAGGGTTTTATCTCAATGTAAATCTTTATTTACAGCATTATACCTAATTTGTCCTTTGTCATATAGACTGGGCACTTGTATGGAGACCTCTTAGTCCCAGTTTCTTACATCTTAGTTCAGTTTAGTTTCGTTTAGTTTGGAAGTTGTCTTGAATCAAAGAGTCTGATTTATTAAAGCAATTGTGCAGCCAATTGTAAAGAGCTACCTGTCAAACATACAGCATATTTATACCACACAGGTAAGAATTACATGAACCAGGAAACCAGTTTAGAGGAGCACAAGGACAAAAACATTTCTTAGTACAGAGGATAAGCAGCTGGTCTAATCTGCATCAGACAATGGACAGAGCGCAGTGCAGTGGATCTTCAGGTCAAATGGATAAGATATAGTTCAACTAAGAGTTAAGAAACTGGAAGTAAGAGGTCTGCATACCAGTACCAGGCTATATGACAAAGTATTAGGTAAAACACTGTAAGTAAAGATTTCCATAACAGGTTCCAGGAAAGCTTTCAAATTCCAGCACTTTCAACACCTTCATTACAGCTTTTCATTAAATGGGATTTTTTTTTTTTTTTTAAGATAATCTGTGTTATTTTTCCAAACAAAACTGAATAATAAACTATTAATTTCCTTGATAATTTGAGGAGAAACATATAGAGCCTGACAGGGATACATCTTTGAAATTATTCTGCTTTAGATAATACAGTTTTACCTAATACTGAACAATAGCCAACAATTGATTTCCCCATTTTATTGATTTTGGTTGGCTGGTTGCATTGTTCCATCCTCTTTTACTCCTTTGTTAAGGTTAAACCTAGGTACTTTATGTCTGTTTTAATTAGGATCGACTCAAGATTGGCATCAGTGCAAACAAATAATGGGAATAATTCAAATTTTCTCACATTTAAGATTAATCCAGGTGCCTTAGAAAACAATGAAATTATATCAATAGTTTTATTAAATACAATTTTGTTTTTTTTAGGAAGATTGTAGTGTCATCTGCAAATTGATTGATTCTTTTAATTTGGGTGTGGTTTACAGATCACAAATCATGAAAAAATTGGGGAGAATCCTATTCCATGCATTATTGTTATACCAGGGTTGAGGAAGATACAGCTATTTATATTAGAATAGAACATTTCAAGGATATTGCAAAAGCGTTCACCAAAGCCTATGTTTTAAGACTTAAAAACATAAATTTGTGCTCAACAGTGTCGAAAGCTTTGAAAAACTCGATGAATAGGATAAAGCTTTCTGCCTGGATGTGGTGCTGATAGAAGATATCAGTAATGAGCATAATATGGTTATGGATATATCTCCCCTGAAAGAAGGCAGACTCATCTTCTCCAATTAGTTTACTGATCATTTGTTTAAGCCGATTAGCAAAAATTAAAGCCAGTATTTTGTACAAAAAAATGTTATTTGCCTCCAATTATCTAATATCAGTGTGTTTTTCATCAGATTTTTGTATTTAAACCTGTTTTCATAGCAGTGGGCAGTTGTCCCTGTTGAGTATAATCTAAAAAAGCTTTATGTAAAAAGTGTCTTATGTCAACCCAAATATGTTTGAAAAAAAGCACCAGTCAAACCCTCTTTACCTGAAGATTTTGCATTTTTCATTTGTTTCAGTACATAATACATTTCCAAGTGTTATTTAATCATCGCAGCAGTTTCCATCATCTTCACTCAACACTGTAATATCATTTTTAATTTCCTCAAACATTGCATCACATTTTCCTATTTTCTTTTTAAGATGTTTTGATTTGATCACAGAATTCTTCATTTTTAACACGATTATTGTTGACATAGTGGTGACAGATAATGGTTGCGTTTTAGACAGCACCATACTAAGGTGTTAGTGTGGATGCTGAAACATCACGAGCAGCACCACTCAGCTGTTACATAGATTTCTTGAAATTAGTCAGTAGTCTAATCTTGAACACTGTCAGTTTCCTGCTGAGTTAAACCGTGTATACTGAGTCTTGTCAGGGTTTGTTAGTCTCCAAAATTCATCCCGTTCTCGTTCTGTAGTTCTTTATAGAATCATTATAATGGGCTGAACATATCTATGGGGCTTTTGGTCAAGCCAAGAGTTTGGGGCTTACAGTCACCTCCCATAATCACACTGTCTGAGCCGCTGGTTATTTTCCATTCTTGAGCAGATTTACAAAGTGAGGAGTATAAATTTTTATTTGCACAGTTGTTGTTATAGCCATATACACAAACTAAAATAAATCGTTTATTATCTATCTCTATTGCTACCATTAACCAGTGACCTTCTGTGTCTTTTTTATGGTCATTTACTGCTCCCAAAAATCTATTAAACAAAACCATAACTCCCACTGACTGTGACGGTCCATGTGCAAAATATAATGAATCACCCCACTGATTTTTACAAAACTTTTCATCACTTAAGACAGTATGAGATTTTTGCAAAAAAAGAAAAAAAAAAATTAAAAAGACAGTTTGCTTTAGTAACTTTACAAAACAAAAGCAATGCCTTACATTTAACTCTATGTTGTAATGCCCTGGCATTTAGAGATAAAATGAATATAGGCATAAAAGCATTAAAATAAATACAATTTAAAAATATATTTGTGAAAAAATAAGTCTTTTCTTTTGTGCGCTTAGTGTAGGATGATAAAAAGTGGTGTCCAAGTATAGTACCCATACCAAAAAATAAGTGAATAAATAAAATAAATTAAATGTATATGTATATATTTACTTCCTTTATAGACATCCACTTGCAAAACTCAAAAATAGAAAAAAAAAAAGCTTTAGGAACATTTAACAGTAGGACCAGTAGTGAACCCTGTACAGGATCAACTCTTGGCATAACCTTCTGGCATAACTTTGCTCGAGCTTCCCTTTTCTCTTTTAAGTCCTCCCTGAACTAGATGTTCAGCTCACTGCGCCATCTTGGACCACCCCCAACGCTGAGAGTTTAGGGAGAGCATTACATTCCGGGGTTTCAGGCATGAGGAATCTTTCCTGTTTTGGAAAGAGGAACGGTCTTCCATTGTTATAGAAATAACACAATTCAAATCAAAATATGATATATTCCTCACAAACTTCTTTGCCTAAAACCCATAAAACGCTTAAATGAATGAAAATCAAATCCATAACAGGAAAGAAAAATACTGTGAGCTGGAGGGCAGTACAAAAAGTAATATCTATACTACTTTTTGTAGATTGGACAAGTATCGATGGAACAACACTTTTTGTACTTATCTTAAATATGAAGTACATCTACACAAAGAAAGAAAAAGAATGTATTTAATAATTACAATAACAACAAACAACAATCCTCTGTTGTTTTAACTAATGTCTTTTCAGCCCCCTTTTGTTTACCATCTGAGACACTTGCCAAGCTTGTAAAGTTTTATACAAATGCAAACCATTATTAATATTATTTACTTATTACTTGACTTTTTAAAATAATTGTATTCTATTTTAAGTGAGGACATTTCACTTTCAGATTATTTGACCCAAGTGAATGTATATATCTGTATCTGTATTTGAGGCTTCAGAAAACATTTTGACGCTTCCAGTCCAAAGAACTATATCAGTTTTTTGCATAGACTAACCCACTCTGGCACACTCTGGGACACTCTGGGACACCCCGGCACACCCCGGCACATTCTGCCACACTCTGGCACACTCTGGCACACTCTGGCACACTCTGGCACACTCTGGCACACTCTGGCACACTCTGGCACACTCTGGCACACTCTGGCACACTCTGGGACACCCTGGGACACCCTGGGACACCCTGGCACACACTCTGGCACACTCTGGCACACCCTGGGACACTCTGGGACACTGGGGACACTCTGGGACACCCTGGGACACCCTGGCACACCCTGGCACACCCTGGCACACCCTGGCACACCTGGGACACCCTGGGACACCCCGGCACACCCCGGCACACTCTGGCACACTCTGGCACACTCTGGCACACCCTGGCACACCCTGGGACACCCTGGGACACTCTGGGCACTCTCTGGCACACCCTGGCACAGCCTGGCACACCCTGGGACACTCTGGCACACTCTGGCACACTCTGGCACACTCTGGCACACTCTGGGACACTCTGGTACACCCTGGCACACCCTGGCACACCCTGGCACACCCTGCCACACCCTGTCACACCCTGGGACACCCTGGGACACCCTGGGACACTCTGGGACACTCTGGGACACCCTGGCACACCCTGGCACACTCAAGCACACTCAGGCACACTCAGGCACACTCAGGCACACTCTGGCACACTCTGGCACACTCTGGCACACCCTGGCACACTCTGGCACACTCTGGCACACCCTGGGACACCCTGGGACACCCTGGGACACCCTGGGACACCCTGGCACACTCTGGGACACTCTGGGACACTCTGGGACACCCTGGCACACTCTGGCACACTCTGGCACACTCTGGCACACTCTGGCACACACTCTGGCACACTCTGGCACACCCAGGCACAGGAAACTCAGGGACACTCAGGGACACTCAGGGGCACTCTGGGACACTCTTGCACACTCTGGCACACTCTAGCACAGTCAGGGACACTCTAGCACACTCTAAAACACAAGCAAAAGTGAAGAAAAACATGACTTCATGTTGCAGTACACAATTATCTATATACTGTAGGTGTGAATTTATTTACAATAACTGCAAACTATAAACTTAATTAAGCATTACGAAATATTCAAATTTACTGGCACAATTATAAATACTGCCTTTTTAATACCCAGTTCTGATCTCCAGACTATTTTCTGAGAAGCCCAAGTTGCATAAAACAGTTTATTGGTTTGGAAAATAAATTGAACTACACTTTACAAGACCTTAAAGAAACTCAGTACTTTTTTCCGCTACCTAAGTTGAACCTGGCCAGTTAATGAAGAGGTTGCTACTAATTACTAAGAACTTAAAATACGCTATGGAACTACTACTGATTGTGTCCTTAAAACGCAATGCACACACACACCTGATGTAATTTAACCAACAGCTGTCAAGTATCAGGTCAAAAGCACTGGATGGATCAAGTGTGTCATTAAGGAAGGCGGTGAGATCAGTTGAATTTTATATATGAATAAGGAAAGGATTCGATCATTCAGTGTTAAAATACAGACACATTGTAGTTCTGGGCAAACAGAAGCAGAGTTCACTTTGGGCCAATCACTTGAAAAACAGTAGCTTTTGGGCTGTGGACAGTTCAATTGGATTTTCTAAAGCTGCTACATAAAAAATTGACTGACAGAAATTATCCTCAGTCAATTGCTTGCAAGGAGCAGAGAAAAGCTGGTGAAAACTAGCAGAACAGAGGAGGGTTCAGCACTCTGAAAAGTGCAGGCATTTTGTCTCAGATAAATTTGTGTTGAATGCCCAGTTTTTGCAGTAAAAGTCAATGAATGTGAATATCACTGATGCTACCGGCTGTTAGCGCTGACCTTACAGATACTGAAGTAGAGAGAAATTGACTATAAGTTTCTGTAAGACAGTCCAACAAAGTAGCTGCATTAGTTTAACAATGAATCCACATAAGTGTAGGTTCTTAATGTGTCAGTCAAACAGCACTGTACCCTGACTTTTTAAGGAAACTAAAAGGGTGCAACAACGACTCTGGTTGGAGCACTTGTCTACACAGTGACTCCAGAACAGATTTCCTCTCAGAATGATGCAGACTGACATTGTTTCCTTAGGCCAGACACTTCGCCCACATGCCTAAGTGCCATTACGGTGTGTGAGTGATGGTGGTTGGATTGGTAGATTAACAGCAGATATGGAGTGAATTAAGTCAAGAAGAATCTGATGTTTTGGCCAGTGTTCTTTTCTTTTTTTTTTTTTTTTTCCCCCACATACCAGTATCTTTCAAACTTTGGTACATGCAACACAGTGATGTGCGGTCAGGTGAGGCAGGTGAGGCAGTGCCTGTCATCACAGAGAAAAAATAAATGGTTATATTTATCCAATTATCTATACGATAAAGTTATTTTCTATTTAACTTTGCAATTTTATGCTTGTTTTTACTCAAAATCGCTAAATTTTTACATTTACCGTTGAAATCCTGAGAAGAGACGAGTGGTGAGGCACTACAGACCGGTGCCTTTTGGACTGACTGTGCTGTAGCTCAGCAGTGACGCTGCTGCTTTAAGCGGCTGTGAAAAGGCGCCGGGTGAGGCACGTAGTTCCCCTGCCTCATGTTAGGGGGCACTCGTGAGCCCAGGGATTCTTTCAACTCCTGCAGAATAGGGGTCACAGAATAGTGACAGCAAACTTCAATTTAGAGTTATGAAGTCAACTTTAGCAATTCACTTTTTTCTTCTTGTCTGGCCCTACTTTTTAAATAGAGGAAGATTACATATTAAAGCTCAAGCGGTTTTCTAAACTGGACTTTCGGTTGAAGCAGGAGGTTATAATTAAAGGAAGACCAACACTAAAGGAGCTAAATGGTTTGCTCCAGATACGTGACGAAACTTGCTCTTTTCAAACAGAGTGGTACGAAATGGTAAGAAATTTTATTACTTCAATCCATTTAAAATTGGGGAACCAGAATAATGATAAAAAACAATACAAAACCAGCTTACTTTTTATTTCATACTATTAGAGATATTTCATAGGGACTTCGGAACTTTTATTTTGAAATTCTTTTTTATTCTGGCCCCAAGTCACTGGGAGAAATTGGCCCGGGGTCAGATTTACTCGCCGACACCTGGTTTATGTTTGTAAATCTGATTCTGATGACATCAGTGCCTCACCGCACGTCCCTGATGCAACATGATCACATTCTGATATCCATACTTTATTTAAATGAATTATTAGTGAGTTTTGTCATCATTTAGGATTGAATCAGTTTAAGATGTGGTTTCATTTCAACATAATTTTGGTCAAGCTCTGATGGTCAAGCAAAAATTTGCCACTGGTCTAAACTGTTAATCTATTGTGACTGTAGTGTTCACCCTGTGTTGTGCTCTCTTGACTTGGATGGATAGATGTTTTTTTCAATGCATCTGGGACCATGTTATTTAAAAATGAAGTACAAATAGCATGAAAACAATAAGTATTCACCTATTTTATTATTTTTCTAATGCCTACATTCATATAGGTTATCAATATCAACATTAATATCAATATTAATATTAATATAGGATTGGAATGTTATTTAACCTTCAGATCAAACTTTTCTAACCCTGTGGTTGTTCTGTGTAGTCTGCAGCACCTTTCTGCTCACTATGAGCCTAATCGAAGGCAGAGTCCTCTTCTAGTCTTAATTTAGTCCTGACTGAGATTTGGCAGTCAGACTCCTATTTAGTCCTTGGTTAGTCCTAGTTCAGTTCTATTACAGTCCTAGTTCAAACCAGCTCTCTGCTTAATAAAATGTGGAATGTTAATATGTCAAAGCATATAGCCTATAGTTTTCAAAATAAATATGATTGAAATAAGTGGTAAATTTGATGCATTGTCGCTGATGGATCCCTGAGAGCATATTTAATTATACATATATACTGCGTCACTCGAGGTTTGAAGAATTTAGCGGGCCGTTTCTCCTTCATCACACACTCTTTTTAGATAGTTTAAAAGCTTAAGAGCTTGGACTCATCTTGGACTCTCTCTGCTCTCTTCTTCATGTCCAGTGCACAGACACAGCAGATCCACCCCTATGTGTGTGTATGAACTGACTGGAGAGAGAGAGTGTGTGTGTGTATGAAATGACTGGAGGGAGAGACTGCGTGTGTGCGTGCGTGTATGTGTGCATGTGCTGAATGGAGAGAGAGAGTGTGTCTGTATGTGCTGAGTGGAGAGAGAGAGACAAAAAAAAAAAAGAAAAGTGCAGTGGCTCACAGACAGGAGCAGAGGCCTCCGTAGGCACAAAACAAGGTCAGAAATGTACGTTGTCAGGTCAAAGTTGTTTTCTTTTATAAAAAAAACCAACAATGTGAATGTAAAACGTTGCGCTCCTCCACGCAAAGTCTGGAGGTGCTGTACGTGGTGCGCACTCACAACGGCTCACAGGCTCCGAGAGCAGAGAGGAACTGTGAGGGAAGAGTTTGAGAAAGTCCTGTTTGGTGGAAGTTTGAAACTGTTCACTTTGACTTTATTTTCCTAGAAAAAGACACTGAATTATATCTGAACTGTGCACCTTAAGTGACAAACGTGTGGGGAACATACACAGTTGATTTGAGTATCATCATTTTACAAAGTGTTGTGATCATTACAGGGGAATAAAGATGTGTGCGCACACGTGCACACTCATCCACGTGCATTGGCACTGATGATGATGCTGGAGGATCCCTGCAGCGTCACTTTGTCTTTTTATGAAATTATCGCTGGACTCACGTCTGACCCTCTTCTACAGCTGATCCAGGGAGAAGGCAAGCAGCCAAAAGACAGTCAAAGTCACACTGCCGTCACGTGCATGGCACCGTGGCTTCACTGCTCCCTCCACCTCACACACCCACGGCTGCCTGTTGGCCTCTTCTCTCAAACCCATGGACCTCTGCCTGCATGTGGTATTTCCCATGTCCCCTCCATACACACACTCGCGCACACGGCGTCTGACACGTCTTTCACGCACTAAAACTTCTGCTCATTATTGGCTCATGTTTAGATAAATGTCATTCAGAACTCACTTTTCATTGTGCTTGGTCAAATAGATGCTTAAAGGGGGCGTGGCATGAGGTGGAACATATGTGCAGATTTCTGCTGCCTAATTATTGTTTTGAGTTACTACAATAAAACACTAACATGCCCAGCCCTAATTTTCTACAATACACAAAACCCATATGGCAAAAACTGGATCATTGGCATTCAAACTTTATTATCTTAGACAGATGAGCATGTTATCTGGCCTAGTTTTGAACTTACAACCTATTTGCTCTTTAATCTTCCATACAGAAAAAGCACGACACTTGGTATGTTATTCGTGTGTCCTTACCCCGTGCTGTTGAGGTAGTTCTGTCCGTGGCTGCAGCTGCCTGACACGGTGGAGGGGTTGAACCAGAAGGCGGGTCTGCAGTTTCCATCTCCTCTGCGCTCGTATCCATAATCACTATCACACACAAACACAGAAGCACAGATTGTAATCAGAGCTCGGGATAAGGCACATATTGTCAGAGGGTCTTATCAGGCTGGGCACTGTGCAGAGGCGCTGTCCTGAGCCTGTCTGCACTATCAGCCGTCATTATTATGTATCGATTAAGGACACGGATGACACATGCTCCACTGTGGATATGAGAATACACAAGCAGCAGAGGGAGGAGAATGGACATGCAGCTAGTACTTAGCAGTGCTGAGAAGTAACTTAAAAAGCCCTCTTTAATTATTAAGTTTGCACTAATAATGCAACTCTGATTGGATGATGTATTGGAACATGTTACAAAATACATTTTAATTCAGGGGTGCCCAAACTCTTTTCACCGAGGGCCACATCTTGAAAAATAATTGACACAGAGGGCCACAGACCAGTGGTGAATACAGTGGATAATTCAGATGGGTGCATTTAATATACTTTAAATAAGGCTTAAAATATTATCATTAGGTCTGTATGACAATGCAATGTGATGTCATTTAGGTTATATTGTTAGGATTACTCAAATTTGCCATAAAAAGCACTGATTATGATCAATTGGGCCAGTTCAACTGAAGGCCTGAGGGTCAATAAAAATTGGTCTAAGGGTCGCAATTAAAACACCCCTGTTTTAATTGTTCCCATCAATCATCAAATCAATTTAGACTAGTTCTAACTCGAGCTATCTACTTAGAAATTATAACATTTGCACATTTTGGAGTTTGTCTTCCTAATGTCATCAACAGAGAAACATACAGCAATAACATCATCCAGGTATGATCTGTAATAAAATAGAAATTCAAATCTGTCAACTGGACAAAAAGTTATAGGAGTGAAGATGTTTTTGCTCCTCATCCAAGCCGCTTCTTCAGTTCTGGTCAGAATACTGGTGGACTGTCTTATATCTGTCTGAAGGGAGGAGCTAACAACACAAAAACATACAGCAATAACAATAAAACATGTAAAGACATTGGATACTTTTTAACTTCTGCAAGAGTACCTTTATTTGACATACCCTTACACTTGCTTAAGTACCATTTGGGCACCCCACATTTCTGTATTCTGTCATCATAACTTGGACTCTCCCACAAAACAATCAGCGGATAATTTACATCCCATAAAGCAAGGTAAGCACATGTCTGCTCTTATAACTCCCCAGACAGTGATTTATCAATGAATTACCGGAGCAGAACAAATAAACAGCTGACGGGCTACGGCTGTGGGTGCTGCTCGGACGTGCTCTGTGTGAATAGACAGCTGTGAACTTTTCATTAACAAGCGTCACTGTGGCATGGAGGCCAATCTGTCTATCACCATGGGAACCTGTGGGTACTTCTATTAAACTATACAGAGACAGAGACTGAGATAATGCTGGTGAATCCCACGCTTAGTGCTGTGAGGTACCAGGCTCCATTATGGAAACACCGGTACAGTTTTTTTTTTTTTTCTTTTTTTAAACCTTGTCTGTGTTGTTGTGTTGATGATGTTGATGATGATGATGATGATGATGATGATGATGATTATGATGATCAGGCAAAACATTATGAAAAACACAGATTATCTTTTCATCATGCCACAAATTGCCAGTAATCAGTAAATAATCAGTAAATTAAGATGAGTAGATTTTGTTTTCCCTCAAAAAAATATATTATAAAAGCAGCACATGACTCTCCCATTCATTTTTCTTATAGGCTTTTCCAAAAAAAAAAAAAAAAAAAAAGTACTAATAAAATAAATAAATACATAAATAAAAGTAAAATAGTAATAATACCAAATAATAATAATAATAATAATAATAATAATAATAATAATAATAATAATAATAATAATAATAATAATAATAATAATAATAATAATAATAATAATAATAATAATAATAATAATAATAATAATAATAATAATAATAATAATAATAATAATAATAATAATAATAATAATAATAGAGAAAAAAAACAAACAAAAAACTTTCCCAAAATCTTGCACTTCAAATGACATTTTTGGGGCTTAAAACAACCGCGTTATGGATATTGACTTTGAGCTCTTAACATTTGAATTTTCCCAAATGTCTATAGGAAAAATGTATGGAAAATTGACTTTGAAAACCAGAGTAGACTTCGAGTGGGCGGGACTGTTGAGCTCCGTAATAAAGTATCAACTGCAAACCTTGAAGAAAGAGCCGTTCTAAAGAGTTATGAGGGTTGACTGTGCTCAAAACTCAAACTGCACGTATGTGAACTCTAACCATGTGATACAGGGTTTGTAAGAGCCAGGAACGAAAATTTAGATTTTTCGGGTAATGCGGGTAAGATTAGAGTAAAGTTCTTATGAAATGATATGCATGAGTTTGGTAATACTAAAGATGTTGTCTCATATGTGCAACTTGGAATGGACAGGTTTCTTATTTTTTTTTATTTAATTTTATTTTTTTTTTACATAATTGCTAGTTATTCATTAGTGATGTATAAAACTAAATGAAGTACTCTCAATATGGGAAGAAATGTATTGATATTATTATAAGCAGGCAAGTAATTATTAGCTAGCTGTGAGGAGCAGCATGACCAATGGTGAGGCAAGTGCAGGGAATTGATTTGCTGGTTTACAGATAATTACATGGCTTGTGGCTGCTGTCAGCGGGTGGGAGTTATTAAATAAAGAGATTATCTTTGAACTGAATTTGATTGGAGGAAATTACAAGTAATAATACACAATAAATAAATTAGAGTAAATACAAAACTAATCTTATTGGTAAGACTAAATTATATTGAAGAAATATGGCATGGAAGAAAAGCAAACCTATAAATAACATATGAATAAATAAGTAAATACATGCATAAAGGAGAAGTTAAAAAAAAAAAGTTAAATTTCAAAATAAACCTGCATTAGCATTCACCCTGACCTTTTATTGTTTGCGTAGGGCCTGTTTATTCAGATGGATTTCTCTGTGTTCTGCCATTTTGAGATAAAAATGACACCCATTTAGGATTTGCATACAAATTAAAATATGTACCATCCAAACAGTGTCTGAACAGGATGCCGCAGACAGACACATACATGATTTAAATGTATCAGATATCGACAAACACAAAGCAAATACGTTAAAACAGCAAAGTGTTTGGCATATTTAGGAACATTGGAATGTGAAGTTATACTAGACTGTAGAATGTGTGTAGACGTCACACTGCCAGCTGGGAGTAAGAGATAGTTTTCCTTAATAATTACAGTAAATGGTATTTTCCTGAAAATATCCCAAAATAAAATCAGCAGATGTTCCAATGATTTTTTTATGATCTATATCAGTAAATAGGTGCTTGAACTTGCTACCTTGCAACCTTTCCTGTCTTAAAACTTGTCTAAAATGGTCAATTTTCAGCAGATTCCTTGTATCTAATTATTCACTGCAGTGAGTTTATGAGCATGGGAGTGGAGTTAGACCGTCACATAACTGCTTCCAACTAGCATGCCAAGCCTTACTTCTTGGTTTGTGGATGATAAAAACACTCTATAATTATATGCAGACAGCACACAGCGGCCTCATTGCCCCCTAACATTTGTACTGGGTTACAAGAATAGTAATTTTATCTCTCTCCCCATTTCCATTATCAGACTTTATACTTGATGTTGTGATGAAATCTGAAACCCAGGAACAGCGACTTTGAATTAGCATAATGCACTTTATATATTGATACTGGTAAGATAATTACGAACTTAATTACGAAGTGGCAATATTTTGTGCTATTGCAACTTATGCCATGAAGTGCATCGGATCTATCTTGCAATATGTTTTCATTTCATCACCTACTCAAACATCTACCGGTCTTTTTCTTTTCTTCCAAATCTCCACTCAGCGGGTTCTGTAACAACTGCGATGAAAAACCTATTAAGAGAAAAATCCATATCTGAGCGCAGTGGTTTGAAGGGTGGCACTTTGTAACTTCAAAACATTAGGATTATTACTTTGTTTGTTGTGGTCCCGGCTTAAACAACACTCATTTCAGCCGCTGTCCAAACAAATGTGTAATGTCAGGGTGTGGGGGAAGTCGGGTCCATACGTCTCAATGTTATGGGGAGTTCGGAGTTTCTAATAATATTCTGACACTATGAGTATATAACGTATAAACAAGAGATCTAAAGCTTCACATAGATCAAGCAAACACAAAGTCACATCAAAATTCAGGCCAAACTTGGGACTAATCCCGGACTACACCAGGACTAAACCAGCGCTAGAACAAGACAAGTATATCGGGCTGAAACCAGGACTAAACTAATGCAAATATGAATGCAGCCGAAAGAAAATCCAGCCAGGTTAATCACAAAGTCATCTGCCTGCTATAATTTCTTCTTAATCAGTGTATCTCCATAATGTTCCTAATGGCATCTTTCACTTCTCTGTAACGAGTCCATAAATTTGACATAAATCACACCTGCTCTTTCATGACAGACATTTCTGAACTTTAATGCTCTTTCTTTACAATATATAACTATAGTGGTTCATTCACACTTGACATAGACTTGGCTTGGTTCTGTTCTAGTCCCGGTTTCTAGTCTCAGTTTAGATCCCGATTTAATTCCAGTTTAGCTCAAATTTTATGTGGTGCAATGTGAACAATTAAAGTCTTGTAAAAAGCGTGGTCAAACATGGGCAAAATACTAATCTACATGAGTACAACCAGCCGTATTTCACCATTAGCTTCGATTTGTGCGCTCAACACACACACACACACACTTAAGCACAGTCTTTTCATTCACAATGCCTGAAGAACCAATAGAAACTCATTCACACTGCGTTCTGGCTTGTGCTTGGCAGCGGCTAAGGATAAACAGTGACTTAATGAAGAGCTCCTGAAGAGGACAATACTATGAAACATAATCCCTCCTCGATGAATACAAAGAATGCAGCCTAGTCTATTGTCGTAACATAAGCAGCCTCTTACCATTCGAAATCATGAGCTCTGCAGATGCAAGACTCCGCAGACAGGATCCTGGAGTAGTCTTTTCCCAGCATGCAATAGTTCCCGGGCCGTCGTTTCATGTAGATCTGCTTTTGGCCCATCACACAAGGCTCTCCCTGTCAAAAAGAGAAGAAAAGACTATTTAAGCCTCTACAGCAGCGGTAAGGGTACTTTTGCAGGTACACAACATATTTCTGCTGGTACTTGGAAGACCTTTTTAGATCTGACTTAAGACATGTTTTTTGTCACTTGGTGAACGTGTAGACTACTCTCTTTGTCTAGTTTTCAACGACTTAAACATTTGTAAGAATTCTTTCTATGTGCTTTTCTATGCGCTTCGAATGTATTCAGACTTGCACACACACACACACCACCATCAAAATTAGGACTAAAATGGGACCAAATCCAGAATTTAACCTCGACTCCGAACTGGACTCAACATGTCATGATTTTGGTCGTGTTTTAAGACCTAGTTTAAGGAGTTTGATCCAAACCTGGTGCAGTTCTGGTCTATGTCTTGGTGCTGTCCATGTGCAAGTCCGAACGCACCCTTAGAGAAACTTAATTGATCCAGAAAAAAATATTTAGACCTAGTGATTTGGCCCTGATATTTGGTATGTTGTCCATTTTTCTTAAGTTGTTTTCCCCTTCTTCCCCTTGAACTGCCACCTTATCGTGGTGGGGGAGTTTGTGCACCCGAATGATCCTAGGAGCTATGTTGCCTGGGGCATTATGCCCCTGGTAGGGTCTCCCATGGCAAACAGGTCCTAGGTGACGGGTCAGACAAAGAGCAGTTCCCAATACCCCTATGAAATTAAAGACAACAAGGATCGTGACGTCGCCCAGTATGGTGCAGCCGGGGCCCCACCCTGGAGCCAGGCCTGGGGTTGGGGCTCGAATGCGAGCGCCTGGTGGCCGGGCCTTTGCCCACGGGGCCCGGCCGGGCCCAGCCCGAAAGGACGACGTGGGTCCGCCCTCCTGTGGGCTCACCACCTGCAGAGGGTCTCATAGGGGTCGGGTGCATAGAGGACTGGGCAGCAGTCGAGGACGGGTGTCTCGACGACCCGGTCCACGGACACAGCATCTGGCAGTGTGGTTTTCGTCCCGGTCGCGGAACACTGGACCAGCTCTATACTCTCCATCGGGTGCTCGAGGGTTCATGGGAGTTTGCCCAACCGGTCCACATGTGTTTTGTGGACCTGGAAAAGGCATTCGACCGTGTCCCTCGTACTGTCCTTTGGGGGGTGCTCTGGGAGTATGGGGTCCGGGGCCCTTTGCTAAGGGCTGTCCGGTCCCTGTATGACTGGAGCAGGAGCTGTGTTCGCATTGCCGGCAGTAAGTCAGACTTGTTCCTGGTGCATGTTGGACTCCGCCAGGGCTGCCCTTTGTCACCGGTTCTGTTCATTGTATTTATGGACAGAATTTCTAGGCGCAGTCAGGGGCCGGAGGGGGTCTGGTTCGGGAACCACAGGATCTCATCTCTGCTGTTTGCAGATGATGTTGTCCTGATGGCTTCATCGAACCAGGACCTGCAACAGGCACTGGGGCGGTTTGCAGCCGAGTGTGAATCGGCTGGGATGAAAATCAGCACCTCCAAATCCGAGGCCATGGTTCTCAACCGGAAAAAGGTGGTTTGCTCTCTTCGGGTGGGTGGAGAGTCCTTGCCTCAAGTGGAGGAGTTCAAGTATCTCGGGGTCTTGTTCACGAGTGAGGGAAGGATGGAACGCGAGATTGACAGGCGGATCGGTGCAGCGTCTGCAGTGATGCGGTCGCTGTATCGGTCCGTTGTGGTAAAGAAGGAACTGAGTCGAAAGGCAAAGCTCTCGATTTACCGGTCAATCTACGTTCCTACCCTCACCTATGGTCATGAGCTCTGGGTCATGACCGAAGGGACAAGATCGCGGATACAGGCGGTCGAAATGAGCTTCCTCCGCAGAGTGGCTGGGCGCTCCCTTAGAGATAAGGTGAGGAGCTCAGTCACACGGGAGGAGCTCGGAGTAGAGCCGCTGCTCCTTCACGTCGAGAGGACTCAGTTGAGGTGGCTCGGGCATCTATTCCGGATGCCCCCTGGACACCTCCCTAGGGAGGTGTTCCAGGCATGTCCTACGGGGAGGAGGCCCCGGGGAAGACCCAGGACACGCTGGAGGGACTATGTCTCTCGGCTGGCCTGGGAATGCCTTGGGATCCTTCTGGAAGAGCTGGAGGAAGTGTGTGTGGAAAGGGAAGTCTGAAACTGCTGCCTCCGCGACCCGGCCCCAGATAAAGCGGAAGAAAATGGATGGATGGATGTTTTCCCCTTTTTGATAGTTTTCAGGTAGAACCCACATGTTGGTTGTGTGTTCTACCACTGAGCCTCTTGACACAGTAATACTCAGTTCACTGTATTTAACCCTGTATGTGGAAAGTATGATATTTCCTCCCGCAGTATTTGATGAGACCTCTTGTATCATGTATTCAGTGTGAGCTGTGTAGTACCTGGTTGTGCAGATGCCAGGTCTGGTAATCCTCCTCTGTGCACTTTCTGCTAAAGATGGACTTGTAGTCGATCTTGATGAGCTGCCACTCAGAGCGGTGACTGAAGTGACCGAAGAACCTACAATACATAGAAAACATGCACATTTGTTCTAAATATTAACATGAAATTTATGCGTGAATTATGCATATTTCACATTTAGTTAATAGGCGGCTCGCTACAAAGATCCACGTTCATCTGAAAACAGTGTCTAGGCACACCTGTGTAATGCAGAATAAAAGCTAAACTGATGATTTGGTGTGTGTAACATGCACGAGAGCATGAGCGCTTTGAAGTCCACTCGTTAATGAGGATCATTACGTGCAGCGGCACCAGAGGAGTAAAGTTTGGTCAGCGTGTTTCTCAGGCTTCACTGTTTGAATGGGCTTAACCTGCAACTGTGAGGTAGGGACAGACAGCTGTGCATGTAGTAACAGAGCTGTGTTTGTTCTTAGTGCTAAATAGTAAAGTTAGCTCTGTTATTGTGGTAGCCTACTGTTCTATATTGAACCAGATGTTGTAATTTCATTTGTATTTAAGGCCATTTCAGTTTCATAAATTCTGTTGTCTTTAATGTGACAAGGCTTTAATATTTACATTGCAAACTACTAACTATATTTTAGCATAACCGCATATGTAACACACAAGACTACTTTTGGGTCTAACTTAATGGAAAAAAATAATAATTTGCCATTCACCTTTTTAGACTTCTGGCATATAACACCTTTATCTTTGCCTGATTCCTTTATTATACACTGCCTGACCAAAAAAAAAAAAAAGGTCACACACTAATATTTTTTTGGCCCTCCTTTAGCTTTGATTACGCCATTAGCTGTGGCATTGTTTCAATTTCGCTTCTGCAATGCCACAAGATTTATTTCCATCCAGTGCTGCATTAATTATTCACCAAGATCTTGCACTGATGATGGTCGAGTCTGACCGCTGCACAAAGCCTTCTCCAGCACATCCCAAAGATTCTCAATGGGGTTGAGGTCTGGACTCTGTTTTTTTTTTTTTTTGGCCTGGCAGTGTAATAACATAATGTACTGTGGTAGACTCACGTCATGATCTGGTTCTCTGCTCCAGCCTCCACCAGAACTCCATCCACAAACAGAGGCACAGACGAGAAAGTGTGCTGCGTCCACTGTCGACCTTCGTCAAAACTGATCCTGTACAAAGCATAAATAATAATGACATTGCCACAAATGTTTAAATATAGGCACACAAAGACTATACTTCCTAATTGCATGCATAAATTCTACTCAGGAGGCATTCATGAATATTACTAGGCCCGCACACTTTATGTAGTCTATTCACTCCTTAATCAAACTTAGTCAACAGAAATATGGCTGCCATTTTAAGCCAATGACCTCTGGAAGCACAAATCAAACACATCAAACCTCATTCTAGCAGTATGTTGAGTTGCCTCGTAATTTGTCTCCATGAAGATAGATCCGCAAACTGTGAAATATTTACGCCAAACCAAAAACATCTCCATAGAGACAAACAGTTGGCGTATCCTCCAGAAAAGTTACATTATGCACCTTTACCAAAACAACACAATAGAAACACAGCATTTTTTTTTTTTTAACCCAAAAAGTGCAGAGGCAGAAGGAATCAGCAAAAACAGGACAACTTTTCATCAGAGAGGCCTGGTTATATCGCGGCGACAGCTTATCAACACTGGAACCGAAGTGAGGACGGCCCGAGCTACCTGACAGTGACGAGGGCTACTGAGAACACACACACACGCACAGTAACAATAACACATACACAATATCACACCCGCAATAGCACACGCAGAAAAGGAGAAAAGTTCTCACAGAAGACTGGCTGAACTTTCGTTTTGATTAACAGTACAGCCGCGGAATACAGCAAAGATAAATTGAAATGGGGTAAAAAATAGATATTACCATTTGGTCATGCATTATGATATACCTTATTACACAGACATAAAGGTTAATTCTATCCAGGGCTATGCTAAAACAGTCAGACATTGAGCAGTGGTTTATCTGACAGTTAAGTAAAAGCACATGTGTGTTAACTTAAAGCAGAATAGATGAAAAATAAACCGTGTCTAGAACTAAAGAAAGAACTCAACTACGACTAGGTTTAAGTTAGGAGTGTCGACAAGGCCATACCACATTAAGAATTACAGATCTGACCTTGGGAGCTTAGTGTTTGGGCCTGGTTAGTACTGGGATGCCAAAGTAGGAAGGCAGTGGCTCTATGGATGAAGGAATGAATGAAACACAACATTGTAAAACAACTTTGAGAGCTATATAATGAAGATAAGTTTAGTTATCGCACACTTCTTCCCGTCTCTCTCGCCTCATTTATGTTCCCTTAGCTTCTTTCTGCTTCTTATTTCTTCTGTCTTTCAGGTATAGCAGGATGCAAAACCCGAGAGCCGACTGCGTCCTCAGAAGCCTCAAACCACCTTTACTTTGTCGATTATCACTCGTCTGTCTTAATGCATACTGAAGTTCTATTTACACTGTATTCTGAGGTTATGGCCCTTGTTAGCAACAGACTAATTAATGCATTATGACTATTCTTAACGTGGACTAAAGCAGGCCTAATTAAGGACCAAGCTAGGGCCAAACCAGGACACGCTAGTAATCCAGGATAAATAGCGATATCATTTTAGATACATTGGGGATTTAATCTAATTTATATGGTGATAATATTAATTATACAATTGGCAGAGAAGCACCGCGGCCCCGTCATGTCGCCATTTGAGTCTTGCTACATTAGTAAAAAGAGGGCCAAGCGATTAATTGAATTTGAATAGAGAGATTTAGAAATTTCTAAATGATGAGTCTTTTGAATTGAGTGTCCAACCAATCTGTCAATTTGTCGGTAAAAGCATGTGGTTTGGAGAAGAGTTCAGGCTCTTTTTTTTTGTGTTAAATGGCACTGATTAAAAAATCAAATCAAATATTGTGATCTACCAATATGGGGAAAGAAGTGATTTTCTTTTTGTTTATATGGCTGCAACTAATGATTAATTTATTAGTTGACTGGTCTGCGTTTTTTTGATTAGCAGATGTAGCACAAATAAATAAATTTTTTAACAAAATAATGGTGAGTGAAACATTCTAAATAGAGAAATATTAGGCGCTCGGGGTTCAAATCCTGCTCTTAACTTAAAATCACTGGTTGGGTGGTCAGACCCACAGGTTGGGGGTGCAATTCCAGCTCCCACAGATGAATGCTGTCGCTGTGTCCCTTGGGGGGATACCCTTAACCCACCTGGTCCCCAGTGTCTGCGTACTCTGGTGTCTGAATTTGTGT
Organism: Periophthalmus modestus; assembly: GCA_019594935.1. Classification (NCBI taxonomy): domain Eukaryota; kingdom Metazoa; phylum Chordata; class Actinopteri; order Gobiiformes; family Gobiidae; genus Periophthalmus; species Periophthalmus modestus. Next base: position 17,274,284 of record JAIEZT010001373.1, read on the forward strand.
GTGAATGGGTGAGTGGTTCCTTGATGTAAAGCGCTTTGACTGCCTTGAGGGTGGAAAAGTGCTATATAAAAATGTCTTTTATATGTGTTTTAGAGTCTATATAGTTCAGATAATGATTATGATGATCAGCATATGACTATGATTGGGGTTTTTTTTGCAGCCCTAATCACCTAGCCCTAACTAAAAGCTACTATAAGACTAAACCTATGATGTATTGTGCAGTGCAGGATAGAAGGCAATGACCTGCTACTATTATGTTAAGTATTTGACAACTCCACATACTGGCTGCAGGTACGCTCCTCTCTATCTGCCTCTGCTCCGTTATCAAACCTAAATTGGTTGGGAGACAAAAACCCAGCAGGCCACACTTGACTGGCTCTAAAACTAATTTCAAAATTGTTGCAAAAGCGAGTGGTGAACAGATCTGGTCTCTCATGGATTAGCTGCTGCACAGTTTGGCAGCAGCAAACTCTGAGTCCTGGAGCCTAATGATAAGTGGCTTGAATTGGAAAAAAAAAAAAAAAAATCTCTCTAATTAGATTGACTTTTGAAACAACTCACAACGTGCGTCAATACATGGATCAGATGCCACAGGAAGAAAACATATGCAGCTAACTGAAGCTATGACACATATTTCAAGATATAGCTTACAGTTGTGTGTGTGCCCTCAGTAAAAACAGATATGTTCATGTTAAGAAGGATTATCATGCTTTTAGTACTGTTTTTAAAGAGTTATTAGGACTGAACAATATGGAAAAATATAATATCAATAGCGATTTTTTTGGCAAGCATTGCACTTCAAAAATGAAATGTGAATTAACAAATTAACACAAGAATCACATTAAAAACATGTTTGTGGACTTCCGGTCTGACGGGCGAAGTGATGGCAGCATAGAAAGTTCGCTCCCGACTGCAAATTTACCAGTACACCCAAAGACTAACTCGAAATTGAAAAGTTTTTCGATTAAAAGACGCTGGGTAAGATAAATATAACAAAATGCCCAAAAAAGGTAGGAAGACTACCTCACAAATGATGGAACGTGGTGAAGAAGAGGAAGAAGTGTTATCTCAAGCTAGTAGCAATAGCAACGTGGAGGACGACGAAGCGAAAGTGACAGACAGAGACGGTGAAGGCAAAGCTGACTTAATCCTGAAAGAGCTTCGTGATTTTAGAAAGGAAAACAAGAAACAATTAGACGCAATGAGAGAGAACATGATTGATATAGGCAAGAGGATGGATGAAGCAGAAGAACGAATAATGGCTGCAGAGACGCACATCCAGTCATCAGAGGAGATGCTAATTGAGCTCGCAAAACTCCAAACTCAAGTTGAAGCTAAGCTAGTGGATCTGGAGGGGCGTTCAAGGCGTAAGAATGTCAGAATATACGGGGTGACTGAAGGGGCAGAGGACGGAGCACCATCTGTGATTAACTTTGTTGAGACTTTGCTCACAAGCGGCTTGGGTCTGCCGCCGCCCGCCGCACTCGACATCGAGAGGGCGCATCGCGCACTTGGAGCGAGGCCGCCCACCGGAGCCGCGCCGCGGTCCTTCGTGGCCAGGTTCGCTAGTTATCGGATGAAGGAGGATATTCTACGGCGGGCGTGGCGGGCAGGTGGTTTTGACTTTCAAGGTAAAAAGATCTATTTAGACAATGACTACGCCCCAGAGGTACAACGTAAACGTAAAGAGTACACAGCAGCAAAGGCGGCACTCCGGCAGAACGGCATCCGATTCCAGACGCCTTTCCCGGCCAAGCTGAGAGTGCACTACAGCGGAGGAACGGTAACGTACAACTCGGCTCAGGAGGCAACGGAGGACATGGTGAAGAGAGGAATGTCGATTTACGTGGTAAAAACTTCTACTTCGCTTTTAGAGCAAATAAAACAGCGAATGTGGCAGACGGCGAGCGGAAAGAAAAGCGATGCAGCCCAGACGCCAGGATTTAAGGATAAACTCCAGGCATTTCGACGTCAGGACGACACGGCATAAGGTTTTTTATTTCTGAACTCGTAGACAAAGTGAGGTAATGCTTTCTATAACAAAGTAAATAATTGTGTTTTGATTTTGCACCGATACGTTTCCTATAGTATCATATACTTCAAGATATGGACATGAGAATATATTTGTAGTCGGGTCACGGATAAAGAGAATGGGCCCTACAGACTCACGTTACAGCCTGCAGGCTGAAGAGGGCGCTCCAGCGCAAGAAGACGGAGTAGCCCTTCCCTACCCTATGGCCATTAAAGAGGCCTTTTGTTTGGAAGTCAACACGTCCTATTTTCGTTTTTTAACATCCGTTCTGATGTTTGTTACTGGTTCCTTTTTTGTTCTTAGGGGTGTACATGTTTCATTTACAGGAGGAAACTTACATTGGAAATAGTTATGCAGAGTATTAAGACAATTAGAATAGCTACCTACAATGTTAATGGTTTGGGGAATCCTATTAAAAGGAGTAAAATTATGACTAAGTTGAAAAAGGAGGAAATAGAGTTGGCCCTACTTCAGGAAACACATTTACCCCAATCAGAACATGAAAAACTTAAGAAATGGAAGTTTAAACAGTTTTCGGCTTCGTGCTCCCAAAGCTCAAAGAGAGGTGTGGTAATACTGATCTCTAATAAATTAAATTTTGAGTGTATTCAAGAGAAAAGGGATAATGAGGGGGTATGTACTGGTTAAAGGTTATCTACAGGGTGCCTTGATTACAATTGTGAATGTATATGCCCCCCCAGGATCTGAATGGAAGTTTTATAAACACATTCTTGAAATAATTAGTTTGGAGACTGAAGGAATTTTGATTATGGGAGGAGATTTGAACATACGACTTAACCTATCATTGGATTCGTCCAACCCACAGACACAGGGAGCGAGTAAATCAACTAAAAGCTTCAAATTGTCACTGAAAGAATTGGGGACTCCTTGATGTTTGGCGAGAACTTAACCCAACACAAAGGGACTATACCTTTTTTTCTCACCCCCATAATCTTTATTCTAGACTGGATTATTTCTTTATATTTAAAAATGACTTATACAGAGTGGTTAATTGTAAAATAGGTGTTATGGATATATCAGATCATGCCCCAGTGTATATGGATATAACTTTAAGTGAGGAAAAAAGAGATACATCCTGGAGGTTAAATATAAGTATTTTGCATTCTATGAGGGAACAAGTTAGAGAAGACATTGAAAACTATTTAGCTGAAAATGACAATGAGGAAGTTATGCCCACTATTGTATGGGATGCATTGAAAGCTGTCATAAGGGGGAAAATTATTGGATACGGTTCGAACTTAAAAAAGAAAAGGAATCAACATTTAACATGTCTACAAACACAATTAAAATCTTTGGAAAATGCACATAAAGCTAATTTAAATCCAAGCCTGAAAATGGAAATAGATAAAACAAAGAATGAAATTAATGAAATTCTCTCAAGTGAAATAAGGAAAAAAATGATATTTATGAGGCAACAATATTATGAATCAGGAGGAAATCCCGCAAAGTTATTGGCTTTTAAATTAAAAAAACAACAATTGGACAGTACAATTCATAAAATAAAGCATCCCCAAACAGATACTCTAGTCTCTAAACTGGAAGATATTCAACAGCATTTTTGGTATTCTACAGACAATTATACACTCAGCCGATGGTGGAAGGTCATCTCATGACGGCATTTTTGGATACAATTAAACTACCAAAAGTAAATGAAGAACAAAACAATAGTTTGATTTCAGAAATAACTGAACTTGAAATTAAAAAAGCTATTTCTGATTGTAAAACTAACAAAGCGCCAGGGCCGGACGGCTTTCCATCTGAGTGGTATAAAGAGATGAAGGACCTTATTGTCCCTATCATGAAAACCTCATTTAATCACGTTCTGAAATTTGGCATAGTACCGCCATCGTGGAATGAGGCATCTATCTCCTTGATCGCTAAGGAGGGAAAGGATAAACTCGAGTGCGGGAGCTATCGCCCTATCAGTGTACTTAATCAAGATTACAAAATATTTACACATATTATTTCTAAAAGACTAGAAAATATCTTACCCCAAATTATTAGTCTGGACCAGACAGGTTTTATTAGGAAGAGACAGACACAGGATAACATTCGCAGAACTTTACACATTATAGATCAGGTAGTTAAAACTCAGGATAAAATGTTACTTGTAAGCCTCGACGCAGAAAAGGCATTGATCGCGTTAACTGGGAATTTTTGTACAAAACTTTAGAAAAATTTAATTTCCATCAGTCATTTATAAGGGTAATTCAAACACTATATAAATGTCCAAAAGCGAGAATTAAAGTGAATGGAGCCCTTTCCAAATCATTTAACCTAGAGAGAGGAAACAGACAGGGATGCCCCATCAGCCCATTATGCTTTAACATTTTTATTGAGGCTTTGAGTCGGGGTATAGCTCAAAATAGAAATATTACCGGGGGTGGAAATGTTTGGCCAAGAACACACAAAATCCTTATTTGCAGACGACGTGTTGATATTTTGACAAATCCAGACTCATCTTTTCCAAGTCTTCTGTCTTTTCTGGATACTTTTGGATCAATATCAGGGTATAAATTGAATATTTCTAAAACACAGTTACTTAGTTTTAATTACACACCTACTCAGTCACTAACTTCTAAAATTCCGTTAAATTGGGAATTGGAACATATGGAGTATCTTGGAGTGAATGTTCCGAAGGATTTATCAAAATTGTATGATGTGAACTTGAAGCCCCTGTGCCAGAAAATTAAAAATGATATTAAAAGGTGGGATCTGATACCAATACTTAGTTTTGGAGGAGGCCAAGACTAAGACTGAGAACTCTTCAGTTGGCAAGGGAGAAAGGGGGTCTTGCTTTACCCTGTTTGAAGGACTATTACACATCGGCCCAAATTAGAACCCTGGTGTATTGGTGTAATATGGATTATGAAGCCAGGTGGAAGGAAATAGAAATAAAATGTCTAGTGAATGCCCAATCCAGGCCATACTAGGTGACAAAAGACTTATTAAGAAACAGATGCAACAAGGTAATCAGTGGATCAATTTACCATTGAAACTTTGGTTAAAATTTATTAAAAAAAATAGCTTGCATGAATCGATCAAAATATTAAGGTGGGCTTCTAACGACCCTGATTTTACACCAAGCACATAGATGGGATGTATAAAAGCTGGATTGAGCGGGGCTTAACGTCATATTGTACATATTTTTCCAAGGATGTTATGAGGGACTTCCAATCAATTCAAAGACAATACCAGTTGAATAATAATGACTTCTTCAGATTTTTACAAATTCGTCATTATATAACAAGCTTCATTCCAAAAGGTAAAAATGTTCTTGAAATACCTATATTGAAGATCTTTATTAAGACTTATCAGGATGATTCTGGTTTGAAGTTGATTTCTAGATTATATAAGGACTTTCAGGACATTAAAATCTCAAATACATACTACATTAAACAAAAATGGGAAGAGGAAGCAAATACGGTCTTGTCAAATGAAACCTGGGTGAAACACAATGCTTTCCAATGGAAGATATCCAGCTCAAATTCATGGAGATGTTTTGGTTGGAAGTGCCTCAGCAGATTCTTTATGACCCCTGCACAAAGTTCACATTATACGGGCTCGTCCGGTTGTTGGAGGAACTGTGGTGTTCAGGGAGCGAATCATTTTCATTTGTTCTGGGCATGTCCAATGATACAGAATTTCTGGAATAATATCCAATCAGAGCTGACAGTAATATTCAACTTACGAGTGCCTTTAAATTGGGACGAATTATTGTTTGGACATTTATATTCTGTGGACATGAACACTGAGATGAGACGTTTGTTCGGTATGCTGAGTTTGGCGGCACGGAAGTCAATCACAAAAAAATGGTTAAAGGCAGACCTCCCCACCCTGACGATTGGCATAACTTGGTATATTCAATCTTCAACATGGAACGGATAACAATGTACAACCGACTCCAAAAGGACAAATTTGAAAAGACATGGGAAAAATGGAAATCCTATATTCTGCTTAGAAGACCAGAATTTATTTGATCCAGTGATGGCTAAATTTCTGAGATTATAACTGTACACCCCTTTTGCTTTTTGGTGTTTTTTGTTTGTTTGTTTGTTTTTTTTGGTTATTGTTGAATGTTTTTTCTCTTCTATGTAAAATTCTATAAAAATAAAAATATAAAAAAAAAAAAAAAAAAAAAAAAAAAAAAAAACAAAAAAAAAAAAAAACATGTTTGTACACATCTACACCGGTTTGGCAGTTTTTATGCAGAAGTAGATGAATATTTTGTTCCTTGTGGAAGAAATTACCTTGCATTTTGTTAATTGTGTCCATTCAAATTGAGATTTCAATTTGATTAATCTTCATCATCTTGCAACCCTAATCCTGATTCAAGCTCATATCTGATCTTGGAATTACATGTACACAAAAATTACAAAACACACTTACCACAAGTTTCTCGTTGGTATAGAGGGTTGTTTTACAGCAACTAGAGCCCCGCCTTTGTCCAGGAACCAGACATTGTGCTCCTCTTCAAAAATCTTACATGAAATAAAATAAAACAATTCAAAATCTAGCAACATGTCATCTGTTTAATTAACCTTCATACACACACAACTATTGCTACTTATACAATAGTAAAGCATTGAAATGACATTGTCAACAACTGTAAATAGTCTGCTGTTTTTGCTGAAACATGGTGATATTACCATGTGAATAATTAACTCATAATAACATGTAATTCAAAAGATAAAGTTATGTCAAAGATTAGTGCATTCACTTATTAATCATTGAGAGCTCTAAGGCAATTATGCCCTGTTTATGTTAAGTTATTCCAATCATATAAACTAATATATCTGATACATTATATTCAGTGAGCAGTGAGCCTTCATCTCTGACCTGTGTTACAGTGATATCAAGTTAACATCAGCAATCCCTGGCCCTGATATGGCCTTTTTTAATTTTAATTAGATTAGTTAGAAAAAAGAAATGCTGCCTGGAGAACTGCACACATAACAGGGTCTGATTTGGATTAGATTTGCATTTTTTTTTTTAGAAAAAAAAAAAAATAATAATAATAATATAATATTATAAAGGCAAAACCCTCTTACTTCATGTCTGCACTGATAGAGGAAATACGGTTAAGTTCTGGAGGACTCTCAGAACCCAGTATTCATACATTACCAACTGATATTTTATTCAATTCAGCTTTTGTAAATCTCTAAATGGGAAATGCTTTAATAGGAATTTTCATCTCTGCATGTGATCTTTTGGATAATAGTGGTGATCCCTCTGATCTTGATTATGTTGAATCTGAACCTCGGGCAGATAACTGCACTCCGCCCCATACACCCAAAAAGTGCACAGAAGCTGATGACTTTATCCAAAAGTTCCATTACTAGTTGCCCCATATTCAATTCAATATAATTACATATTTTTTAATTCAAATGGCAGTTATACCAAAATTATGGAAAACGGCATGTTTTCCTTTACATAAAGGTGGGACAACTAAAAATGTTGTCCCATGTATCTAAATTACCTTGCAAAAGTTTCATGATTGTCTAAAACTGCCACATTAGAATTTAAATGAAAAAAGAAAAACAAAAAAACAAAAAAAAAACAAAAAAACTTTTAGTTATTTTACCTCACAAAACTGGAATACATTTCAAGGACATGCAAAAGTGGATACACTGGTGCCACTGATGCACTTTAACAATCTGGTGATAAACATTTATAATCATGCCTGCTCCTGTTTTAATGTTTTAAATGGACCTGTGCAGTTATGTGTTTTGTTTCTATTTCGTATTGTTCTGTATTTGGCGCTCATGAAAAAGAGAGTTTGGTACTCTCATCGACACACATTAGTGCACCTTTAAAGACTTATTGGTTCATATATAGCTAGACATTGCTGTGCCTGTGGCTATCCTGTCACACTGGTGGAGACACAGGTACATTATGTAAATGACTTAATCCCAAAGTGCATCTTACCTGTCTCCAGCTGTTCCCAGCATCTGAAGAAATAAACATGCCCACGTTGTTGTACGACAGCTCTGGGCCAATGTTACCTGAAGGGCAGAAATATTTGACATTTGAAATATTAAAACAACCAACAAACTGAGAAAGGTGCAGAATCGAACACACAGATGTAATTTCAGCAGAACAAAGTGCTGCATGTTGTCGGCCTCTCCTATGGATGGCTGCAGACCATTGTGGTGAGCAGCAGATTTTATTTCACTCGTGCCAAAATGGCTACTGGACACTGCCAAATCTTATGTGTATCAGCGATTAACAAAAACAAATTTGGAGAACAAAGTAAGCACAGAGTAGTGGGCGGGTATTAGTGGCGGTGAAAATGGGGGTAGATCAGAGGAATGATGTCTTGAATGCAAGTAATAATAAGACTATTCAAACATAAATCACTCTAAATACAACTTTGAATGGTTAAATTAGAAGGGAAAATAACTGCTTAATTGCATAATATGTCCTCTTTAAGAAGGCTTTCCTGTTCACAATCCAGTACAGATGTCTATCCCAAAAAGTGCTTTGTCCTTCCTTAAATAAAAGCTGGTTGGTTTAGGGGATTGTGTTGTTGCCTTAACTACTGCCTGATGCATTTAAATAATACACGAAGTTATTTAGATGCCAAGGTTACGTTGCTAAGCTAACACACTGTGACAAGTGGACGGATGGTGTGAAAGTCGGTTTTGTTTGAGCCTGTATCCTTGAATGTGCTGTGACTGAAGCGGCTTCCTCCTTGGATCTTTCACCACTCTCTTGGCCATCGCACAACACAAATTGACTCCTGTTTGATCCTTCTGTCTTTTGTCACGTCAGACTTTTTTCTTTTTTTTTTTTGGGACTTTGGGGCTAGCCGACATGTAGAAAACAATGGCTACAGTGAAGCAGGCAAACTTCAATGTTTATTCAACGATCTGTCACACCAAAGAACAAGTGCATCTGAAGACGCGCTCAAAGTTTGCTGACATTGTCGTGATGCAAACATAGTCCAAACGTCCTGACTGTATTTTATGAGAATGCTGAATAGGCAGTACTTACAGTACTTTATTTTGAAGTAACACAATTATTACATGCATGGGTGTCCTCCCGTTAGTGGGCAAATGCTAAACCTGTGACGTCTCTGTTGTTCTGTGTTTCTTGGTGTTGTATGTGTGATTAAGTGATCAATTCATTTTATGTGCTCCACCATTGTGATTGTTATAATATGGGATAACTTAAAATGATAATAATAATAATGATAATAATAATAATAATAATAATAATGATAATAATAATGATAATAATAATAATATCAATCATCATCATCATCATCATCATCATCATCATCATAACAAAATATATGTGTATTGTTTGCAAATATCACAATATGAAATCTGTCTTTTGTTCTATCTACCAGATTAAAAAAAGAAAAAAAAAAGTATTTATATGTTTGTTTTGTTTTTTTAATGGCTTGACACTTTTGTCCTGTACATATATTTTTCATTAAAAAAAGATGAAAAATAAAGTTGTTTAATAGCTATTTTGACTGTCAAGTTTCTCGAATTAGCCTTTACTACCCCTTTTTTTTTTCATTAAGTAAAGCTCGTAAGGTTAAAATAAATATTAAAATGAGACAAAAGTGTCTGCATCTAATTATAATGCGTTTTATCCTCCATAAACCAGGAAGTGCACTGTTGGCAAGCACATTTTTGTTAGCATTATCATGATGCCATTTATGGTAAATGCTTTTTATAACATATAGCGGTGAATAATTAGGGTGCTATGAATAAAAAGTGTCTAAAATGAACTGTGCCACTTTGTAATGACTACACTTTAATTAGCCCGAGTAAATCATGAACAACCATAGACTTAAATCAGACATGAATTCTTAGTCAAGTTCTTTGTTCATACTTTATTACGACTAATTTTTCACCTTTTCATGACAGAAAAAATGAGGTACAGCACCTTTAAGTAAGGAGCTTTAACAATCACACCGCTAGGATCCAAAATACTTCAGTCCTAATGTTCCCATAGAGACCTGGCTTGTCCACAGCTTTAAAGTGAATAACCATTATGTGTTAAGACCTGCCTGGACTGCAGATTTGGGGAGATTTAGTCGGCTGCGGAGTCATTGGTCTCACCTGTGGCGACGATAATCCCAGGCGCAGAGCTCTTGGTGGTGATGGCTCCAGACAAGTAGGGGTTTTCTGACATCTGCAGCTGAAGATGGAGTGAACAGAAAGGCTACAAGAGAGAAAAAAAAACAGGAATTTATCTTCTGACATTTTGGCCTTAGAGTTTCTGAGTGTCTATTACGGAGGAGTTTGAGACGCACACAGAGAGCACTTTTTACATGGTTTCAAGACTTTCTCTTGAGAGGTGTTTTTGCAGAAATGGTCTGCAATATTACTGATTATGGTGTTTTTGTACAGTGCTGTATCATTGCCACCCAATAGTAATTTAAAGCCTCAGAGCATAACTTTTAAGCCAAATGACAGACTAAAATAAATGCATGTTGTTGTTATTATTTTAGGTGTTTTTACTGTAATGAGAACATAGAAAAACATCCATACAATGAGCGGGCTTGCACAAACCTGGATACTATTTGCTATTGATATACGTTTTGAGTTCAAATGTGATCAAATTAAGACTTTAAAGGCAATATTATTAAAGATGATATTCTTGAGTGAGCATTCCATGGTGAAGTTACATCAAATACTAAATATATTTGATGTGCTACCCAAGTTTGAACTGTTTCCACCCATTATTTTTTCATGGAATTGGTGAAAATCTCATGTAATCCTAATATCCTGTAAGTTGTCCATAGTGCTGCATTGAAACATATGGAAACCAATACAGACTACCCATAATAATCAACAACTTAATAAAAAAAATCCAACTCAGTGGGAGCTAACGTCAGTGTGAATGAAATAGCAACAAAGAGCTACGCAGCTGTTAGCACCTCTGATGGATAGATGCAGAACACACGCGAACTTCAGATGTTTGTTTTTTTCATTTGCACCAAAATCAACCAGAATCCTACGCTTTTCACAAATAAAAACCAACAAAAACAAAGTAAGTGCAGAGCGGTGGGCAGAGAAAATAGAAAACAAGTTGATTGGCGAAATGGCGATTGAAGACTGCTCAAACATGCACGAATCACTCCCGATGCAACTTCGGGTAAACAAAATGGTAACTACAGGGAAAGCTCTCAAAAGTCGATTTCGGATAATAGGTCTGCTTTAACAATATGTTTAGTCTAATCTTATTCTAATCAGCCGCATCCTTCAGAACACAATAAATCTCTGTAATCCAATTGTTTTAAATGAATTCTTCCCCTTGCTGTGTATTCTGCTGCACTCTTAGCTCCCAGGCAATAACAGGATCTTAATCTTTATTCAAAAAAAAATAAAATAAAATAAAATAAAATCATGGGGTCAGAACAAAAGGCTTCCAACAGCAACTAAATAATAAAATAAACCATGTTAAATGAATGAGACTCCAGAAAAAAAGCAACCACGTCCTCATAAATTCTCCTAATTGCATTTAATCCGTCATTAAAACAAACAACAATTCACATTTAAGTGTGCCGACAACAGCGGATGACAAGATTAGCGCAAAGAGCGGAGACGAGACTTTGATGGCAATGGTACAAAGCGTGTAACTGTGTAAGGACATCGAGACCAAACAGGCTAATCAAAAGGGATCAGCACCAGTATTTAAAATGTCACGAGAATGTAGTGCCTCCACAAAACTACAGAGGGTGCCACTGGGATTGGCGTTCACCTCTTAAACAGCGTGAGACCGTCTTAATGTGCGTAGTATTGTTCTGGATAAGAGCCAGAACAGCACGGTGGAGACGCAGGGAGACGTGGTAGTGAGCAGAAAGCAGCGGAGAGACAAAATGCACTTGGACCTATCTGCACAGCAACACACCTACAGACTCTTTGAACACAAGCTGAGAGGGTCTCTGCAGGTAAATGGTGAGGAATAGGATTAGACAGTAAGAGCTGAGGTAAAAATCGAACCGCGTTTACACTGCAATTATGTTGTTTAAACTCTGCCAATAAACTCTCCGCCGTAGTTTACACGGTGAGCTACAATGTAAGATGAATGTAAGATTTAAATGCATAAACATGACCTTTGTGTGTCTCCAGATACAAAGTGGACACGTTCAAATCAAGTAAGCGTCTTTGAAGCTTTTACTGAAGTGTAATTTTGTTGCGTAATACTGGCTAAGACCGCAGGTTACATATAGTATTTTTACTGTAATTATTATAACAAAGTATAATTGCAGTGGATCAAATGCCAGATACATTTAGACAACAAAATCTGTTAAATAATCAGTCAACAAAAATAAGTAACTTACTACTAAAAACATGGCACAGACCGTGATGCCAGGGGGAGGGAGGTGCAGGGTCAGAGAGCGTTGGGCCGGATGAGAGCGTGAATGTTTTGTTGTGCCGGTTTTGTATAATATAAACAAAAAGTCGCCACCAAAAAAAAAAAAAAGGTTGCACACTCTATATATTTCGTTGAACCACCTTTAGCTTTGACTATGGCACACATGACCTCATTCTTTGAACCTAGAACTGACCAACTGCAGCAACCTCAGATTATCTGCTTAGTTAAATCCAGGTGGTGACTTTTTTTTTTGTGTCCAGGCAGTGTAGTAGTGTATTGAATTGTTGACGTGTTGTTCTGCGGTGATTGGGAGGGAACTGGAAATGTATAAAAGTTGCCTCATCTGTCTCCTTCTCAAACCATGCATGTGTGTATTTATGTCTGTACTGTTATGTTATGCTGTGAACTATATGTGCAGGTTTGAGTAAATATTCTAACTAATTAACTAGCTAACTAACGTCTATAGAGTGTCTTGCCCAAACTAAAAAATGGCTTCTGATGGGAGATGTCTTCATTGGATGACCACCATTGAAACCTTTCCTGTACGGTCTGTGTAATCCCTCAGTCGTCCAGGTATGAGCCATAGTAAAAGAAAAATGCAAACCTGTCGACTGGACAGAAAGTTGTAGCAGTGATAGGCAGTGTCCACCAGTAATCTGATCAGAACTGAAGAAGCGGCTTGGATGAGCAGTGAAACATCTTCACTCCTACAACTTTTTGTCCACTTGACAGATTTGAATTTCTCTTTCCTTCTCCTCCTACTCCTGGACGTATGACGGATTACACCATCCTCTTGCCCAAGGACACAACAACATGTGGCGGGAATCTCCACGCAAGGCGGCAATGGTCTGTACTGACTCACTTCACTATAACAATTAACATTAGATCCATCAAAATAATACTGATTTATTTATTCATTTGACTTCCTTTGTCTTCACACCTGGCAACAAAAAAGCAATTTGCTGAAAGGTGATAGAAACGGTGCTAAAAGTGTCTTTGCAATTTCACACTCATCAAATTGTCTGTCTATTATTTTTTGGCACTCCTGCTTGATCGAGTGAAACTTGGCAAGGCACGACAATGAAGTTAAAGACTTTTCAGGAAAATAATTAAAACATACAACAAAAAAAATCCCCAGTCCATCAATCACTCCTCTTGCATCACAGAGCTGATTATTAATATTATATAAGCACAAATCAGCTCCAGGCTATAGCTAGACAAACACGCAGCCCAAGTTTGTTTTATTTGCGATACCCAAATCTCCTCATTCACAGAACAAAAATCTTAATTACTAGCAGTGTTTGGAGTTCAATTATAGTTTAAGCTAATAGGAGTCACACAAAAAAAAAACCCAAAAACCAACACATTTAACATGGATGCAAGAAATACAAGTTAATGCCATGTTGTGGAACTTTCCCAGCGATGCAGGCAGTGACCCCGACCCCCACCAGAAACATTACACAGTTCACCTTTGAATGAGCATAGGAACATTTTTGTAACAGTCCTACAGTACTATCACTGTAAACTACACTGCACCCAGTTATTTGGGTTTAGTCAATGTGTGGTCAATACTGAAAACTGTAGGAAATGAAAATGTTTTTTTTAAGAAAGTGTATATATAGAGCCATGTTAAACCGAACTGCACATTGAAACTCCACTTACCAGTATGCAGTGTATGTCATTTCCCTCCAGGTCAGAGGAGGGCGCCTGCAGCAGCCTCCAGTCTCGGCCTTTATTGTATGTGATGTACGTCTTCACCTGGTTGTCCTGTCTCTTGTTGGCGATCAGCATGCCTTTGATACCAGCCACCTGTTGAGTACAAAAAAAAAATAGGTTATTTGCTAGAAATGAAAAATATGATGCAGGTTCCACAAAATTGCATAACACAATCTCCAGGGAGACAAACAGGTTACTACACCAACCCAAGTACTTTTTGGTAATAAAAACACCTGTAACTGAATGCAAAAAGAATTTTTTTTTTATCAAACTGTGGAACATTCCAGGCAACAAAAAAGCATTTTAATGAGACAAACAGGTGACAGACTCCCCCCTAGTAAAGTTATATAGTGCATCTGTAAAAAAACGAACAAAAAACAAAAAAAAATCCCTTAAATGGTGTCAGTTGCTGTGTAAACCAGCACAGGAACACCAAAAATATTTAGTTGTATTGTAAGGCATTAGAAAGCATACCAGCCATGTCTGTTATACAATTTGAATGTGTCCCACTTTACATAACTTTTATACAAAGAATAGACAGGGGAAGTTTATTTGTATGGCACATTTCATATGCAAAGTAATGTGCTTTAAAGAATAAGAAAGAGATGAAAAACACCATACAACAAATCAAAACATAAATAGCCGCAAATAATCATTATAAGATGAACATTCAAAGAGAAGAGTACAGGATAAAACCTTTCAGTCATATGCACAACTAAACAGAACAGTTTTGAGCCTGGATTTAAACATTGTCAAAGTAGAGGCCTGTTTCACATCTTCAGGTTTTAGCTGCACAAAAGTGAAACTCCCCCATGTTTAGTCCTGACTCCAGGCACTAGCAGGAGGCCGCTCGCTGAAGTGTGAGACGGTTCACAAGCCCTAACATGTCGGGGATGTACTCTAGTGCTAGGTCAAGAATACAAACTGTTTAAAGTACCTGCTACATACATGTTGCAATAATAGTAATGATAAGAACACTACACTCTTTAATGTGTTTTTATTGGAGAAAAATATCATGTATTTTTAACAGATTATGTTTTTAAAATGTGATCTGAAAATCTTTGGGAGTGTAACATTTTCCCCTTTATTCAACCACACACAACATACTACCCTTTTACCATGCGTCTCACATCCTCTCTGCCTTATTACTCTATCAGCACTGCACTTCTTCTCAGTGCTATCTGTAATTACATCCTCATATGTCAAAGTCTCTGGGAAAGTACCATGTGATCAGGGTCTAGTGTGTCCTCAAGGCTTCATTCTGACAGTGAACTTAGATCTTACCGATAGACACATTTCCTCTGCTCAAAATGTCCTCGTAGTTTTCTTCCCTGGGATTAAACTTATCCCTCATCGCGCTGCCAAAACGTGATCCATGACACAGACATATAGTCGCTCCACCGCTTGGTATAGCCTGGTCTGTACTTTCGTGTGCTTCTCTCTCCATAGGACCACATCTGTGTAAGTGGCACTAATAGGCAACACATTTGACATTGTCATTGAAAAGCGGAGCCAGGGACGGAAGCAGCTAACGAGGTCCTCCTATCCCTGTCTAACATGAGCTGTCAATCAAACACGTAATTATTTATCGGTGCCACCTCCACATCACATAGACTGTAGACTTATACCACAGGGGGGTGTGTGCAAGCAGGGAAAACATCACAACAGCAAAGTTTTACCCAGAGTCCATCACTCCACTGTACACAATGGGATTTCTTGAGTTGAAGGAAGCAAACTCTGTCTCTATCCAGGTGCATAAGTATGTCTTGTTGTCTTGTTGTATAATGCTTAGTATCAGTTTGTATAATGTACTGGTGTTATAGAGCTTTAAACTATGGTATATGCTGGATTTTATGTGATTATGTAATTACGTGAAACCACAAAGATTCAACTGTCAGGAACAAACTATTTTATCATTGCTGCTGTTGGGTAAGAACCATGGGGAAGTATGTTTCTCATTTTGCACCTGTAACTGACAAAACTGTCCAAGAGATCGTCACCAGTCTGAGTTCATCTACATGCTGCCTCGATGTGTTACCCACTAAATTTCTTAAGTCTGTGTTCAACAGTTTGCTGTCACCACTCGTTTGCATAGTTAATATGTCACTTCAATCTGGAACATTCCCAAGAGCCTTGAAAACTGCGGTTATCAAGCCTCTCCTAAAGAAGAGCAGTCTTGATGCCACAATATTGAACAATTATCGACCAATCTCAAATCTACCATTTCTAGACAAAGTCCTTGAAAAAGTGGTTTATCAACAACGTATTAACTTTCTCCAAATTAACAACTCATTTGATGTTTTCCAGTCGGGTTTTAGACCCCACCACAGCACTGAGACTGCTCTTATTAAGGTGACAAATGACATCTGCCTGAACACTGATGCAGGCAAAATCTCAGTCTTGATCTTCTTAGATCTGAGTGCTGCTTTTGACACTGTGGATCATTGGATCCTCTCACAGAGACTGAAGGACTGGGTGGGAATCTCTGGTCCAGCACTAAACTGGTTCAAGTCCTATTTAGAAAACAGGGAGTTCTTTGTTGAAATTGGAAAATGTGTTTCAGATCAAATGTCCCTGACCTGTGGGGTGCCCCAGGGGTCAATCTTAGGACCTTTGCTGTTCAATCTCTACATACTGCCATTAGGCCAGTTAATACGCAGCAACAATGTGTCCTACCACACAACTATGCAGATGATACTTAGATCTATGTCTCACTGGCAGCAGGTGAATATGGACCAGTGGATTCACTCTGTCACTGCATGCAACAGATCAGTGTGTGGATGCAAAACAACTTTCTCCAGCTAAACTCAGACAAGACCGAAGTCATAGTCTTTGACCCACAGAAACATAGAGAAAGTGTCAGCAGTCACCTCCAGTTTCTCCCTAGAATCTTCAAATCAGGCTAGAAATCTAGGGGTAATAATGGACTCAGACTTTAACTTTAACGGCCACATCAAATCAATAACATCTGTAGCTTTTTACCATCTAAAAAAACATTGCAAAAATCAAAAGTATACTGTCAAACCCAGACTTAGAGAGACTTATCCATGCATTTGTCTCCAGTAGGTTAGACTACTGTCATGTCCTGCTCACTGGCCTCTCCAAACGAGCCTTAAGACAGCTGCAGTACATCCAGAATGCTTCTGCTCGGGTCCTGGCTAGAACCAGGAAGTACGAGCACATAAGTCCTGTGCTCAGGTCTCTGCACTGGCTCCCTGTAGCTCAAAGAATAGACTTTAAAGCAGCTCTGCTTAGTTAGAGTTCCCAACTGGTAATTATCCATCCATCCATCCATCCATTTTCTTCCGCTTATCCGGGGCCGGGTCGCGGTTGAGTTCCCAACTGGTAATTATAGATGTAATATTGTTTTGATTTCTGTGTCTTTCCTTTTCTGTAAAGCACTTTGAATTACCTTGTGTACGAATTGTGCTATACAAATAAACTTGCCTTGCCTTCTCTACCTGGCACCTCCATTTCCAACCCAGCTCTCCATGTCTGGTACGAACACCCCAGCCTTTGACCCTGCGACCCACAGCCCGCTCCAGGACTACTGCCTACACCGCTCCCAACTGTCTGTTATGACTACCTTAATTCAATTTCCTATATCTACAAATAAATTCTGTTCTAACTCTTTCCCCGAGTCCTGTCTCTTTGGTCCCTCGGTCAGTCATTATGACACTGTTACGGTTTAACATCAGAATGAGAGTAGAAACATGTTGACTCATTGGAAACAGACCCTGTAAGTGTATCTTAGCCTGGACTTACAAGGTAAATAATTCCACGAGAAAGATGCAATCTGGAATATATGTATCTATAGGAAAAATCAGAAAATCCATCCGGTTTCTTCCATTTTATGCGGGGCTGGGTCACGGAAGCAGCAATCTGAGCAGAAATGCCCAGACTTGCCTTTCCATGCACACTTCCTCTAGCTTCTCTGAGGAAGGGAAAGCCCGAGGCATTCCCAGGCCAGCCAAGAGACATCGTCCCTCCAGCATGTCCTGGGTCTTCCCCAGGGCCAGTGACTCCACTACAAGCTCTTTTTGTGAGACTGAGCTCCTATCTCTAAAGGAGCACCCAGCCACCCTACGGAGGAAACGCATTTCAACCACTTGTATCCTGATCTTTCCTTTTACCCAAAGCTCGTGACCATTAGCGAGAGAACGTATACTGACCAATGAATCAAGAGCTTTGCCTTTCTACTCAGCTTCTTCTTTAAGACAACAGTCCAATACAGCGACAGCATCACTGCAGACGTTGCCACGATCCACCTGTCAATCTCCCTTTCCATCCTTCTCTCACTCGTGAACAAGACCCCGAGATACTTGAACTCCTCCACTTCAGACAAGGACTTTAAACCCACTTGGAGAGAGCAAGCCACATTTTTCTTGTCGAGGACCATAACCTCAGATTTGGATGTGCTAATTCTCCTAGAAAATAGCCCAAAAATATGCGAATACTCACTCCTTAAACTATATAAATCTACTGTATTTTATAAGTTGAGGACATGACCCTGCATTTTCAGTCCATCATGTTCTCTCTATTCAGAAAAAATAAGCATTATGTGAAGACTTCTTATACCACAGGGAATACTTAGAATATCAGAGGCTGGGTGAGTTTGTTGGTCAGCATGTACAGCACAAACAGGAGCCCTCTGACCTGTTTTATGCAGTTGGACAAGTCTATATACGGCCTTAACTTGAGTCCAATGAAAAATCTGCTTATGCAATGCAGAAACGCAGCATCTTTTAAAATGCACACACAAACAATAGCTTGGCTCATTATAGCTTGATTACAGTTCCTAGTAATATTATTAGGGCATTAGCATTTACTTTGTTCTGTGCAGGATCCAAATTATATAAATCTTCAGTCCCAGTGGTATAACAGAGCACACACATCCAGTTTGTTTAACATTTGCAAGTGTTCTCATCCTGCTTACTGACACAATACACAGTTAACAAAGGACCGCATTATGCTAAACTGTCTTTTGTGGGCTTTTAATCAACCACACATGTTTAAGTAACCTGTATATTACGTCTGTATCCAGCTGATGTCATGAGGCGATGGTCCTCTTCTCCTTCGTGTTTTGAAAGTACCTACAAAACTGTATTTAGCCTTATAAAAATATTTTATAAAGATTAAAAACTGTACTATGCAACTACTGACTTTTAACTGTATTTTTTAGCAATTAAAACACCTGTGAATGAATAAACACAAAATACATTTAAAGCCATACTGTGGAGACAAGCTGGTGGCAGAACCCTCACCAAAAAGTTACATAATGCACCATTAAACTACTTCCTCAAATCAAAACTTTAACCAATCCCATGTCTTAGTTTAGTTTGGTTCATGCGTCAATATTCCAATACTTAAAAGAAGTGCATTTTCATCACTTTCTTGCATCTATCAGCTCATTTAACACAGCCTGAGAACTGTCCACTTCAGTAGTTCGATCAATCCCCCTGAGTCCACCATAAACAAGGTGAAAATGGAACGTTATGATTCCCAACTCTCAATGTCAATCACATCACACACACACCCACGACATTTCGAGCCACCTGTCTGCACATTGAAGCAGAAGTTTCGCCCAAAGTCAAACAGATATGAGTTTGCATGACAATAGCTCATGATTACACAAATTGCCCCTATCCAATCTGATTGACAATGAAATAATCCCTCTAATTTGCGAGATAATTGTGTGATTTGTGTGGCAAAGTGTAATTAATTTATTTGGGGAAGAGTGTGCAAAGTTACCGTAGTATTTGTAAACGCTGCTTTATTCCTATAAAGTCACAGTATGTAATTTTTAGCAAAAAAATAGGCTAGGAAATAAATAGAATAGCAATTGTTTCATTTTGATTGTGTTTGTGTCCTTACTCTGTGTGGGCTTGCATCTCCACAAACCTCACCCTTATTCAGCCTGGTGGATGGTCTCCTTTTGCTTGTTTCCATGGAAATGATCCTCCTTTGACTATAATATTTTACAGTATCACATAGAACGTATCAATCTCCATAGAGAATGTTCCGACATATGGTTTTAACTTTCAATTTCCATGGCATATAAGTGACATTCCACCGTCATCATAAAGTTACATACTGCATCTGTCAGGTTAAGTAGTTGAAACAAATTGCCTAACAGCATTGATAAGAACCATTATGTCCTATATCTCTGAGCTGTATCCCCCATCACCCTTGTGTCAAGCTCCGATCAACGCAGAGCTGTGAATAAGTGACAAATGCAATTAAAAATCCTCATCATCTTGTACTGGCTGATAGAAAAGCCCTGCCTCTGCTACATGGGAATAAGACCCACCAGCACAAACACATGGAAGCAGCTCATCCCCTACACCCCCCAATGAGAGAGGAAGTCATGGCTCTGTTAATTACCACAGTGCCACTGTCACTGCTGCCAGACAATACATCTGCCATGCGCCGCGTATGTTTTAGAGTAAGTCCCTGAATCTGTTGGGCTCAATGCTACACGCTCACTGAATGGAGGTTATTGATTCCTTTATATATTGTATTATGTCATATTATATTAAACTGGATCCTACAAGAATGACTTTAAAGTCACAACATGTAGCCTTTTTTTTTTTCCATTGTGCACAGAAAACATGAAAAAAAAAGTGTCACGATCTCTACTTTCTGTCCTTCAATACCACTCAGTTGTTTTTTGTTTTTTTTTGTTTTTTTTATTGCAACACACTTAGAAAAATGTTTGTCCTTACTTTGTGCAGCCTTGCATTTCCACAAACTTGACTCTTATTTAACCTGGAGGAGGGCATCCACCTGCTTGTTTTCATGGAAATGTCCTTGGCTATAATACTTCACAGTATGGCAAAAAAAATAAAATAAAATAAAAAAAAAATCTATCTCCATGGACAATGGTCCAAAGTAGGGATTTAACTTTCTATTTCCATGTTTCATGTAGGTGAAAAGACACCTCCAGAAAGCTGCGTGCTGTACCTTTAAATCAGAAAAACACATGTCAGTACTTTTTTAATTTTTTTCTTTATTATTACCCAAATCTAATATGATTTCAAACACAGTCAACTTAACTATGCAACATGCTCAGTTAAAACAATGCTTTGAACCTCAAAAATACCACCACACATTACACATAATGGTACACTGCATACACTGACTCTAACAACAGTCATTAGCATACAAACACAGAAGCACACATACCTCACACTGTGAGGGGAAAGTGATGGCATTGTTAATTACCACTGTGCCACTGCCGCACTGCCAAGCACACTCTCCCTCTCTGTCACACTCTCCCTCCCTCTCTCTTTCTCCCTCTCTCTGTCACACTCTCCCTCCTTCTCTCTTTCTCCCCCTCTTTCTGTCACGCTCTGCTTCTCTCTCTCTCTGTCACACTCTCCCTCTCTCTCTCCCTCTTTCTTTCTCCCTCTCTCTTTCACACTCTCCCCCTCTGTCTTTCTCCCTCTCTCCCCCTCTCTCTCCCTCTCTCTCTTTCTCCCTCTCCCCTCTTTCTGCACCTGACTCTGGAGCCCTGATAAACTGGCTTCATCTGGCAGCACATGGATGGAGGCAATTCAACTTAACACATGGAATGCTAATGTAAACATGGAAGATAGCAGCTAGTAACTGAGCTAACAAGGTGCTTACAAGTCCAGAGGTACTATGTAGTAGACGCTGACTTTCAGCTTTTTGTTATTATTGGAGGCATTTTGAGGACTTTTCGCATTCAAAAAATATATCCGTGTTTTCAATTATTAATCACTGTGGCAACGGCCCTACTTTTTCATCAGTCGGAAACCCGTGGATAGGACGATTTACAGTCAGCCAGGTGGAGCAGTGCAGGATAAATAAATATTACAGAAATATATGTATTTTGCAGATGTCTTTAAGAAACTAACCACAAAATAGACCACTTAAATTCCTGCATTACATTTCAAGGAATTTTTTTTTTTCCTCACAATGCATTTTACTATATGCATAAGTGCCATCGAAAACCATTCAAATAAGTGGATGTTGCAAGATGTACTTCGTGTCCTTTAGTACCACTTCTTACCACTTATGCTATTCACTGCAGGAAACTCTCAAGAAAAAATAATCTAGTAAATACCTATCTCATTGTAATGTGTTTTTTTCTTCTTCTTTTTTTCTATTTTTTTTTTTTTTTTAAGCATGCATCATCTCTTACTCATATATCAGTTCATGGCCTGATCTGTATTTCTGTATTTCAACTTGCTTGTGGGGTGGTCTGTGTCTTCTACAATCAAAGTAGTGGTATGACATTTTGGAATTACATGAATTTTGATGCACACAATCACCACAAAATTAGTCAAATCCACAGTTTCTGCGGGTCTGAGCTGTAGAGGGAATAGTTGGTCATTCATGTGGTGAAATTGCCTGCAGATCGAGCTGGAGTTTAAATAAGCTACTTTTCATAAGAATCTGACCCCAGTGCAACTAGTATCAAAGTCAACTCTGGTAGTAGAGTGATACTATGCTAATGTTCTGTTTACTTATGTATATTTACTGAATACATTGTAGTTTGTTGTAGTTGACCTCACATTTTAAATTCAGTGTTCACCTTGACAGCCTTTGTTTTGCTGATATTGTTTGCAGAGCTGCACAAGATGGGAATTTTAATACTGTGGTGAATTGGTCAAAACAGTGCTAAGGATGGGTGAGTTTCTGAATTTACAACAGAATGATTCTGACCAGAAATATGCATTTGTAGAGAAGTTACGTAAGGTACCAACATTTTGTGAAACATGGCTTATCAACAAAGCAACTTAAGAAATACTATTATACAAAATTTTAACTGACGATTTTATGTAGAAAATATTAAAATGTTTACATGAATATCTATATAGTATAGGTTTTATTTTATGTATTTATTTTTTATTTTTTCCCCCTCAATTCAATAAATATATAATTAAAAGAGCACTATGTTATTATTATTATTATTATTATTATTATTATTATTATTATTTTTTTTTTTTTTTTTTTTTTTTTTTTTTTTTAAACTAAATTTGCCAATTTGGTGTCACCAGCCAAGGCAACAACATCTCTATTAAAAAAACAAAACAGGTAGCAGATCCCCCCAGCAAAAAAGTTACACAATGCACTTTTAAATGCAAGTAAATATAGCATGCATATTAGGCTTTATATCGCTGAACTGTAACAGCCTTGGCGTATAAACCAAGAGTCATAGATTTTAAGTAATCCTATTAGTACTTCAAGAAAATATTACAGGAAGGTTTCATAAACATGCAAAGCAATTTAAAGATTCCATGCATTGTAATGAAATTCTTTGTCAGACTCAGTGGCTGTCAGTCAGTGCCTGCTCCTCCACCTCCACCATCTCAGTCACTCACACATCTGCACCAACAAGGTGAAGTGTAGGTGAAGCGTAAACTGGAACACATGATTATAAAGTGATATTTCTGTTCGTGTGTCTTGCAGTTCATTCATGCTTTGTGTAATACTTGAATCTTAAGCACATAATTTACAGGCACATTTTAACACATTTATGATGGCTTGCCAACGTATCATGTGAATGTCATCATTTGGATACTCCCCCACGGAGATGTAGTCATGTATGTTCACCCCTATACTTATGCACGGACTCATGTGCAGAATGCATTGTTCATACCTGAGACCAAAAAGTCTAACCTTCAGATCGTTGCAGCAGTAGTAGCAGTAGTAGCTAACAATGCTTTCAATCTGGTATTTATGTACACTAACTTTTTATCTTAGAATGCTTTAAGTTGCACTACCACAGCATGACACTGAACTTATATAACCTTATGTATGGGGAGGTGTTCTGGGCATGTTGCGCCGGGAGGAGGCCCTGGGGAAGATCCAGGACACACTGGAGGGACTATGTCTCTCGGCTGGCCTGGGAACGCCTTGGGGTCCCACTGGAGGAGCTGGAGGATGTGTCTGGGGTGAGGGAAATCTAGTAGTCTCTGCTTAGACTGCTGCCCCCCCACACCCGGTTTCGGATAAGTGGAAGAAAGGGGATGGATGTAAACTAATCTCTATGGACAAAAGTAGGTAGTGCCACTTACATAGTTACAGGTCAAATCTGTGGAGAGGCGATTTCCAATCAAATCAATCAAGTGTGTGTATGCAATAAAAACATCTGTAACTGGATAAATGTAACATTGATAAGTTTAATGCTAAACTTAATGTTAAACTGTGGACATCCCTGACCTCTGTGTACTTTGCCCTAGGAAAGTAACATAGTGCACCTTTAACTACAGGGACGTTCGGGTCCCTCCTCCGGCCCTGTCCATACATTCATGCATGTTAATGAGTTAATTGTCTTTTTGTTTAGTACCTCATACAGATCCAGGTTCTGGTTGCCCCCGAGGCCCCTGGTGGTCTTGACGTTCTCCATGGCCAAGGTGAAGTAGATCCCCCGTGTGTCAGACAGGTAGAGGTTGTAAGTGTCATTCTGGTTCCACTCTTGTACCGCTGCAAAAACCTGCTTCTCATCTGTGCTCACAATGTGTAAATCCTACAGAAGATCAAGAGAACATAAATTTCAAAAAGTTATTGCAATGGCTATAAAGTCGATGGATTACAGCATACTGACCCCACAGGAGCGGTCATGCACTGTAAATCTGATATGCAGCTAGTCTATGGACAGCAATTAACAAGTAATGCAATATAAAAATGCTAATAAAATGTCTAGGACCAAATGGACTTTTTAAATGAATGTGCATAAATTATTCCACAGCAATAAGCACCAAATCACCTTGAAAACCCAAATACTTAAACCATTAATATTCATGATACTTGAACATGTTATTAAATGTAAGAGATAATATGTTTTTGGCCAATTAGTCCTGGGTAGTTGAAAATGCATAAAATTGTCCATAATGTTTGAAAAGTGAAAGTACCAGTCATTGGAGAGCATATTAAAGTTGAGGCGTGGGAGTTTATAGTGTAATTATTGGCTGGTCACATTAAGTCGTAAAATGAAGGTACTACAGCTAAACACAGGAGGGAATGTGTATACAGATAGGAGATGCATGTCCACCCAATTACACAGATGAGCAACTCATTAGTTTAAGAATCTCCACGAACCACTAGAATCAGCACCACTGTCAGCTCCATGAAGAAGACTGGCCTCATGTCTTTATTTATAGAGCAGTATATGTTGTTTTCACACACAAAACAAAAAAAAAAAAATACAAAAATGTAGTTGGAGAGGAATAAATCTTTTTTTTTTTAATGTTTTTGTTGCTCTGACGGAGCTGTCTATATTTGAATTATATCAGGATATATGGCAGAATTTAGGGGAAATAAATAAATAAAAAGTTTTTATTTAGAACCTGTTCCTTGCATTTCTGTACCTTACTCTACAAAGATATATAACTCTCATAAATCTATAATGGTTTGAAAAATGTTTTGTCCCAACTCTGAAGAATCACTGATATACCAATGGAAGACATCAAACATATCAAGCAAGATATATGGATTTCGGTAGTAACGCAAAAAAAAAAAAAAAAAAAACAAAAAAAACAAAAACTCCAACTAAATATATTCACATCCTTAAAGTGGCGATCCTTTGCTTTGTCTATTGCATACCAAGGCTCAAGTAATAAAGGCAGGTTTGTTTTGTTTTATTTTATTTTGTTTTATTTTGTTTTGTATATTTTATTTTTTTATTCATTATTATTATTATTATTATTATTATTATTATTATTATTATTATTATTATTATTATTATTATTATTATTATTATTATTATTATTATTATTTAATTAATTATTTAATTTATTTATTTTCTGTACATTCCATATATTTTTCATTCATTGCTTTGATGCCTTAACTGAGACAGTGCAAGTTATCATGGAAGACAAAAAAAAAAAAAAAAAAATGTCCAAACATGCTATATATTTTGTGTTTACATTTTGTTTACATACCTTTGGAAGTGAATATTTTGGCAGTTTGATTTGTATAAACTGTTCCCTTTTGTACGATACGTAGTAGGTGGCTCGTCCAGAGGTAGGCACCTACAAAACAAAACATCAAAAACATTTTCAATTTAATTTAAAGCAAATGAACTTAAGCATTTTGAAACTAAAATGCACTGCCAGCATCATTCTAATCAGAAATGTTATAAGCTGGACATATAATGCATTTAATTCTGGTCACTCTTTAAGGCTAGATTTCCACAGAGTAGCGTTTCTCTCCCACACAGACCTTGTGAATTGAGGTCTCTTGGCTTGCATTCAGAAGGTGCTGCCCCCTCTCAGGTGTCAATGCACTTGGTGGTTTCAAAATAGACTTTGGTAAATATCTTGTAGGACAATCAATAGTCTCATTATTCTTTGTCAGGAGAAATCTTTACGTCGCCTAACCGGCCTTCATCTAACGTTCTCCCAGAAAAAAGCAAAGTGGTCCTTTATTGGTCTAGACCCGTTAGCAAACATTCAAACGTGGTTAGGTGTTAGCTTATGCAGCACAAAACACATGACTGATCGCTGTGGAGAATTGTCATTAGCCTGAAGGTGGAGTGGAGTCAAGCACTTGATCCACAAATACACAGTGAAGTGAAATCTCATGGCAACTTGCCCTCATCAAAATGGACAGGAAATTCATTAAAACCTTAAAAAAAAAACAAAAAAAAAAACTGGTGGCTGTCTTTTGAGCAGAGGGATGGTCAATGGCCCTAGCTTGTCATTCTGCACAGACAGTGCTCAGTTGATGTACCAGCCTCTAGGAGGAGCGAGGCCAAGACGATACCACTCTAGTCTTGATCTAATAAAGGGTCGAATGTACAACAGATGAGTTTCACACTAAACACGCATTCTGCTCCATGTAGGGACAGGAGAAATACGGACACGGAATAGAGCTTCGTTCATTCATTGTCCTATAATAAAATATTTAAGTGGTAATACAATTTATGCAAAATCCAATTATTTACAAATGGTTGATTATTTTTTAAAATATGTAAATTGTGCTCAATTAATAAACAATGACTTCCACCTGGTCTTCATGGCCCTTTATATGTGAATCTGCAGCCTCCACGCTACAGATTCACATCAAACTACAACAGCAAACCTTCCCCATACTCTGGACTCATGCATCTGTTCTTTGGAGAAAAAAATTGAATCAGCGAATGACGTGCAGGAATAACTTTGTCTAGCCAATTTTTTTTAATCACTTTCATATTTGGCAGTGCTCATGCTGGTCTGTCACTGTCGTTCTCATCGATGTGGTGACACTCACTGGACTGCTGCATATCAACCAGCACGGGTTTGTTCATGTAGTTTGAGGTTCATTTACAAACAGGAGGGATCATTGTGCCATACCGTTATTCTGAATATTATGCTACTAAAAGGAATACCATGGATTTATGCACAACGCGGACGCTTGAGCTTGAGCACCTGCTGCTGTCACTGTGTGGCTTTGGATCATCTATTGAACTTTTATACAGAGAAGATTCATGACACCTCCAAGTCTGCAGCTCATGGTGGGTACGTTTAATGCATGTGCTGCTGTTGCTTGATTTGCCCAGTGCTGCTGCTCCCACATCACACGAGGTGTATAGTGCATCAGTGCTCCACAGGGTGTAATCTTGACTATGTTGTTTTCACATAATGGAGCCTATATTTGCACAGCAGCTGTTGTTACTTTTGTGACTAAACCGGGATCACACAGTAGGCCCACATTTAATTCTTCACCATTTCTAAACTAGCTATAGGACTTTGGTCTGTGTTGTTGCTCTCTCTCCACAGCATGTTTGAGATATGCAGAGCCACTGTAGAAGCCACTTTAAACAGAAACTGAGACCAGGGGCATAGTTGGGAGCAGTTTTGATTGTACATCGTGTTATAGAAACCACAAGGAGTTGATTGTTTCTCTTTCTATATTTGAATGATTTATACTAACCTCTATGAGGAGTGTTGTAAACTTGTTCACGACATTTTAAAGTCCTATATTTTCTTTTTTAAATTTTGTTCTTATTTTCTTTTTCTTATTATTTTTTCCCATTAGATTTTCAATACAAAAGGAAGTCATCTTACACAAAAAAAACATTCTGTAAAGCATTGTTTTGCCGTGTGCTGCGCTGGTGTGTGTGCCACATAACAGGTCATATGATTTTTGAATATAGTATAGCTTTTTAGTATACAGCTTTCCCAATATGTCATATTGCAATGCACACGGCTCTAGTTAACACTGCTGAAATGTTATACAATTAGTTGTGAGACTTTGCAAGAGAAAGTTGAGTAAACAGAATTGTAATCTAAACCAACTTTTTGACTAGCTCTTTTGTTGAATTGTTTATATGACCTAGATTATTTGACATGTTTTGTCTGGGGTTTCAGTTAAAGCTGGTGTTGTCTCACAAGGTGTGTATCGTGATGTCTAAAATCCAACAAACTATTGCAAGATGGCATTATTTTTTTGAGAAATTAAGATAAACCTACTTCCCTTGAAAATTTTGTCTAACAGTGCACTTAAACTATCACACTGTTTGCAGATTAGGGAAAGAATAGAGTGGCAAAACCTCTCTGCTCTAATAAGGGGTCATATTATTTGAGAAATAGCATACATTTGCACAGTGCTGCCTGATTAATCATCATTTGAATGGCAGAAATGGCAATCTTGTGCTGCGGAGTAACAGTTTTTAGAATGCATTTAACTTCCTCATTACTTTGAATATTACACACTTTGGTAATGTGCAAATGAGGTCTCACATTAAAATCTGGCCTGCAAGCATGAAGTTGACAATACAGTGTTTATGACTCAGCTGAAAAAAAATAAAAAATTATGTGTGTGTGTGTGTGTGTGTGTGTATGTGTGTGTAACAAATAACATTTCAGCTGGAGGGTACACCTCTTGGTTGTCTCCATGGAGATGTTATTGCTTTCCTGGAATGTTCCAAATTATGGAATTTGTGTACTTCTTCTTGCTGACCCGTCCCGTCCTTGTCCTATCATTTCAGTTATTGCAACTGATTCGCTGGTTATACCTTCACCAACCTCATCCCATTGCATAAAACTATATAGGATGTGATAATGGTGAGTGTGAGTGAACTATCAAACCCACTGCTCAGCCTCTACCATATATACAGAGTATTCAACAATAAAATACAGTTGTGTCCTGTATGACCTCCTCAGAGTGGCTCTGGTAAACTAAAGCACTCAACCCTAACCATCCATTCTTCCTTCCACATCTAATGCACGTATGCGCCACACTCCACAGAGCCTGATAGGGACGGGGGGGAGGGGGAAGGAATCGATCCTACCAATTCCTCTTAAAGTTCAAAGTGCCTGTAGTTCCCCTGCATCGATCACCCTCCATCGTGTGTGGGTTTGTTTTGACGCTAAGCTCACAACTTCATTTGTCTCACTTTTGAACTGATAAGATTGATTAAAGGAGTTGGGTTGGAAAAGGCATTATGACCCCCTTTATTGTTATTAGACTATAAATGTTGTAAGATTATGTTTTTTATATCAATGTTTAGTTTGCTTTAGAAATATGATGATAAGTAGCATGATTATGCAGCATGATTCTGGTCAGGACAGGAACATCAACACAGTACTCATTTATTTGTCTATATGCCACCAACCAACAGTAACAGTTGAACATCCATTTATTTACAATAGACCTGCAATTAATGGTCATTTTAATAATCATTTCAATTTTCATTTTTTTCATCTGATAAACACAAATATGACAGAACAT
The DNA here is from genome assembly GCA_019594935.1 of Periophthalmus modestus. Lineage (NCBI taxonomy): Eukaryota > Metazoa > Chordata > Actinopteri > Gobiiformes > Gobiidae > Periophthalmus > Periophthalmus modestus. Next base: position 17,304,078 of record JAIEZT010001373.1, read on the forward strand.
TTACACAATGTTACGAATATTTAAGTGTGTTGTTGATTAAAAAAAAAAAAAAAAAAAATCACAATTTGTTTCTTTTTGATGTGTTGTAAGCTTTTGTCTTTGGAATGCAGTCTTGTCCATATCTTGTGAGCAGTGGTAGACAAGGTGCAGCACAAAAGGTTTAGGGCGACCTGTTCTGAAACACAAATACACCAGACGGCAGGTGCATGCACACATTGAGCACATCAAAAAAGGGTTTCACAGGATGGTATTTTGTGCAAGACAATGTACAATCAAAACTGCTCCCAACTATCCAATCCAATCCAATCCACTTTATTTATATAGCACATTTCATAAACAAATTGCTTCCAAAGTGCTGCACAAAGACACAGTGACTAAAAATAAAAATAAAAAGAACAACAATGAAAATACATAGATACTGATTTAATTTCACTAATCTTAAAAAATAAAATCAGTAAAATCAAATAAGAGCAACTCTATAAAAAGTGCAAAAAAAATAAAAAATAAATAACTGTACCTAAAATCAATATAATACAATAAAACACATAAAAATAAAAAAAATAAAAAAAAAAAACAACAAAAAAACACAGAGGACCACACAACTCACGCGGTGTTAAAAGCCAGAGAATAAAAGTGGGTCTTAAGACGAGACTTAAAACACTCGACAGTGCCCCTGGTCTCAGTTTTGTTTTGTTTTTTGGGCTTCTACAGTGGCTCTGCACATCTCAAACATGCTGTGGAGAGAGAGCAACAACACAGACCAAAGTCCTATAGCTAGTTTAGAAATGGTAAAGAATTAAATGTGGGCCTACTGTGTGATCCCTGTTTAGTCACAAAAGTAACAACAGCTGCTGTGCAAATATTTACATAAATGTCGATTAATATGCACTGTCCCTGAAATAAATGAATAAATAAATCAATCAATAAATATAGGCTCCATTATGTGAAAACAACATAGTCAAGATTACACCCTGTGGAGCACTGATGCACTATACACCTCGTGTGATGTGGGTAACGGGAGCAGCAGCACTGGGCAAATCAAGCAACAGCAGCACATGCATTAAACGTACCCACCATGAGCTGCAGACTTGGAGGTGTCATGAATCTTCTGTATAAAAGTTCAAAAGATGATCCAAAGCCACACAATGACAGCAGCAGGTGCTCAGCGCTGTGGTAAATCCATGGTATTCTTTTTAGTAACATAATAATAATGACATTCAGTATGGCGCAAAGATCCCTGTACATGAATGAAACACAAATTCCATGCATAAACCGTTGCTGGTTCACTGCATGTAGAAGGTTTGCTCATGTAGTTGGATGTGAATCTGCAGCGCGGAGGCTGCTTTGGACCACTATTACTCACAGCAGAGGACATGTATAAAGGGCCATGACCACTGAGTGGAAGCTGTTGTTTATTAATTCAGCAAAATTTACTTATTTTAAAAATAATTAACCATTCTTAAATAATTTATTTTGCATAAATTATATATACCCCCTCCTTCAACCGCTACCTTAACATGGTGGAGGGGTTTGAGGACCCGAATAATCCTGGGAGCTACGTTGTCGGGAACTTCATGCCCCTGGTAGGGTCACCCTTGGCAGGTCCTGGGGGACAGGTCAGACCAAGAGTGGTTCAAAAGCCTTTCATGATGAGTAGAAAAGCTAGGGCCAGCTACGTCACCTGGACTGGTGTTACTGGGGCCCCACCCTGGAGCCAGGCCTGGGGTGAATGGGTGGGCCTTTCTTCACGAGGACTCTTACTCACTTTCTCTCATAGGTCTCTTACTGTGTGACTCTGTTCTACTGGGGGACTTCAACGCCCAGATGATCAGCGACAGTGACATCTGGAGAGGGGTGATCGGGAAGAACGGTCTTCCTGATCTGAACCTGAGTGGTGTTCTGTTATTGGACTTCTGTGCTAGCCACAGTTTGTCCAAGATGAACACCATGTTCGAGCACAAGGGTGTCCATCAGTGCATGTGGCACCAGGACACCCTAGATCGGAGTTAGATGATCGACTTTGTGTCACCTGACCTCCGACCCCGTGTTTTATACAAGGTGAAGAGAAGGGCAGAGCTGTCATCTGACCACCATCTGGTGGAGGAGGAAGCTGGAAAGACCTGGCAGGCCCCAAGCGTACTGTGAAGGTCTACTAAGAATGTCTGGCAGTCCTCAGACAGTGGGGTCACAACTTGCACCTTCGGAAGAGCTTCTTTTAGATCCTAGGGGAGGCTGAGGACATGGATTCCGAGTGGGCTATGTTCTCCGCCTCTATTGTCAATGTGGCCACTTGTAGCTGTGGTCATAAGATCCGCAGTGCTTGTCGCGGCAGCAACCCCTGAACCCGGTGGTGGACACGAAGTAAGTGATGCCATTTGCTTAAGAAGGAGTCCCATCGAACCTTGTTGGCTTGTGCGCAGCTGATGAGTACCAGGGCATAGCTTATGCAGTCACAGAGGGAAAAATTGGGGACCTGGAGGTGGACTCATCCATCACCCTGGCTGAAGTTGCTGAGGTGGTTGGCAACCTCTTTGGTGGCAAAGCTCCGGGGGTGGATGAGAACTATCCTGAGTATCTTAAGTCTGTGGATGTTGTGGTGCTGTCTTGGCTGACACGTGTCTGGAACATTGATTGCTAATCAGGGATAGTACCACTGGACTGGCAGACGGGGGTGATGGTCCCTCTCTTTAAGAAGGGGGACCGGAGGGTGTGTTCCAACTACAGGGGAATCACACTCCTCAGCCTTCCCGGTAAGGTCGATTCCAGGGTACTGGAGAGGAGGATCCGACCGATAGTCGAACCTTGGATTCAGGAAGAGAAGTATGGTTTTTCGTCCCAGTCGCAGACTGGACAGCTCTATACTCTCCATCAGGTTCTTGAGGGTTCAGGGGAGTTTGACCAACCAGTCCACATGAGTTTTGTGGATCTGGAGAAGGAATTTGACCGTGTCCCTTGTGGTGCCCTTTGAAGGGTGTTCCAGGAGTATGGGGTTTGAGGCCCTTTACTGAGAGTTGTCTGGTCCCTGTATGACTGGAGCAAGAACTGTGTTTGCATTGCTGGCAGTAAGGCAGACCTGTTCCTGGTGCATGTTGGACTCTGGTTCTGTTCATTGTATTTATGAGCAGAATTTATAGGTGGAGCCTTGGGCTGGAGGGGGTCCGGTTCGAGAACCACAGGATCTCATCTCTGCTGTTTGCAGATAATGTTGTCCTGATGGCTTCTTCGAGCCAGAACTAACAATAGGCACTGGGGCAGTTTGGAGCCGAGGCAGGAGTGGCTGGGATGAGAATCAACTCCCTGTTCTCGACCGGGAAAAAAAAAAAATGGCTTGCCCACTCTGGGTGGGTGGTGAGGCCCTGCCAGAAGTGGAGAAGTTCAAGTATCTCGGGGTCTTGTTCACGAGTGAGGGACAGATGGAGCGTGAGATTGACAGGTGGATTAGTGCAGCGTCTGCAGTGATGCGGTTGCTGTATCGGACTGTTGTGGTGAAGACGGCGCTGAGTCAAAAGGCAAAGCTCTTAATTTACCAGTCACTCTACATTCCTACCCTCACCTATGGTCATGAGGTTTGGGTAATGACCAAAAGGACAAGATCACAGATACAAGCATCCCGAAATGAGTTCTTCTACAGGGTCTGGGTGCTCCCTTAGAGATAGGGTGAGGAGCTCAGTCACACGGGAGGAGCTCAGAGTAGAGAGCCACTGCTCCTCCATGTTGAGAGGAGCCAGCTGAGGAGTTTGGGCACCTGGTCAGGATGCTCCCTGGACACCTTCCTATTGAGGTGTTCTGGGCATGTTCCACTGGGAGGAGGCCCTGGGGAAGACCCAGGACACATGTCTCTCAGCTGGCCTGGGAAGGCCTTGGGGTCCCACTGGAGGAGTGTCTGGAGTGGAACTCTGGAAGTCCCTGCTTAGACTGCAGCCCCCGTGACATGGCCCCAAATAAGGGTAAGAAATGGATGGATAGAAATCATATATACATTCTATTATCACCCAAATATTGTATCAAAGGCCACTGAATGAACAAAGTTCTTTTGTGCCTATATTTCTCCACATCAGTGCTTTATTAGGCATGCGCTGTGTAACTGTTGACAGTTTCATCTCATCCTCGTTCCCTTAGTGGATGGTGCCTTAACTGAGCACTGTCTGCGCAGAATGGCAGGGGCCTTGGTGTTTTTGAGTCTGTAGTCCAGTAAAGGTTTGCGATTATTAAAATGTCAATGTTTAATTTATATTTGATTACTCACTCTCTTTCCTATTAAACCTGCAGCCCTATTCGTCTATCTAATATAGATCCTCATCTTCCATACTCCAAATAAGGAAGAGAGGAATGGGTTAGCATGGGCATGGTAATATGAATACAGTACTAAAATCAAAATGTTTTCTGTGAATCACAAGTTGCCAGTGTAACCAGCTCAATCATTTGTCAAAATTCAAATGTAATTTACCAAAATATAAATAAAACAAAGATATATTGAAAAACAACATGTGTCATCAAGTTGAACAAATTATTGTGTAAATACAATTTCTTAGCCAATACCAGTTAAACCTTAGTATATCCCATATAAGAAACCCAGCCTTTATTTATATGGCACAAATCACATATAGCCACACACAGAGCCTACCTGTATGAAGATGTAGTCATCCTGAACGATCAAAGAGTTGATGTCAACGTACCCAGGGAACGGGTACTCCCTATTCGACTCAGAGCACAGGAGCGCACGACATGTCACGTATTGAACATCTGCCATGGAACACCAATACAAGATTTATGAGTCACTCTGCTGCCTGCTTCATGCCACACAAGAAAATGTCAAGAGCAAAACATACTATACATATAAAATACAACAATGGATATCTAGATTGGTTAGCATTATGTCACTCAATTATCATCCAGGCTGTTGATACTATATTAGAGGCTACTTTTTTGTTTTTTGTTTAATAAGCCAAATTTTTCACTGGATTAGGAAATTGATCCCATTAGCATATGTGTCAAACTACTATAAGTCAAACTACTTACTTACCAATGCCCTAACCTAAACTCCTAACCACAACCTGTTAACTAAGTACAAAGCTTGAATAATAAACCAACTGTTCATGAATTAAGTCTTTGTTGATGTGTAATTAAGGTTAATTAACATGCAGTTACTAAAAGTGGTATCAAATGATGAAACTGTCTTGAATTAGGTTACATTTGTGTAGGGCCGCTCTCCATCCTTCACCCATATATATATTAGTCAAGAACTGGATTTAAACTGCAGTAAGGGTAGAAGCCATCCTGATCCTACACGACCAGCCAGCACTGAATTCAAGTTATTTTAATCTGTACTAACTATTCTACAGGTGACTGCTCTGTGCCGTTTAGGAAAAGTGTTTTTGAGCAACTCTCTTTTGCTTAGCAGGTCAGACGTGCTCCATATACCCCTGCTCATATACAAGAGCTCTCAACACTGGCAGCATTTTCAAAAGATTTAAAACAGTGGTTGTTCCAGGGTCAAATATGTCACCACGTAGAACTAAATGACTTTTTAATATTGAGGGTAGCTGATGTAACTTCTAACTTTAAATGAACTGTTCTATAATTGTGTGCATAGTGAATGTGTTGTGTGTATAGTGAGGATGTTGTGCATATAATGAGTGTAGCTGGTGTGTTATATTTGCTTTTGTCTGATTGTTGTTGTTCTTTTTCCTGTCCTGTAGACTGTTTGGTATCAACCTGCAGAGGGACTAAAGATGGAAATTAGGCACATTGATTATAATCTTTACATATTTACATTTTTAAATAAGATAAGATAAGATAAGATAAGATAAGATAAGATAAGATAAGCCTTTATTAGTCCCACAGTGGGGAAATTCCAGCATTGCATCGCACACATAGAGAACAGAAGGAAAATCGTACATGCAAAAAAAAGATAAAAAGTAAAACAAGATAATAGATAAATAGCTAGAAATAATTTAAGAAATAGACTTAAAAATAAACTCTAATATATACACATATATATATATACATATAGATATACATCTCCTTAATGGTCATAAATATATGCTGTCCCTTTACAAATAACTTACTATATTCCTTTTTTCGCAATGTACAGTTCAGGGGTGTGAGATATAGCTGCTTCCTTGTGTTATTAGCAATAGTATAGCGTGCTTTGATCCCTTGACGTTTTTATTGGCCAATTTGCCTCGATGCAGATGCTGTTGTCTTACACTTTGATGACGCCACTATTAGGCCGTGCTGCCTGTCAATCACCTGGCTTCATGCACTCTATCCTAGCCATCACTGGGTCATACTAAGTGCTTCACTAATGTCCCTTTGCTGACATTCACACACAGTATACAGTGTTACTTAGCAGCGTTTCCATCCAGCGGTATGCATGTACTTTCTGAGGAATGCATGCTTTCAGAAACCTATTCATTAGCAATGCCTTTTGTGTGTTGATGTTGAAGAAAAACTCACTGCCATCAGGAGTGTGGGCTTCCATGTGAACCAGGTCAGATTCCTTGTCCAGACCCAGCACAGACCTAAAGGACAAAGAGAACAATGAGGTATGAGAGGAATGACACATGCTGTAATGTCAGGGAATGCACATACACCTATACACACGAGACGGACAAGAAGACAAGAGAATGCTTCTGCTCAACTGTTTTTCTGGTATTATTTGCATTTAATTAGATATTTAAAGCCGCACCATGTAACTTTTAAGCTAAGTAGACTAAAATAAAGTATTGTTTTGTTTTGTTTCTTTTTTTTTGGCTCCAGTATTCCACAATCTGTTCTGAAATATGCTTTTAACTTTCTATTTACATGGAATAATGAAGGTGACATTCCACCTAAACAGTGTTGCTTTAATCAAATGTGAGATCTCAGTTGAAATGTCCTTGTATTTCTACTCTGCATCACTCTAACCTTATATGTATTTATTTAGTTTATAACAATATATTTATTTAAAAATGTAATCCTGTGGTTCATTAACAAAATATATTTTCAGATGAAACCAAGGCTGGGTAGGTACTGCTCAGTAAACGATAACTGAGAATCCTATCTTGTAAATTTGTACATTTTATTGTATAAAGCACAATTAAATTCCATTTGTTTCATCTGGTTTGATTAAATACAATGAAAACCGTAATCTTCCCCCTAATCACACCGGGGCCATGTGGGGTCAGCATGCTTCCGTCTGTGAGGATATCTTAGACTGAAATCTCTGAGCCCGGTGTTCTGCTGCCTGTGGATCAGATGGGATCTACTGCTCCTCCATTGTGACCATATTTCAAATCCCTTGGAGGAAGATGAAGCCATTGTTTTTTAAGCGGCCAACTGGACACCTGCCTGGACATCGCTGAGGGCCAGACTCTGTTTTGATGTCCTTGAAGTAGCTCTACAGATGCCTGGAATGAATAGTGTACACTATTAAACACAAGCTGATTCATGCCAGTGACTGTAGATGTGGGCAAACACACGGGGGTGATGGGGTATAATAAAGGCTAAGAGAGATCATCGCCATGGTAACCAACATTCAATTCAGGGCTATATTTCAACGTCATTTGATCCCCATGCTCTACCATACTAATGTGAAAAAACCTTGAACAAAAATAGATAACAAATTGTTTTCTTTTATAGTATTAAGCATGTACAGTGTAAAGGAAATTAAATGTTTTGTGATTATTTTACCTTTTAGAAATCACTTGGTCTTATAACTAAAACTTATTTGGTTTGGTAGTCGAAGACAGTGTTAGAAAACTTTTCAACATAAACCATTTTGTGCCCTTTTGGTTGACAAGTTCCTAATCTTGTCAAGATATCAGCACATCTATTATTATTTGTAATGTATGTGATATATGAAAATCCAGTTGGCTTTGAGCTCGCTCTCTCCTTTGAAATGCATCAGACCCTGTATTGTTTTGACTCCACATGTCAAATCAAAGAGAGGTGATCAAGCTCATGAAGCTTCCAGGAGCTTGTCTAACCACATCCTTACTTTGAAATGTATGTCCTCTGGTCATCTCAAACTATATAAACCTGGTGATTTCCATCATTTGGGGTCTGATATTAGCAGGAGATGCTGTCAAACCTATTTCTTGCAAGAAATAAACCATTTGTCTTTGCTTTATTCATCAGAGCCTGCAAAAGAAGTCTTATTTCCACAACATAAAGGTATGATTTTAGTTAGACTTCATTTTTAAATTGTGCTTGTGTCGCAAACCTCTATGACATACACCTTGTTAAACCAGGCCAGTCCTTCCTATATTACGCAAAATTCACTCTTGTGAGCTTTAAGCCATGTTATAATGTTCTTACCTCCACAAAAACATACGTAAAGTTGTGTTTTGTTTCATTCTTACATGTTTGAGCAACCCTTTATTAGTTTGTCTACATCTCCAAATCTCAAAACGCTCTGTTCCACCTTGTGATGTCATGAAGTGGTGGTAGTAGTAGTTAACAGCTACATTTTACTGTTCAAGAGAGATTGGCAATTCCATCGAAATAATTCTAGTGAGGGTATCTGGAGTCTAAAATCACGGTGGAGCACTTCCTGTAGTACCACATGACATCACAAGGTGGAACAGAGTGTTGTCAGTCTAAACATGCAAGACTTGTGCGTTCAACGTGTGTGGATGAAACAAAACACAACTCCAGGTACGTTTGTGTCGAGGAAACAGTATTATAACACAGATCAGAATATTGTGCCGTATGGACCCTTTAAGATAAAACAGGGGAGGGATTAGTGTGGGTGCAAAATGACTCACCAGTAGAACATGCCAGAGATGCCAGAATCCATCATCTCTCTAACCATTATCATAACTTATTGGCTGGCAGACCCTGGTCACCTCAGAGGGGCAGTTAAGTGTAACGGATGTGTGCTTACGTTTGCAGTGAGTGTGCACTTTTTGACTTCGACTGAGAGGGGATGGAAAGTGACAGGGATGCCCCAAACCCATTATTAGTCATAGCCTCCCATACAGTGTATACAGAGCAGAGGCATCGAGAGAAAAAAACAGCTTTTCCAGAGATAAAAATATAATGATTTGGAGTTTATGTGCCGTGATGTGGCCGGAGAGATGTGGAGGGATACGCGTCTGAGGAGCTGAATGCAGAGCGCTTCCTGCAACAGACGATTCATCTCTGCCCGATTTTATCACAGAGAGAAAGAAGAGGAAAGGAGAGAAGGGAGCAGAGCGAGGGGAGGGAAGGAGAGAGAGAGAGAGAGAGCAGGGGCGCTTAGAGGAGGGAGAGAGAAGGAGAGGGATAAAAAGGGGAGGAGATGAAAAAGGAAAGAGATTGTGAGACAGTGAGGAATGAGTGAGAGAAATGGGGAGATTGAAACCAGCGGGAGAGGTTAAAAGAGAGAAAGGTGGGTAGAGAGAGAAACAGAGAGAGATAGTGAAGATTGTGTGAGAGAAAGAGATGTGGGGTTGCATGAGTGACAGAGAGTAAAGAGAGAGGGAGAGAAAAAGAGGGGGCAGAGTGAGCTGAGAGGAAGTTGCGAGAAACTTGGAGGATGAAGAGAGAAAGAGAGGGATAGAGAGAGGAAAAGGAAAGAGATTGTGAGACACTGAGGAGTGAGTGAGAGAGTTGAGGAAGACAACAAAGACAGAGAGAAAAAGAGAGAGCGAAAAGCTTGGAGGAGTGAACAGGAGAAGTAAAAGGAGAGAAAGGGGGATAGAGAAGGAAAGAGGGAGATATTCTGAGGAATGAGGGAGAAAAAAAACAGATGTGGGGTGGGGAAGGGGGTAGAGAGAGAGAGAGGAAGGAGAGAGAAGAGAGGGATGGAGAAAGAAAAAAGAAAGATATTGAGAGACATTGGTGAGTGAGTGAGAGGGGAGAAAGATAAATAGAAAAAAAGAGAGAGAAGCTCAACTGAGTGAACAGGAAGTAAAGAGAGAGAAAGGGGGTAGAGAGAAACGGAGGAGTGAGTGAGAAAAGGAGATGTGGAGTGGGGTGGTATGAGTGACAGGGAGAAAAGAGCGAAAGAAGAGAGAAAGAGAAGATTAAGCGGGGGATATATAGAGAGGGAGGGGAATGAGAAAGAGTGAGTGAGAGGGGGGACAGACAAAAGAGGCTTAGAGGAGGAGGGAGAGAAAAACAGCCGGGTAGAGAGAGAAAAAGGAAAGAGAATGAGAGACAGTGAGGACTTAGCGAGTGAGAGGGGGGAGAAAGATAACAAAGAGAGAAAAAAGAGAGATTGAAAAGCTTAGATGAGTGAACGAGAGAGGTAAAGAGAGAGGGAGAGAGTAAAAGAGAGAGACAAGGCTAAAAAAAAAAGGAACAAAGAGAAATATAGATAGATAGGCCAAGAGAAAGAGGGGGGGAAAGAGTTTTTTGCAGCATCACCAGTCAGTCACACATTAATATGAGCTGCTCAGTGGCTCAGAACTGAGCATACACTCTGTGCATCCCTGAGTAAACTGGAGTCAAAGCTTTTGGCTTTTCTCAAGTTGGATCGGATTATAACAAAGTTTGTGTTGCCCTTTTGTGCATCTGCAGCAGGAGGTACTCCACTACTCTGGATCATAGAGAAAAATGTGTAATTTGTCAGTATCTAGTACATGTAAATAATGGTTTTAATCAATATTGGCCTATTGCATTTTTTTTTTTTTTTTCAACTTTTCTATTTGTACTGTAATCCATGTTTTAAAGTTTTTAAGTCAATGACATATTAGCAACTTCAAATGTTATATACAGATTAACGTTGTCTCTTTAAAATGCAATATATATTGAAATGCAAAAGAGAGAATAAAGTGTTTTCCATTTGTTTCTTTAAATGGTCAAGTTTTAATGTAACAATCCACCTACAAGATGTTTAAACAGAGGACACGGTCTGCCTTTAGATAAACTTCTGGTATCGCAAACTTCAGTATATTTACCCCTATAGCATACACCTTGTTAAGCCAGTCCAGTCATTCCTTTAACTTAAAAATAGAGGCAAGTGTGGGTGCAAAATGACTCACCAGTAGAATCTGTTGGGCGTGACGTGTTCATGGACGAGCTGCCATTTTCTCCCAAAGTCCACTGAACTGTACAACTGCAAGATCACAGAGAAGAAGAAGGGAAGAAAGAAGAGAGGGGAGAGCCTTGTTAGTGAGACGAATGTATGTCTCACCGCCGTCCGGCTTCTAATTAGGCCAGCTGATTTAGAAGCGGTGATGGCGATTGTAAGGCATGGCTGAATAAATCCACACATTGAGGTTAGTCTGCAGCTAAGAGCCATTATATCCAGATAGAGCCGACACAAAGCTGAACAGCACTCATCATTATGGGCTGCCCACTGAAGCTTTAACATGCTGTCACAGATATAGGCATCTCTGCTCTCATCTTCATAACCTGCTGTAATTGTGCTATCTGTGGCTCTGAAGTTTACAGCTTTAGTTTGAATTAATCCGAATGATGCAATTGTTGTAGCTCAAAACGATGATACATTTAATCGATATGAGGTACTGGGGAAAAACAGTTAGTAGCTAGTCATTTGTGAGTTTTGTTTGGCGACTCCATCCATTCACATGTTTATCTGGTTAAATAATATCCATAGCTTGATAAAAACTGAGTTTCTTGGATGCTGGAATACTGAAGAATACGGAATACCTGAAGATGGATGACAATGTACAGATTGTTTATAAGGACCTTTTCAAGCTCATTACTACTTATTTCAGTCTGAATCAATCTTAATAAACTATTTGTTCATCATGATTGAAGTGTTTGTTCAGGCTTTATTGAGGCTACATACAAAAAAAACAAAAAAAAAACAAATCCTCTTTCAAAAATTGTAATAAATATAGACATTTCTTCTTTCTTTGCTTGCTAACAGAACTAAATCCTTGCAGAACAAGCCTCAGAACAGGAATAGCAGGAATGATGAAGAGCCCCTTTGACATGGAGGTGTACAACACGCAGCCAGTGCCCCAATTTCTTTGTACTAATTACATTTTCTGGTGCCGGGGCGAACAATTAATAGCCCTGGTGCATTAGCGAGCAGTGCATTGATTGATGTTGGAGGCAGAACGCACGGCTCCTATAGTATATCTTGTACTGCGTGAACTATAATATTTGGAGGCCAAGGCTGAGCTACCCATATGCTAATGTCCCTGTTTGCATTCTTATTATCATAGAGGTTTTTACATCATTATAAAACATACGTGGAAATGCCTGTATTGTTCATTTCGGGACATACAGAAAAAGATTCAAGCATTGACACAGGTGAGAAAGAGATGTAAAGTGTAGTTTGCATTTAAGCCATCCTTCACCTGGGTAAAGAGCAGTGTGCGGCCAAAACGAGATAATGCTAGATAGTACACTCCAGAGGGACAGTCAGCCATTGTTAGTCATTTAAAGTGATGAAGTTTTGGAGCAGGGTTATTAGGAAGAGGGCTATAATCTAGGTTAGGAAACTGGTTAACTAATGTTGCCACCTACTTCTCTTATCTCATCTTACACCAAGTAGGGCTGGGACTCTACATCTCGAGTTAGCTTCAAGTTCAGGGCACAGGAGCTCTGGGCAAGAAGGTTTCCAGGTTGCTTTGACCTTCCTACAGATTTCAGGGTGGGATTCCTCTCGGTACTTTGGTTTCCTCCATCAACCCAAATGATTCAGTACCGTAGACTTCAGCTCCAACCAAATGAAGCTCATCGTTACCAGCAGTTACAGGGGTGAATTTGGAGTCGAGTTCCACGTTTTAAATTCTGACCACAAGAATCATAGCAACTATAGAGCCAATCCGGAGCGAGGCTGTTCAAAGAAACGCCCTTTGCCGTCCACACCGCTGGTTTAGCAGGGAGCGGGCGCTTAGCAATGCTGACAATCAAACCTGCTGCTAAAGCTATTGAGAGCGACCAAGGAGAAAAAAGGCACCTCATATAATGTTCACATAATATAAAGTGAATTGGAGTCGATGAAGCTGGAATTGCGCCCATGATCACTTCCTATTTGCAACACTGAAGCTAGCAGGTTAACTATGTCCATTCATATATATACAGTCTATGTTGACTATAGATGAAATCCTCCAGCAAAGGTAGTCCTGACCAAGAGCAACACAAGATCTAGAGATAGGTCCAGGGTTTAAGAATGGATGATAGGCAGACAGACAGATTGCATCAGCAGGATTGAATGATGGGTCAGACCTGGAGGATAGGCTAATCCATTGTGCACGATTTAGGTTAACTCATCCAGACACATAAAACATACACACAGTCTCCCCATGTCACGGTATTAGAACTTGTTATCATCTCTGTCCTGCCACAGTGGGTTGGATAGATACAGACGGTTATTTGAGGCAACATTCAAACTCGTGCATCTCATTTGTAGTCTGCAGTGGTTCAGACTCCGCACATGGGTGTTGATGTCTGTCATACGATACATCCATCACTTTAACGTCAGTTGAAGGCTCTGTGTCTCATTGGAGTTGTGCATGACGGGCCGTTACAAGAGACCAAAGAATCATCTGTCATTGGCTCTATGTGTGGTTCAGGCCCTAATTCAACATCAGCTGGAAGCAAATAACTCTTATGAATCTTACGCATCCTGCTAAAGTCAAATGTGCTTGCAAATGTGTCGTTATTTACCAGTCAACATTGCATATAGGATCTGGTCCACATGCCTCTGATGACACAACACAAACCTTTGTTATATGACCATTAAGAGCGAGAAGAGAAATATTAACTTTGGCAAATAAGTTAGAGCAGACATGTCAGTGTCGTAATGAGGGGTGTGAGGCGGACCAAAAGATGCGGTACTCGGGGCAAGTTTAAGGGTGTTAATTGACAGAACAGACACAAGACAAGTGACGGGAGAACATACGAGGAGTTAGGTGCAGGTGTGCAGGTCAGGGTCCAGAGGTGCAGGGAACAAATGAGACAGGAATACAGCCGGTACTGGGGAGACGGGAATCCAGAGCAGTGCAGGGAGGCTGGGTTGCTGAGCGGGAACACGAGCGGGAACACAAGCAGGACACGAGCAGGACAACAGGCAGACGAACACGGTCAGGAACGGGAGGAGCCAGGAGCTCCGCCCAGCTCCAGAGACAGGCAGGTGAGGGAGGGGCAGAGCAGACACAGGAGGGAGGAGCAGGCAGGGATCATGACAGTCAGATTCAGGCCCACGGGACAAATTTGGTCCTCAATATAAATATATTTGGCCAGCGAGATCATATCAAATATGTCTTAGAGCTGGCTTGCCGGCCGGTGCGCCAGTACAGCGCATGCACCTCTAATACTACAAATCCCAGAATACTTTGCAAATGTGTTGGCGCTGGCCCTCACCGCTTCTGTTGACACTTATTAGCATCTACTACCTGTCGCCTTACTCAAATTTAATCTACCCCCTCTGAAAACCATGCAGATGTTGTTAAAATGTTTCAGTAAAGATTTAGTTTGGCCCACGACTTCGTCACAGTTTTTAATTTTGGCCCTCTGTGAATTTGCGTTTGACACCGCTGAGTTATAGGATAAATTAAGCAACAAGAAAAGTAGAATACATACATGCAAATGATTCACAATGTAATCACAATCACAACTTACATTTAGATGTCGTTATCTTACATAATATGAGGATAAAGTTCCAAGTCTGAATCCAAAAAATCTGATATTCCAAGGCAAGAAGCCCATTAGCACTTTCAAATATCAAACAGATAAGAACAACATCAGGACAAACACCCCTAACACACCAAAGAGCATATAAAGCTAAAGGTTTGCAAGGATCAGAATGCATTGCTTGTTCATCCTAGCATGTATTATCATAAAATCATAACTGATCTGTATACACTCAAAGGATTTTCGCTGCTTGACATTTGATTCTGCCTGGTGGAGTCTTGGGCCTCATCATTTTGGACAATGACATATTACTGCGGAGTGAAGCACAAGCCTCTCTTCACTCCATTCATCAGATCCATGACATTTTAAATTCCCAAGCTTTGGAGTTGTCACAAAATAAGCTTCATAGTTTCCCTGTCGCTTCAATAAATCAAAAGTGTGTTCAGACAACTGCCAGATCTCACCATCAAAGCAGGTAAAGGAGAAAGCTGCAAAGGTACACTATGTGACTTTTCTGGTGGAGGGTCTGCCATATGTTTGCTTACATGGAGATGTTATTGCTCTGCCCAGAATGTTTCAGAGTGTGGATTTAAATTTATCTTCTTTCAAATAGGGCTGTGCAACTAATTCATTTGAATCAAAGCTGAGATTTCTAACTGCCAATGATCAGCTTTATTTATTTATTTTATTTTAACCTTTATTTAACCAGGAAAACACCTGTTGAGATTGAAAACTGTTTTTCAAGAGGGACCTGGCCAAGAAGTGGGCAGCACACACCAGGAGCATTACAAAGTAACAATACATAGAACAAACAGTTAAAATCTGAATAAATGATAATTTGTAAATTGTTGGAGGACATTAAAGGGCCGACACAGTGGTCCTTTGCTATATCGCAGTTCACCTTTCGCGGTCTCAATGTTTCGCAGATTTTTTGTGTGGTTTTTTTTTTGGTGCAATTCTGTACTTTTTTTTTTTTTTACAGCGCATGAACGTGCATTGTGTTCTGCATCCTGATTGGCTAAGGGACGTGCCGTGTCTCCTGTACAGGACAGAATGTGTTCAGCCAAATTTACATAAATGTTCAATTGCAGTGTGACTCTGAAGTGCTGTATGTTTGAAAGTTTTCTGCACGACAGAATCCACAATGCCAATGAAACGTTCTGCACCGACAAATTTCAGAAACGCTTTGGACTCAAAAGTGTTTGTCTGCATGGATACTGCTGGAGAAGAGGCACGTGAACAACACATTTAAAGTGATCATCGAGGAAGAGGGATAGAATATACGAAGGTTTGAACTTGTGTTTAAACAAGAGAGAAATGTGAGAAAATGTTAATGCCTGTCTGAGAAAAGTGTATAAAGTGTGTGGTGAGGGGTTTTAAAGCCTTAAAACATATAATAATTGTAAAAAATAAAGCGCACTACTTCACAGATTTCGCCTATTGTGGGTTATTTTTAGACTGTAACTCCCGCAAATTAAACGAGGGACCATAATATTACACTATTCTCTAATCTATGTTGTCATGTTTCCTCATCAGAAACAGGCATGCAGTTGTGTTTTGTTTCATTCACACATGCTTAACCCACAGACCTACATATTTAGGCTGTGTTCTTCTCTCTCAAACAGGAAACACTACAGGAAGTGCTCCACTGTGTTTTTAAACTCCTCACACCTTCACTAGAACCTTGGATCATTTCAGACCTGGAATTGCTAATCTTTACTGAACTAAAGGTAAAAGATAGCTGACATCACAAGGTGGAAGAGAGCATTTGGAGCTTTGGAGATTTAGACAGACTAATAATAAAGGATTAGTCAAATATGTGTGAGTGAAACAAAACACAACTGCAGGATGAGTCAGTGTTGCGTAATATAGGCCCTTTAAAGTGCAATATTAAATGCAGTCTTTGGGTCCTTTAAATTGTCTACATCCTTTTACACAACATGGTTCACATCTTTAAAAAACAGGAAATTAATACTGAACCGACTTTATTTGTTTTAGGAACTTACAATACTAATTATATAACAATTAAGAAGCAAAATATGTTTTTTGGCAATAACATTTCCA
>JAIEZT010001373.1:17320764-17480764 GCA_019594935.1 Periophthalmus modestus
CTTTGGTAAATATCTTGTAGGACAATCAATAGTCTCATTTTCTTTGTCAGGAGAAATCTTTACGTCGCCTAACCGGCCTTTCATCTAACGTTCTCCCAGAAAAAAGCAAAGTGGTCCTTATTGGTCTAGACCCGTTAGCAAACATTCAAAAAAACGTGGTTAGGTGTTAGCTTATGCAGCAACAAAAAAACATGACCTGATCGCTGTGGAGAATTGTCATTAGCCTGAAGGTGGAGTGGAGTCAAGCACTTGATCCACAAATACACAGTGAAGTGAAATTCTCATGGCAACTTGCCTCTCATCAAAATGGACAGGAAATTCATTAAAACCTTTAAAAAAAAAAACAAAAACTTACTGGTGGCTGTCTTTTGAGCAGAGGGATGGTCAATGGCCGAGCTTGTCATTCTGCACAGACAGTGTTCAGTTGATGCACCAGCCTCTAGGAGGAGCGAGGCCAAGACAATACTGCTCTAGTCTTGATCTAATAAAGGGTCGAATGTACAACAGATGAGTTTCACACTAAACACGCATTCTGCTCCATGTAGGGACAGGAGAAATATGGACACGGAATAGAGCTTCGTTCATTGTTCATTGTCCTATAATAAAATATTTAAGTGGTAATACAATTTATGCAAAATCCAATTATTTACAAATGGTTGATTATTTTTTAAAATATGTAAATTGTGCTCAATTAATAAACAACGACTTCCACCTCGTGTTCATGGCCCTTTATATGTGAATCTGCAGCCTCCACGCTACAGATTCACATCAAACTACAACAGCAAAACCTTCCCATACTCTGGACTCATGCATCTGTTCTTGGAGAAAAAAAAGTGAATCAGCGAATGACGTGCAGGAATAACTTTGTCTAGCCAAATTTTTTTTAATCACTTTCATATTTGGCAGTGCTCATGCTGGTCTGTCACTGTCGTTCTCATCGATGTGGTGACACTCACTGGACTGCTGCATATCAACCAGCACGGGTTTGTTCATGTAGTTTGAGGTTCATTTACAAAAAGGAGGGATCATTGTGCCATACCGTTATTCTGAATATTATGCTACTAAAAGGAATACCATGGATTTATGCACAACGCGGACGCTTGAGCTTGAGCACCTGCTGCTGTCACTGTGTGGCTTTGGATCATCTATTGAACTTTTATACAGAGAAGATTCATGACACCTCCAAGTCTGCAGCTCATGGTGGGTACGTTTAATGCATGTGCTGCTGTTGCTTGATTTGCCCAGTGCTGCTGCTCCCGTTACCCACATCACACGAGGTGTATAGTGCATCAGTGCTCCACAGGGTGTAATCTTGGACTATGTTGTTTCACATAATGGAGCCTATATTTGCACAGCAGCTGTTGTTACTTTTGGGACTAAACCGGGATCACACAGTAGGCCCACATTTAATTCTTCACCATTTCTAAACTAGCTATAGGACTTTGGTCTGTTGTTGCTCTCTCTCCACAGCATGTTTGAGATATGCAGAGCCACTGTAGAAGCCACTTAAACAGAAACTGAGACCAGGGGCATAGGTTGGGAGCAGTTTTGATTGTACATCGTGTTATAGAAACCACAAGGAGTTGATTGTTTCTCTTTCTATATTTGAATGATTTATACTAACCTCTATGAGGAGAGTGTTGTAAACTTTTAAAGTCCTATATTTTCTTTTTTAAATTTTGTTCTTATTTTCTTTTTCTTATTATTTTTTTCCCATTAGATTTTCAATACAAAAGGAAGTCATCTTACACAAAAAAAAACATTCTGTAAAGCATTGTTTTGCCGTGTGCTGCGCTGGTGTGTGTGCCACATAACAGGTCATATGATTTTGAATATAGTATAGCTTTTTAGTATACAGCTTTCCCAATATGTCATATTGCGATGCACACGGCTCTAGTTAACACTGCTGAAATGTTATACAATTAGTTGTGAGACTTTGCAAGAGAAAGTTGAGTAAACAGAATTGTAATCTAAACCAACTTTTTGACTAGCTCTTTTATTGAATTGTTTATATGACCTAGATTATTTGACATGTTTTTGTCTGGGGTTTCAGTTAAAGCTGGTGTTGTCTCACAAGGTGTGTATCGTGATGTCTAAAATCCAACAAACTATTGCAAGATGGCATTATTTTTTGAGAAATTAAGATAAACCTACTTCCTTGAAAAATTTTGTCTAACAGTGCACTTAAACTATCACACTGTTTGCAGATTAGGGAAAGAATAGAGTGGCAACAAAACCTCTCTGCTCTAATAAGGGGTCATATTATTTGAGAAATAGCATACATTTGCACAGTGCTGCTGATTAATCATCATTTGAATGGCAGAAAATGGCAATCTTGTGCTGCGGAGTAACAGTTTTTAGAATGCATTTAACTTCCTCATTACTTTGAATATTACACACTTTGGTAATGTGCAAATGAGGTCTCACATTAAAATCTGGCCTGCAAGCATGAAGTTGACAATACAGTGTTTATGACTCAGCTGAAAAAAAAAAAAAAATTATGTGTGTGTGTGTGTGTGTGTGTGTATGTGTGTGTAACAAATAACATTTCAGCTGGAGGGTACACCTCTTGGCTGTCTCCATGGAGATGTTATTGCTTTCCTGGAATGTTCCAAATTATGGAATTTGTGTACTTCTCATCATGCTGACCCGTCCCGTCCTTGTCCTATCATTTCAGTTATTGCAACTGATTCGCTGGTTATACCTTCACCAACCTCATTCCATTGCATAAAAACTATATAGGATGTGATAATGGTGAGTGTGAGTGAACTATCAAACCCACTGCTCAGCCTCTACCATATATACAGAGTATTCAACAATAAAAATACAGTTGTGTCCTGTATGACCTCCTCAGAGTGGCTCTGGTAAAACTAAAGCACTCAACCCTAACCATCCATTCTTCCTTCCACATCTAATGCACGTATGCGCCACACTCCACAGAGCCTGATAGGGACGGGGGGGAGGGGGAAGGAATCGATCCTACCAATTCCTCTTAAAGTTCAAAGTGCCTGTAGTTCCCCTGCATCGATCACCCTCCATCGTGTGTGTGGTTTTGTTTTGACGCTAAGCTCACAACTTCATTTGTCTCACTTTTGAACTTATAAGATTGATTAAAGGAGTTGGGTGAAAAAAGGCATTATGACCCCCTTTATTGTTATTAGGCTATAAATGTTGTAAGATTATGTTTTTATATCAATGTTTAGTTTGCTTTAGAAAAATGATGATAAGTAGCATGATTATGCAGCATGATTCTGGTCAGGACAGGAACATCAACACAGAACTCATTTATTTGTCTATATGCCACCAACAGTAACAGTTGAAACATCCATTTATTTACAATAGACCTGCAATTAATGGTCATTTTTAATAATCATTTCAATTTTAATTTTTTTCATCTGATAAACACAAATATGACAGAACATTTACACAATTTACGAATATTTAAGTGTGTTGATGATTTAAAAAAAAAAAAAAAAAAAAAAAAAAAAAAAAAAAAAAAAAAGGTCACAATTAGTTTCTTTTTGATGTGATGTAAGCTTTTGTCTTTGGAATGCAGTCTTGTCCATATCTTGTGAGCAGTGGTAGACAAAGTGCAGCACAAAAGGTTTAGGGCATACGGCCTGTTCAGAAACACACATTCACCAGACGGCAGGTGCATGCACACATTGAGCACATCGAAAAAAGGGTTTCACAGGATGGTATTTTGTGTAAGACAATGTACAATCAAAACTGCTCCCAACTATGCCCCTGGTCTCAGTTTTGTTTTGTTTTTTGGGCTTCTACAGTGGCTCTGCACATCTCAAACATGCTGTGGAGAGACAGCAGCAACACAGACCAAAGTCCTATAGCTAGTTTAGAAATGGTAAAGAATTAAATGTGGGCCTACTGTGTGATCCCTGTTTAGTCACAAAAGTAACAACAGCTGCTGTGCAAATATTTACATAAATGTCGATTAATATGCACTGTCCCTGAAATAAATGAATAAATAAATAAATCAATACATATAGGCTACATTATGTGAAAACAAAATAGTCAAGATTACACCCTGTGGAGCACTGATGCACTATACACCTCATGTGATGTGGGTAACGGGAGCAGCAGCACTGGGCAAATCAAGCAACAGCAGCACATGCATTAAACGTACCCACCATGAGCTGCAGACTTGGAGGTGTCATGAATCTTCTGTATAAAAGTTCAAAAGATGATCCAAAGCCACACAGTGACAGCAGCAGGTGCTCAGCGCTGTGTGTAAATCCATGGTATTCTTTTTAGTAACATAATAATAATGACATTCAGTATGGCGCAAAGATCCCTGTACATGAATGAAACACAAACTCCATGCACAAAACCGTTGCTGGTTCAGTGCCTGTAGAAGGTTTGCTCATGTAGTTGGATGTGAATCTGCAGCGCAAAGGCTGCTTTGGACCACTATTACTCACAGCAGAGGACATGTATAAAGGGCCATGACCACTGAGTGGAAGCTGTTGTTTATTAATTCAGCAAAAATTACTTATTTAAAAAATAATAAACCATTCTTAAATAATTTATTTTGCATAAATTATATATACCCCCTCCTTCAACCGCTTAACATGGTGGAGGGGTTTTGAGGACCCGAATAATCCTGGGAGCTACGTTGTCGGGAAACTTCATGCCCGTGGTAGGGTCACCCTTGGCAGGTCCTGGGGGACAGGTCAGACCAAGAGTGGTTCAAAAGCCTTTCATGATGAGTAGAAAAGCTAGGGCCAGCTACGTCACCTGGACTGGTGTTACCGGGACCCCACCCCTGGCCAGGCCTGGGGTGAATGGCTGGGCCTTCTTCACGAGGACTCTTACTCACTTTCTCTCACAGGTCTCTTACTGTGTGACTCTGTTCTACTGGGGGACTTCAACGCCCAGATGATCAGCGACAATGACATCTGGAGAGGGGTGATCGGGAAGAACGGTCTTCCTGATCTGAACCTGAGTGGTGTTCTGTTATTGGACTTCTGTGCTAGCCACAGTTTGTCCAAGACGAACACCATGTTCGAGCACAAGGGTGTCCATCAGTGCATGTGGCACCAGGACACCCTAGATTGGAGTTAGATGATCGACTTTGTGTCACTTGACCT
Source organism: Periophthalmus modestus (assembly GCA_019594935.1). NCBI lineage: Eukaryota > Metazoa > Chordata > Actinopteri > Gobiiformes > Gobiidae > Periophthalmus > Periophthalmus modestus. The sequence continues at coordinate 17,325,873 of JAIEZT010001373.1, forward strand.
CCGACCCCGTGTTTTATACAAGGTGAAGAGAAGGGCAGAGCTGTCATCTGACCACCATCTGGTGGAGGAGGAAGCTGGAAAGACCTGGCAGGCCCCAAGCGTACTGTGAAGGTCTACTAAGAATGTCTGGCAGTCCTCAGACAGTGGGGTCACAACTTGCACCTTCGGAGAGCTTTTTTAGATCCTAGGGGAGGCTGAGGACATGGATTCCGAGTGGGCTATGTTCTCCGCCTCTATTGTCAATGTGGCCGCTTGTAGCTGTGGTCATAAGATCCGCAGTGCTTGTCGCGGCAGCAACCCCTGAACCCGGTGGTGGACACGAAGTAAGTGATGCCATTTGCTTAAGAAGGAGTCCTATCAAACCTTGTTGGCTTGTGCGCAGCTGATGAGTACCAGGGCATAGCTTATGCAGTCACAGAGGGAAAAATTGGGGACCCGGAGGTGGACTCATCCATCACCCTGGCTGAAGTTGCTGAGGTGGTTGGCAACCTCTTTGGTGGCAAAGCTCCGGGGGTGGATGAGAACTATCCTGAGTATCTTAAGTCTGTGGATGTTGTGGTGCTGTCTTGGCTGACACGTGTCTGGAACATTGATTGGCAATCAGGGATAGTACCACTGGACTGGCAGACGGGGGTGATGGTCCCTCTCTTTAAGAAGGGGGACCAGAGGGTGTGTTCCAACTACAGGGGAATCACACTCCTCAGCCTTCCCGGTAAGGTCGATTCCAGGGTACTGGAGAGGAGGATCCGACCGATAGTCGAACCTTGGATTCAGGAAGAGCAGTATGGTTTTCGTCCCAGTCGCAGACTGGACCAGCTCTATACTCTCCATCAGGTTCTTGAGGGTTCAGGGGAGTTTGACCAACCAGTCCACATGTGTTTTGTGGATCTGGAGAAGGAATTTGACCGTGTCCCTTGTGGTGCCCTTTGAAGGGTGTTCCAGGAGTATGGGGTTTGAGGCCCTTTACTGAGAGCTGTCCGGTCCCTGTATGACTGGAGCAAGAACTGTGTTCGCATTGCTGGCAGTAAGGCAGACCTGTTCCTGGTGCATGTTGGACTCCGGTTCTGTTCATTGTATTTATGAGCAGAATTTATAGGTGGAGCCTTGGGCTGGAGGGGGTCCGGTTCGAGAACCACAGGATCTCATCTCTGCTGGTTGCAGATAATGTTGTCCTGATGGCTTCTTCGAGCCAGAACTAACAATAGGCACTGGGGCAGTTTGGAGCCGAGGCAGGAGTGGCTGGGATGAGAATCAACTCCCTGTTCTCGACCGGGAAAAAATGGCTTGCCCACTCTGGGTGGGTGGTGAGGCCCTGCCAGAAGTGGAGAAGTTCAAGTATCTCGGGGTCTTGTTCATGAGTGAGGGACAGATGGAGCGTGAGATTGACAGGTGGATTAGTGCAGCGTCTGCAGTGATGCGGTTGCTGTATCGGACTATTGTGGTGAAGACGGCGCTGAGTCAAAAGGCAAAGCTCTTAATTTACCAGTCACTCTACATTCCCACCCTCACCTATGGTAATGAGGTTTGGGTAATGACCAAAAGGACAAGATCACAGATACAAGCATCCCGAAATGAGTTCTTCTACAGGGTCTGGGTGCTCCCTTAGAGATAGGGTGAGGAGCTCAGTCACACGGGAGGAGCTCAGAGTAGAGCCACTGCTCCTCCATGTTGAGAGGAGCCAGCTGAGGAGTTTGGGCACCTGGTCAGGATGCTCCCTGGACACCTTCCTATTGAGGTGTTCTGGGCATGTTCCACTGGGAGGAGGCCCTGGGGAAGACCCAGGACACATGTCTCTCAGCTGGCCTGGGAAGGCCTTGGGGTCCCACTTGAGGAGTGTCTGGAGTGGAACTCTGGAAGTCCCTGCTTAGACTGCAGCCCCCGTGACCTGGCCCCAAATAAGCGTAAGAAATGGATGGATAGAAATCATATATACATTCTATTATCACCCAAATATTGTATCAAAGGCCACTGAATGAACAAAGTTCTTTTGTGCCTATATTTCTCCACATCAGTGCTTTATTAGGCATGCACAGTGTAACTGTTGACAGTTTCATCTCATCCTCGTTCCCTTAGTGGATGGTGCCTTAACTGAGCACTGTCTGCGCAGAATGGCAGGGGCCTTGGTGTTTTTGAGTCTGTAGTCCAGTAAAGGTTTGCGATTATTAAAATGTCAATGTTTAATTTAATATTTGATTACTCACTCTTTCCTATTAAAACCTGCAGCCCTATTCGTATGTCTATCTAATATAGATTCTCATCTTCCATACTTCAAATAAGGAAGAGAGGAATGGGTTAGCATGGGCATGGTAATATGAATACAGTACTAAAATCAAAATGTTTTCTGTTGCCAGTGTAACCAGCTCAATCATTTGTCAAAATTCAAATGTAATTTACCAAAATATAAATAAAACAAAGATATATTGAAAAACAACATGTGTCATCAAGTTGAACAAATTATTGTGTAAATACAATTTCTTAGCCAATACCAGTTAAACCTTAGTATATCCCATAAGAAACCCAGCCTTTATTTATATGGCACAAAATCACATATAGCCACACACAGAGCCTACCTGTATGAAGATGTAGTCATCCTGAACGATCAAAGAGTTGATGTCAACGTACCCAGGGAACGGGTACTCCCTATTCGACTCAGAGCACAGGAGCGCACGACATGTCACGTATTGAACATCTGCCATGGAACACCAATACAAGATTTATGAGTCACTCTGCTGCCTGCTTCATGCCACACAAGAAAATGTCAAGAGCAAAACATACTATACATATAAAATACAACAATGGATATCTAGATTGGTTAGCATTATTTCACTCAATTATCATCCAGGCTGTTGATACTATATTAGAGGCTACTTTTTTGTTTTTTGTTTAATAAGCCAAATTTTTCACTGGATTAGGAAATTGAAACCATTAGCATATGTGTTTCGTATTTCAAGTCAAACTACTTACTTACCAATGCCCTAACCTAAACGCCTAACCACAACCTGTTAATTAAGTACAAAGCTTGAATAATAAACCAACTGCTCATGAATTAAGTCTTTGTTGATGTGTAATTAAGGTTAATTAACATGCTGTTACTAAAAGTGGTATCAAATGATCTTGAAACAGTCTTGAATTAGGTTACGTTTGTGTAGGGCCGCTCTCCATCCTTCACCCATATATGTATTAGTCAAGAACTGGATTTAAACTGCACAAAGGGTAGAAGCCGACTACCCCAACTCCACCTATTAAATTGTATACTCAAGGTATCGGGTCAAAACAGTAAAATGGTTAACTGCCAAAACTACTAAAATGCAGATACAGAGTCTTTTTTTTTTCCAGCACCCTGATCCTACACGACCAGCCAGCACTGAATTCAAGTTATTTTAATCTGTACTAACTATTCTAGAGGTGACTGCTCTGTGCCGTTTAGGCAAAGTGTTTTTGAGCAACTCTCTTTTGCTTAGCAGGTCAGACGTGCTCCATATACCCCTGCTCATATACAGGAGCTCTCAACACTGGCAGCATTTTCAAAAGATTTAACACAGTGGTTGTTCCAGGGTCAAATATGTCACCACGTAGAACTAAATGACTTTTTAATATTGAGGGTAGCTGATGTAACTTCTAACTTTAAATGAACTGTTCTATAATTGTGTGCATAGTGAATGTGTTGTGTGTATAGTGAGGATGTTGTGCATATAATGAGTGTAGCTGGTGTGTTATATTTGCTTTTGTCTGATTGTTGTTGTTCTTTTTCCTGTCCTGTAGACTGTTTAGTATCAACCTGCAGAGGGACTAAAGATGGAAATTAGCCACATTGATTATAATCTTTACATATTTACATTTTTAAATAAGATAAGATAAGATAAGATATGCCTTTATTAGTCCCACAGTGGGGAAATTCCAGCATTGCATCGCACACATAGAGAACAGAAGGAAAATCGTACATGCAAAAAAAAGATAAAAAGTAAAACAAGATAATAGATAATAGCTAGAAAAAATTTAAGAAATAGACTTAAAAATAAAACTCTAATATATACACATATATATATACATATAGATATACATCTCCTTAATGGTCATTAATATATGCTGTCCCTTTACAAATAACTTACTATATTCCCTTTTTCGCAATGTACAGTTCAGGGGTGTGAGATATAGCTGCTTCCTTGTGTTATTAGCAATAGTATAGCGTGCTTTGATCCCTTGACGTTTTTATTGGCCAATTTCCCTCGATGCAGATGCTGTTGTCTTACACTTTGATGACGCCACTATTAGGCCGTGCTGCCTGTCAATCACCTGGCTTCATGCACTCTATCCTAGCCATCACTGGGTCATACTAAGTGCTTCACTAATGTCCCTTTGCTGACATTCACACACAGTATACAGTGTTACTTAGCAGCGTTTCCATCCAGCAGTATGCATGTACTTTCTGAGGAATGCATGCTTTCAGAAACCTATTCATTAGCAATGCCTTTTGTGTGTTGATGTTGAAGAAAAACTCACTGCCATCTGGAGTGTGGGCTTCCATGTGAACCAGGTCAGATTCCTTGTCCAGACCCAGCACAGACCTAAAGGACAAAGAGAACAATGAGGTATGAGAGGAATGACACATGCTGTAATGTCAAGCAATGCACATACACCTATACACACGAGACGGACAAGACGACAAGAGAATGCTTCTGCTCAACTGTTTTTCTGATATGTATTTGCATTTAATTAGATATTTAAAGCTGCACCATGTAACTTTTAAGCTAAGTAGACTCAAATAAAAGTATTGTTTTGTTTTTGTTCTTTTTTTTTGGCTCCAGTATTCCACAATCTGTTCTGAAATATGCTTTTAACTTTCTATTTACATGGAATAATGAAGGTGACATTCCACCTAAACAGTGTTGCTTTAATCAAATGTGAGATCTCAATTGAAATGTCCTTGTATTCTACTCTGCATCACTCTAAACCTTATATGTATTTATTTAGTTTATAACAATATTATTTAAAAATGTAATCCTGTGGTTCATTAACAAAATATATTTTCAGATGAAACCAAGGCTGGGTAGGTACTGCTCAGTAAACGATAACTGAGAATCCTATCTTGTAAATTTGTACATTTTATTGTATAAAGCACAATTAATTCCATTTGTTTCATCTGGTTTGATTAAATACAATGAAAACCGTAATCTTCCCCTAATCACACCGGGGCCATGTGGGGTCAGCATGCTTCCCGTCTGTGAGGATATCTTAGACTGAAATCTCTGAGCCCGGTGTTCTGCTGCCTGTGGATCAGATGGGATCTACTGCTCCTCCATTGTGACCATATTTCAAATCCCTTGGAGGAAGATGAAGCCATTGTTTTTAAGCGGCCAACTGGACACCTGCCTGGACATCGCTGAGGGCCAGACTCTGTTTTGATGTCCTTGAAGTAGCTCTACAGATGCCTGGAATGAATAGTGTACACTATTAAACACAAGCTGATTCATGCCAGTGACTGTAGATGTGGGCAAACACGGGGGCGATGGGGTATAATAAAGGCTAAGAGAGATCATCGCCATGGTAACCGACATTCAATTCAGGGCTATATTTCAACGTCATTTGATCCCCATGCTCTACCATACTAATGTGAAAAAAACCTTGAACAAAAATAGATGACAAATTGTTTTCTTTTATAGTATTAAGCATGTACAGTGTAAAGGAAATTAAATGTTTTGTGATTATTTTACCTTTTAGAAATCACTTGGTCTTATAACTAAAACTCATTTGGTTTGGTAGTCGAAGACAGTGTTAGAAAAGTTTTCACACTTTCACAAAACTTTTTCATAAACCACTTTGTGCCCTTTTGGTTGTGAAGTTCCTAATCTTGTCAAGATATCAGCACATCTATTATTATTTGTAATGTATGTGATATATGAAAATCTAACCATACAGTTGGCTTTGAGATCGCTCTCCTTTGAAATGTGTCAGACCCTGTATTGTTTTGACTCCACATGTCAAATCAAAGAGAGGTGATCAAGCTCATGAAGCTTCCAGGAGCTTGTCTCAGTAGGAGTGTCACACCCTTACTTTGAAATGTATGTCCTCTGGTCATCTCAAACTACATAAACCTGGTGATTTCCATCATTTGGGGTCTGATATTAGCAGGAGATGCTGTCAAACCTATTTCTTGCAAGAAATAAACCATTTGTCTTTGCTTTATTCATCAGAGCCTGCAAAAGAAGTCTTATTTCCACAACATAAAGGTATGATTTTAGTTAGACTTCATTTTTAAAGTGTGCTTGTGTCGCAAACCTCACTATATTGACCTCTATGACATACACCTTGTTAAACCAGGCCAGTCCTTCCTATATTACGCAAAATTCACTCTTGTGAGCTTTAAGCCATGTTATAATGTTGTTACCTCCACAAAAACATACGTAAAGTTGTGTTTTATTTCCTTCTTACACGTTTGAGCAACCCTTTATTAGTTTGTCTACATCTCCAAATCTCAAAACGCTCTGTTCCACCTTGTGATGTCATGAAGTGGTGGTAGTAGTAGTTAACAGCTACACCTTTTACTGTTCAAGAGAGATTGGCAATTCCATCGAAATAATTCTAGTGAAGGTATCTGGAGTCGAAAATCACGGTGGAGCACTTCCTGTAGTACCACATGACATCACAAGGTGGAACAGAGTGTTGTCAGTCTAAACATGCAAGACTTGTGCGTTCAACGTGTGTGGATGAAACAAACCACAACTACAGGTACGTTTGTGTCGAGGAAAACAGCATTATAACACAGATCAGAATATTGTGCCGTATGGACCCTTTAAGATAAAAACAGGGGAGGGATTAGTGTGGGTGCAAAATGACTCACCAGTAGAACATGCCAGAGATGCCAGACATCCATCATCTCTCTAACCATTATCATAACTTATTGGCTGGCAGACCCTGGTCACCTCAGAGGGGCAGTTAAGTGTAACGGATGTGTGCTTACGTTTGCAGTGAGTGTGCACTTTTTGACTTCGACTGAGAGGGGATGGAAAGTGACAGGGATGCCCCAAACCCATTATTAGTCATAGCCTCCCATACAGTGTATACAGAGCAGAGGCATCGAGAGAAAAAAAACAGCTTTTCCAGAGATAAAAATATAATGATTTGGAGTTTATGTGCCGTGATGTGGCCGGAGAGATGTGGAGGGATACGCGTCTGAGGAGCTGAATGCAGAGCGCTTCCTGCAACAGACGATTCATCTCTGCCCGATTTTATCACAGAGAGAAAGAAGAGGAAAGGAGAGAAGGGAGCAGAGCGAGGGGAGGGAAGGGAAGGAGAGAGAGAGAGAGAGAGCGGGGGGCGCTTAGAGGAGGGAGAGAGAAGGAGAGGGATAAAAAGGGGAGGAGATGAAAAAGGAAAGAGATTGTGAGACAGTGAGGAATGAGTGAGAGAAATGGGGAGATTGAAACCAGCGGGAGAGGTTAAAAGAGAGAAAGGTGGGTAGAGAGAGGGAAACAGAGAGAGATAGTGAAGATTGTGTGAGAGAAAGAGATGTGGGGTTGCATGAGTGACAGAGAGTAAAGAGAGAGGGAGAGAGAAAGAGGGGGCAGAGTGAGCTGGGAGGAAGTTGCGAGAGACTTGGAGGATGAAGAGAGAAAGAGAGGGATAGAGAGAAGAAAAGGAAAGAGATTGTGAGACACTGAGGAGTGAGTGAGAGAGTTGAGGAAGACAACAAAGACAGAGAGAAAAAGAGAGATTGAAAAGCTTGGAGGAGTGAACAGGAGAAGTAAAAGGAGAGAAAGGGGGATAGATAAGGAAAGAGGGAGATATTCGGAGGAATGAGGGGAAAAAAACAGATGTGGGGTGGGAAGGGGGTAGAGAGAGGAGGATAGAGAGAGACTTAGAGGAAGGAGAGAGAAGAGAGGGATGGAGAAAGAAAAAGGAAAGATATTGAGAGACATTGGTGAGTGAGTGAGAGGGGAGAAAGATAAATAGAAAAAAAGAGAGAAGCTTAAGTGAGTGAGCAGGAGAGGTAAAGAGAGAGAAAGGGGGTAGAGAGAAAGGGAGGAGTGAGTGAGAAAAGGAGATGTGGAGTGGGGTGGTATGAGTGACAGGGAGAAAAGAGCGAAAGAAGAGAGAAAGAGAAGATTAAGCGGGGGATATATAGAGGGGAGGGAATGAGAAAGAGTGAGAGAGGGGGGGACAGAAAGAGGCTTAGAAGAGGGAGAGAAAAAGAGCCGGGTAGAGAGAGAAAACGGAAAGAGAATGAGAGACAGTGAGGACTTAGCGAGTGAGAGGGGGGAGAAAGATAACAAAGAGAGAAAAAAAGAGATTGAAAAGCTTAGATGAGTGAACGAGAGAGGTAAAGAGAGAGGGAGAGAGTAAAAGAGAGAGACAAGGCTAAAAAAAAAAGGAACAAAGAGAAATATAGATAGATAGGCCAAGAGAAAGAGGGGAGAAGAGAGTTTTTGCAGCATCACCAGTCAGTCACACATTAATATGAGCTGCTCAGTGGCTCAGAACTGAGCATACACTCTGTGCATCCCTGAGTAAACTGGAGTCAAAGCTTTTGGCTTTTCTCAAGTTGGATCGGATTATAACAAAGTTTGTGTTGCCCTTTTGTGCATCTGCAGCAGGAGGTACTCCACTACTCTGGATCATAGAGAAAAATGTGTAATTTGTCAGTATCTAGTACATGTAAATAATGGTTTTAATCAATATTGGCCTATTGCATTTTTTTTTTTTTTCAACTTTTCTATTTGTACTGTAATCCTTGTTTTAAAGTTTTTAAGTCAATGACATATTAGCAACTTCAAATGTTATATACAGATTAACGTTGTCTCTTTAAAATGCAATATATATTGAAATGCAAAAGAGAGAATAAAGTGTTTCCATTTGTTTCTTTAAATGGTCAAGTTTTAATGTAACAATCCACCTACAAGAATGTTTAAACAGAGGACACGGTCTGCCTTTAGATAAACTTCTGGTATCGCAAACTTCAGTATATTTACCCCTATAGCATACACCTTGTTAAGCCAGTCCAGTCATTCCTTTAACTTAAAAATAGAGGCAAGTGTGGGTGCAAAATGACTCACCAGTAGAATCTGTTGGGCGTGACGTGTTCATGGACGAGCTGCCATTTTCTCCCAAAGTCCACTGAACTGTACAACTGCAAGATCACAGAGAAGAAGAAGAAGGGAAGAAAGAAGAGAGGGGAGAGCCTTGTTAGTGAGACGAATGTATGTCTCACCGCCGTCCGGCTTCTAATTAGGCCAGCTGATTTAGAAGCGGTGATGGCGATTGTAAGGCATGGCTGAATAAATCCACACATTGAGGTTAGTCTGCAGCTAAGAGCCATTATATCCAGATAGAGCCGACACAAAGCTGAACAGCACTCATCATTATGGGCTGCCCACTGAAGCTTTAACATGCTGTCACAGATATAGGCATCTCTGCTCTCATCTTCATAACCTGCTGTAATTGTGCTATCTGTGGCTCTGAAGTTTACAGCTTTAGTTTGAATTAATCCGAATGATGCAATTGTTGTAGCTCAAAACGATGGTACATTTAATCGATATGAGGTACTGGGGAAAAACAGTTAGTAGCTAGTCATTTGTGAGTTTTGTTTGGTGACTCCATCCATTAACATGTTTATCTGGTTAAATAGTATCCATAGCTTGATAAAAACTGAATTTCTTGGATGCTGGAATACTGAAGAATACGGAATACCTGAAGATGGATGGCAATGTACAGATTGTACCTTTTCAAGCTCATTACTACTTTTTTCAGTCTGAATCATTCTTAATAAACTATTTGTTCATCATGATTGAAGTGTTTGTTCAGGCTTTATTGAGGCTACATACAAAAAAAACAAAAAAAAACAAATCCTCTTTCAAAAATTGTAATAAATATAGACATTTCTTTTTTCTTTGCTTGCTAACAGAACTAAATCCTTGCAGAACAAGCCTCAGAACAGGAATAGCAGGAATGATGAAGAGCCCCTTTGACATGGAGGTGTACAACACGCAGCCAGTGCCCCAATTTCTTTGTACTAATTACATTTTCTGGTGCCGGGGCGAACAATTAATAGCCCTGGTGCATTAGCGAGCAGTGCATTGATTGATGTTGGAGGCAGAACGCACGGCTCCTATAGTATATCTTGTACTGCGTGAACTATAATATTTGGAGGCCAAGGCTGAGCTACCCATATGCTAATGTCCCTGTTTGCATTCTTATTATCATAGAGGTTTTTACATTATTATAAAACATATGCGGAAATGCCTGTATTGTTCATTTCGGGACATACAGAAAAAGATTCAAGCATTGACACAGGGGAGAAAGAGATGTAAAGTATGGTTTGCATTTAAGCCATTTCACCTGGGTAAAGAGCAGTGTGCGGCCAAAACGAGATAATGCTAGATGGTACACTCCAGAGGGACAGTCAGCCATTGTTAGTCATTTAAAGTGACGTTTTGGAGCAGGGTTATTAGGAAGAGGGCTATAATCTAGGTTAGGAAACTGGTTAACTAATGTTGTCACCTACTTCTCTTATCTCATCTTACACCAAGTAGGGCTGGGACTCTACATCTCGAGTTAGCTTCAAGTTCAGAGCACAGGAGCTCTGGGCAAGAAGGTTTCCAGGTTGCTTTGACCTTCCTACAGATTTCAGGGTGGGATTCCTCTCGGTACTTTGGTTTCCTCCATCACCCCAAATGATTCACTACCATAGACTGTATAAAGAAGTGGACTAAGTGAGTGTGATGTCAATAGCATTCAGCTCCAACCAAAGGAAGGTGAATTTGGAGTCGAGTTCCACATTTTGAATTCTGACCACAAGAATCAGAGCGAGGCTGTTCAAAGAAACGCCCTTTGCCGTCCACACCGCTGGTTTAGCAGGGAGCGGGCGCTTAGCAATGCCGACAATCAAACCTGCTGCTAAAGCTATTGAGAGCGACCAAGGAGAAAAAAAGGCACCTGATTTGTCTGTTACTAATGCTCATATAATGTTCACATAATATAAAGCGAATTGGAGTCGATGAAGCTGGAATTGCGCCCATGATCACTTCCTATTTGCAACACTGAAGCTAGCAGGTTAACTATGTCCATTCATATATATATACAGTCTATGTTGATTATAGATGAAATCCTCCAGCAAAGGTAGTCCTGACCAAGAGCAACACAAGATCTAGAGATAGGTCCAGGGTTTAAGAATGGATGATAGGCAGACAGACAGATTGCATCAGCAGCATTGAATGATGGGTCAGACCTGGAGGATAGGCTAATCCATTGTGCACGTTTTAGGTTAACTCATCCAGACACATAAAACATACACACTCTACACACAGTCTCCCCATGTCGCGGTATTAGAACTTGTTATCATCTCTGTCCTGCCACAGTGGTTTGGATAGATACAGACGGTTATTTGAGGCAACATTCAAACTCGTGCATCTCATTTGTAGTCTGCAGTGGTTCAGACTCCGCACATGGGTGTTGATGTCTGTCATACGATACATCCATCACTTTAACGTCAGTTGAAGGCTCTGTGTCTCATTGGAGTTGTGCATGACAGGACGTTACAAGAGACCAAAGAATCATCTGTCATTGGCTCTATGTGTGGTTCAGGCCCTAATTCAACATCAGCTGGAAGCAAATAACTCTTATGAATCTTACGCATCCTGCTAAAGTCAAATGTGCTTGCAAATGTGTCGTTATTTGCCAGTCAACATTGCATATAGGATCTGGTCCACATGCCTCTGATGACACAACACAAACCTTTGTTATATGACCATTAAGAGCGAGAAGAGAAATATTAACTTTGGCAAATAAGTTAGAGCAGACATGTCAGTGTCGTAATGAGGGGTGTGAGGCGGACCAAAAGATGCGGGACTCGGGGCAAGTTTAAGGGTGTTAATTGACAGAACAGACACAAGACAAGTGACGGGAGAACATACGAGGAGCTAGGTGCAGGGAACAAATGAGACAGGAATACAGCCGGTACTGGGAGACGGGGTCGGAGACGGGAATCCAGAGCAGTGCAGGGAGTCTGGGTGCTGAGCGGGAACACGAGTGGGAACACAAGCAGGACACGAGCAGGACAACAGGCAGACGGACACGGTCAGGAACGGGAGGAGCCAGGAACTCCGCCCAGCTCCAGAGACAGGCAGGTGAGGTAGGGGCAGAGCGGACACAGAAGGGAGGAGCAGACAGGGATCATGACAGTCAGATTCAGGCCCACGGGACAAATTTGGCCCTCAATATAAATATATTTGGCCGGCGAGATCATATCAAATATGTCTTAGAGCTGGCTTGCCGGCCGCTGCGCCAGTAATACTACGAATCCCAGAATACTTTGCAAATGTGTTGGCGCTGGCCCTCACCGCTTCTGTTGACACTTATTAGCATCTACTACCTGTCGCCTTACTCAAATTTAATCTACCCCCTCTGAAAACCATGCAGATGTTGTTAAAATGTTTCAGTAAAGATTTAGTTTGGCCCACGACTTCGTCACAGTTTTTAATTTTGGCCCTCTGTGAATTTGAGTTTGACACCGCTGAGTTATCGGATAAATTAAGCAACAAGAAAAGTAGAATACATACGTGCAAATGATTCACAATGTAATCACAATCACAACTTACATTTAGATGTCGTTATCTTCCATAATATGAGGATTAAGTTCCAAGTCTGAATCCAAAAAATCTGATATTCCAAGCCCATTAGCACTTTCAAATATCAGATGAGAACAGATGAGAACAACATCAGAACACCCCTAACACACCAAAGAGCATATAAAGCTAAAGGTTTGCAAGGCTCAGAATGCATTGCTTGTTCATCCTAGCATGTATTATCATAAAATCATAACTGATCTGTATACACTCAAAGGATTTTCGCTGCTTGACATTTGATTCTGCCTGGTGGAGTCTTGGGCCTCATCATTTTGGACAATGACATATTACTGCGGAGTGAAGCACAAGCCTCTCTTCACTCCATTCATCAGATCCATGACATTTTAAATTCCCAAGCTTTGGAGTTGTCACAAAATAAGCTTCATAGTTTCCCTGTCACTTCAATAAATCAAAAGTGTGTTCAGACAACTGCCAGATCTCACCATCAAAGCAGGTAAAGGAGAAAGCTGCAAAGGTACACTATGTAACTTTTCAGGTGGAGGGTAGTTTGCTTACTTGGAGATGTTATTGCTCTGCCCAGAATGTTTCAGAGTGTGGATTTAAATTTATCTTTTTTCAAATAGGGCTGTGCAATTAATTCATTTTAATCAAAACTGAGATTTCTAACTGCCAATGATCAGCTTTACTTATTTATTTTATTTCAACCTTTATTTAACCAGGAAAAACACCTGTTGAGATTGAAAACTGTTTTTCAAGAGGGACCTGGCCAAGAAGTGGGCAGCACACACCAGCACAAAGTAACAATACATAGAACAAACAGTTAAAATCTGAATAAATGATAATTTGTAAATTGTTGGAGGACATTAAAAGGCCGACACAGTGGTCCTTTGCTATATCGCAGTTCACCTTTCGCGGTCTCAATGTTTCGCAGATTTTTTGTGTGGTTTTTTTTTGGTGCAATTCTGCATTCTTTTTGTTTTTTTGTTTTTTACAGTGCATGAACGTGCATTGTGTTCTGCGTCCTGATTGGCTAAGGGACGTGCCGTGTCTCCTGTACATGACAGAATGTGTTCAGCCAAATTTACATAAATGTTCAATTGCAGTGTGACTCTGAAGTGCTGTATGTTTGAAAGTTTTCTGCACGACAGAACCCACAATGCCAATGAAACGTTCTGCACTGACAAATTTCAGAAACGCTTTGGACTCAAAAGTGTTTGTCTGCATGGATACCGCTGGAGCAGCGGCACATGAACAACACATATAAAGCGATCATCGAGGAAGAGGGATAGAATATACGAAGGTTTGAACTTTGAGTGTTTAAACAAGAGAGAAATGTGAGAAAATGTTAATGCCTGTCTGAGAAAAGTGTATAAAGTGTGTGGTGAGGGGTTTTAAAGCCTTAAAACATATAATAATTGTAAAAAATAAAGCTCACTACTTCACCAATTTTGCCTATTGCGGGTTATTTTTAGACTGTAACTCCCGCAATAAACGAGGGACCATAATATTACACTATTCTCTAATCTATGTTATCATGTTTCCTCATCAGAAACAGGCATGCAGTTGTGTTTTGTTTCATTCACACATATTTAACCCACAGACCTACATATTTAGGCTGTGTTCTTCTCTCAAACAGAAAACACTACAGGAAGTGCTCCACTGTGTTTTTAAACTCCTCACACCTTCACTAGAACCATTTGGATCATTTCAGACCTGGAATTGCTAATCTTTACTGAACTAAAGGTAAAAGATGGCTAACATCACAAGGTGGAAGAGAGCATTTGGAGCTTTGGAGATTTAGACACACTAATAATAAAGGATTACTCAAATATGTGTGAATGAAACAAAACACAACTGCAGGATGAATCAGTGTTGCGTAATATAGGCCCTTTAAAGTGCAATATTAAATGCAGTCTTTGGGTCCTTTAAATTGTCTACATCCAATCATTTTACACACATGGTTCACATCTTTATATTCAGGAAATTAATACTGAAAGACACTTTAAGAAGCAAAATATTGTTTTTGGCAATAACATTTCCATGGAGACAATTAGGTAGTGTCCCCAAAAGGTTACATAGCACACCTTTTGATGTAGAGTTAGTTAAAGTCATGATTTGATGGTTACAATAGGTGTGAGAGAGTATCATGAACGAGAGGATATCAGTATTCAGCTAACAGAACCAAGGAGGCTGGCATCGCTACGGCAACTTATCGTGTTTATCTGCAGACGCTACATGTGAAATATTCATAGGCACACTTCAGTGATATCAGCTTATATATGAAAACATCAATTTGGAAGATTTCAGCAACATCCTTTTGGAGATAACATGCCATTTACAGGATTTAAAGATATAACAGCTTTTGCACACAGAATTTAAATTACAAGCGTGGCAGTAGTCTTTATAACACTGATATGGAAATGACGACAAAGCATGAAAAAATGACCTATATTGAAAGGGCACTGTGCACGTTTATTTATTGACTAAAAGGTCAACGGTGTCTCAAAATACTTTTAAGATTGAAGTAGACTGACAATTGGGGAAGAAGAAAAAGGAAAGGAGAAAAAAGCAAAAAACCAAACACAGTTCCTTTGATTATTTCAGGCTTTTATAAACTATGTACTAACTCAAAGGGATAGAGGTTATGACTAACAGCAAAAGAGCCACACTGGCCCATTTCAAACCAAATGAAAGTCAGAAAGAGCATGTATGCAACATTTTGTATTTAGAAATTGTGTGTACTAATTTGAAGTTAGGGGGTCTGGGGGTTTTGAGCAAATTATATGTAATTTCCTGCATTCTAGTACATTTTATCTGTAATTAATCTACAGAATTATCATTATTCTTTCTGATTTTATGCATAGGATTTGCTCAGATGAATAGCGAAAAAAAATTAATAAAAATATGCTACAAACTCTGCCAAAGTACAACACTGTCAAAGTATACACAAAATATTTTTTCCAAATTTTTTTTCCCTCAATCAAAGTGCAAAGAGCCACACTGGAGGCTTTAAAGACCGACATGTGGCTCTTCAGAGACTGGTTGCACACCCCTGGGTTAGGGTTTTAATAAGCCTGAATGGTTCTTAATACAACTTTGTGAACTTCATGGCCTGTTATTATAAAGTCTTACCAAAATGTTTAAAGTACTACACTTCATTGGTGATCTTCATTTTTCAAATACGATCTTCAAAGTTAAGATCAAATTTAAATCGCCCCAAATTTAAATGTTGGACACAAATTTTGCAGAATTGTAAATGGAGTAGAATGCTTCATTTTAAAATCACGTCTTTGAATAAAGCATGGAGGTGCTATTGTTGTGACAGTACAGTGTGCAGTACTCATAAATATTATAGAAAGTACATGTATTATACAAACACAAGCTCAGGTCTCAGGTACTGTGGTTGCATTGTGGAGCAGCAGTTCTTATCTCACAAATAATTCATGTTAATCGAGACACAACCAAAGCCACTCGGAGCCTGGTTATATAAAAGGCGGAACACTTTGAAACAATCTCTCTGTCTGTGTCCCATGTGATAGGGAGGTCTGCGAAGGCCGTGGCTCACAAGAAATACACACAGTCAATACTGGTTTATCACATTAAGCCATCAGACAATCGGCAGCAAGGTAGAGGCGTGTAGGCATCGTAACATGGGACAGCGCATAATGTTTACTACTGAAAAGCAGTATGGTGGGATACTGAGCTATGAAAATGATATATGGACCAACTTAATGCTCAATAAAGTGAATTTAGCAACCTAAGAACGCCCTTATCTTCACTTAACACGAGCCATGCATTTCTGTACAAAGTGCAATGCTATTTGAAATCCCCAGTTCATGCATCTATAGCATTGTTGTTGTTGTGTAGAGTGGTTCTGAGGATGCCTGGGTACATAAAGCACAGAGTTTGAAAAGGTCAGTGGAAGTGGTTGCTTTTTCCACAAACACATTGACCCTGAGGAGCCCACTCTCCACATGAACAACACTCTTCTCTGTGTCTCACCATTGTCAAAGCTACAACATATAACCTCCGTCTTCACAGCAGCTTCATTTATAAAGAGCAGAGAAAGATGTGAAAGTCAGCCAGAAGCACACGACAACTAACTGTATGTTAGATATGTTCCTGAAAGTGATCGGGAAAAGGCCGACGGTTTCAGACAAACATTAAAGGCTAAACCAGTCAGTTCGGAAAAAAAAGCTCATTTATGTCAAAAAAAAAACCATTTTGGTTTGGGTTTGGTCTGAACCACTGGCCCAGACACACTCGCAGCAGTGGGAGCTGCTCCAGAGGGATTCTGGTGAGCTGTTTGAACTCACAACTTGAGAATTCATCTTGCTCCTCATGGATAGATGACAACGACGATGAGAATCTTTGTAAAATGTGCATTCATTAAAAGTGAACATATCATACACTGTTTTGTTCCAGCGCAGCAAAAATGACCAACAAAAACACTTCTTGCACCTGAATGGTGTAAATGAATCCAAAGGGTTGTGAGCACAGGTTGTGTTTTAGCATGTCTTGACCTTTTCACATTTTGTCCAATCTCAACCTTTCTCCTGTTCCCAGTAAACTCCCGAAGAAAGTGCATAACACACTCCTACTTCTCTTGTGTGGGGAAATATTTTCTTCTACTCTCTTCTGCCAACACCAACAGTTCCGCTCTGCCGTAGCTTGATGTCGTAATAATGTATTTAAACTTGAATCACCTTTTTTGCTATGACACATCACAATAACAAACGCTCAGTATGGAGCTTCTTTTTGGTACTTTCTTTCCACACTATAGCCTTTCTCCAAAAAGCTGTAACATCAAATAGCCTCTCCGAGACATAAAAGTTCTGAGGAGAAAATCAAGACTTTAGAGTTATGGAAATCATAACGGCACATTATAGGCCACTGTGTCCTGGGCAATTACAGTAAGTCACTTTTACAACTCCTAATTAAGTCTCCCGATAAATTTCAAATGCATCTGTGTACAGAGCTGTGAATCAAACGGACTCTGCTGGCACCATTTTCTGTATATGCTATAGAAGGAAGAGAGCGCTTGTTTTATACCCCTGGATTTATGAATCCTGCAAAGTACACAGCAGTGAGGATGCTAGACGGTGGAGGAAAAAGCCAGTATGCAAATGAAACGACCATAGGATTGTTCTGGGTGAGTGCTGCAAGGATTTCACAATTTAACTGCCTCTATTGATTGCACCAGATATAAAGAGGGTGATAACCAGGCATTGGAAAGGGATATTTACTGGAGGATTCATCCTATAGTGCACCATCCCATTAAGCCAAATGGGGCTGTTTCCAAGCTAATGTATTTTTAAAATAACACAGAGAAAGCAAAATGAAACCACATTTTTTGTTAGCACGCTCACACAAAAGAGATGTCTAAATGTGGATTATATTTATTTTGTATGTTTTATGTATTTGAGCAACATCTGTCTAGCCTCAGTACAGATATTGTATAAGTTATTGCTACTGAGGTCATTTTTTTTTTTTTGTGCTACCTCTAATTAGGAAGCATTTTATTGTTAAATAATCAGTGCACGTTAATATGGTAGTTGTTGTTAGCTTTAAAGTCACGGCAAAGCTCTGCTCTGGTTTCTGATAGTTGTAAACTCACTGTAGTGAATAATTAGGATACTCAGAATGCATAAGTTAAGTGAAGAATACCTGTGGCCACTGCAAACTGTTTAAAAAAGAACTAGTTTGACCCTAAATGACCCTAACTCTTAACTCTGTCACGTTTTTAAGACATTAAGAATCATGCAGGCTGCAGCACCTTTAAAACACAGCTTGCATTTCTTTACATAGTAAGATAAAAATATAATCATTTTCCAATTACTGTACATTGTATTTATATGATTATGATTTATGGCTCTAAAAATAAAAATTAAAAAAAATATATCTTTTTTTTTTTTTTTTTTTAAATATCTATCTAAAAAAATATCTTGACTTAAAAAATCTTTATTGTGTAGGTTAAGCAAATTAACCTTGCAGCAAATGAAAGATGCATTTAGTTAAAATGTCTTTCAAAAGCAGGAAGCCGAGTTATTGTAGGCAGTACGATAGCAAGCCCTTTTTGTCCTTTGAAATCTTTCCATTCAGAACATAACGCAGTATGTATTTTAACCAAAAAATACAGTCAGGCAAAAAACTTAACAAACACCAGTTGTATCTGTAGATGCAGAAAATGCAGGAGAGGATGAAAAGTGGGTTAATTAGCGTTAAAGCATAAACAAATTAATTATGGGTAAAAAGAAAAATACGGTTGTGTCTGACCTGATTCTGTCATGCTGTCATTCATGTTACCGTGATCTGTGCTGTTCAGCGTAAATAAGGCATTTAGTTTGAATCTACGTGTTATTTATATCTCTCAATATCAATAAACTAGAGCATTATCAAAAATTGGTAGAGTATTTTCTTTTTCATTCCATTCGTGGTCGATGAGTCACCTCTCTTGCACAAAGCCCTAGTTCGGAATGAGACCCCAGCTGACCAGACATCTCTGTAATATTGACCAAAAATTTAACTCTCCAATGAAAACCTCATACTGTAGATAGAATATTTACTCTTTCAGCAGCGGGTTAGTATTTTTCATTTTATTGCAGCATATTTTGACCAAAGACCATCGTCCCAAACAGACCGCATCTTTGTCACTGCTGAATCCTTGAACTCCGATAAATCTCCAACAGATAAACCTCACGTTTCTTTACTACATAAGAAAAGGACGGATTTTAAAGATCTTATATTACACAAAATTGCCTCAAAAACGTACCTGGAGTTGTGTTTTGTTTCATTCACACATGTTTGATTAATCCTTTGGTTATTAGTCTGTCTACATGTCCGAAGCTCGAAATGCTCTGTTCCACCTTGTGATGTCATGCAGTGCTACCTTCTACATTTAGTTCAGATCGGCAATTCCAGGGCTGACACAATCCAGCTGATTCTAGTGAAGGTGCGTGAAGTTTTAAAACACAGTGGGGCACTTCCTGAATTACCGCATGACATCACAAGGTGGAACAGAGTGTTTTCTGTTTGAGAGAAGAGCTCGGTCTAAATATGCAGGGTTTGTGTGTTAAACGTGTGTGAATGAAACAAAAAAATAAAACCTCCGGGGATGTTTGTATTTAGGAAGCAACATATATAACGCAGATCAGAATATGGTGTAATAATAATCCTTTAAGTAAGAATTAAACAAGCAGTTGTGCAATTTCTACACGCAACATGAAGTCTTGAGAACACTGACACACAGCAAAGACTTTTCAAATATCCATGTATCATCCTCCATGTTATAACACATTCTTGGATCAAAAAAACATGTCTGAAGTGTTTTTTTGAATCATTCAGACATGGTTGAGTGATCTTGCGGTCTCTCCCAGGCACTATTCAAACCCTCCTTTCGGTTAGGTATACCGCACCACGCTTCTTGTCTCAGGCTCTGCCCACAAGCCTACATAACCAGGAAGCTGTCTGCAGCGCTCCCCATGCTCCCACCACACAGCCTCCGCCTTCTCAGCCCTCCCTGCACAGAACAGCGAGCGGCAGAGAGTTTTTATTACGTTTTCACGAATATAGTATCGTTATTTTCAAAACAATAAAAGGTAATGTGGTTAGTTATAAATATGTGTTAGCAATAAATACCCCATATAAGTGTACTACTCACTCTTTAACAGTTAATATTGATTTGAGAGGTGTCTGAGCTGTTTCTCAGTCTCTATTTTTTACTCTTGTTTTAAACTCGAAATTCACTCAGGTAGAGAATACCATATACCGTTATAGGTGTTATTATAAGATTGCCAATTGGTTAAATGTATGTAACTTATAACACATTTTTCATTAACGTTTATCATCCAAAGTGGGTGATTAGAATACCAACCGTCTTTATCATTTTTACACAAATGTCCGAGACTTAATAGAATTCTGTCAGGAGAATGACTCTACACAATGTCATGGGAATTCTATACAGTACAATACATGCTTTTTCCTATAGCACGGCCTATTAGGGATGCCCTTTCCTGCTCACTGATAATTATGTCGTGCCTGTCATTCATGTACACATAAAAATGTCCATACCGCCTCCATTATGGCTGTCCTTATTGTCATCATCATGGGCTTCACAGTGACAACCATTATGAGCGGACGGCGTGTCTGCTCTAACCCCAGGGATCAATGCTGTGGTACTATAGTTCCCTGTGGAAAATACACTGTGCCAACTGAGGGGCGTTTGGCCAAAACAAAACACAACAGCAAAAGACAAAGTTTAAATCTATCCCCTGGACAGACCTGGACGACTGAGGGATTACATAGATAAAACACAACAGGTTTAGGGCAATAAATGAGAGATCCAAACAGTCAAATAACCAAAGCTATGATTGTCAAAGCAAAAAAGCTTAACTTTTATTAAAAGTTAAGCTTTTAATAGCTTAAAGTTTTAAGCTATTAAAAGAATAAGCTCCCCCCCCCCCCCCTCCATGTTGGTGGGACCCCAAGGTGTTTCCAGGCCAATTGAAAGACACAGTCCCTCCACTGTGTACTGGGTCTTCCCCGGGGCCTCCCCCTGGTAGGACATGCCCGCAACACCTCCCTAGGGAGGCGTCCAAACACATCACCTACCTTGTCTATTGTAAAAGTGGTGTGTGCGAGTGAATGGAGGTGGTACTCACCTCCCTAAGTAGTCTACCCCAGGGCAGCTGTGGCTACAATAGTAGCTTACTACTAGTAAATATGGAGTGAGTGAAAAATGACGACAGTGTAAGGCTTTGAGAGGCTTTGTCGAGCCTGTACAGCGCATTACAATTGTAAGGCATTATCAATAAACAGATATTGTCAAACAGCAACAAAAGAAAAAAGTTGTCCAATATTAGGTGGACAATTCTAGATAACGACATGGCCTTTGTGTTTTAACAATCATGAATGAGGACATTAGCTATACATATCTCTGCCATATGGAGGAATACGGTGTAGTAAAGGGCCAGCGCACACCAACATGCTTAGACGCACAGCAAAATAGCCGCCTTTATTATTTTCTATGAGTGTACAGACAGGTCATGTGCCTGCACGGCTGTGGCGCTCAACCCCACACCACAATTGGAGTTTGTTGAATTGGGTCGCATCGATGCGTCTGAAAACACATGTTTTTTTGCAATTCTGCAGTGAATATAGATATGTCTCTGCTCTGTGACCAACAAAAGGGGCAGTGTAGAGTTGCAGGAGAAACAGGGAAAGCACCAGTTTAGGATGAGGGGCAAAGAAAGAGCAGCGACTGAAGCAGAGCTGAAAAATGCACCCTGTGATAGATTGATCCAATAATGCATTTGTGGAGAGACTTAGTGGCACATCTGCTCAGGATCACCAGCCACGAGAACATTATTTCTGGGATTAGATGAAGCAGAAACCATACGTGTTTGCAAATGGGATTAATGGAGATGGATGTGAGTTAGCCAAGTGCAACTTACACAGTTTATTTGCAGTTTGCAGATAGACAAATCTGAGTCTGTTATGTGGGTGTTATGCTGTATATTTGAAGAGCAGCTGAAGCTCACTTGGTACAAGCATTTGTCCTCTAACCTCACACATTTTTTACCCCATGTATTTGAACAAAATGTGTTTTGCCCCAGTACAGATAAACTGCATAAGCAGCTCTTGAGGTCAAAATAACATAGGGTAGCATGCTAGAAGGTAAACACATTTTTATATAACACTTTTCCACCTTCAAGGCACTTAAAGCACCACCAACTTGTGGGTCAGTGGATCTGACCTCTCTACCAATGATGGTTTTTGAGAATGGGAACAGTCAACCTTTGAATCAGTGAACAAACTACTTCACCAGCTGAGCTACTGTCACCCAGCTATATACTGTAGTTGTTGTTAGCAAAAACGTGACAGCAAACTCTGCTCTGGACTCTGAAACTTGTGAATGTGAACCTATAAACTTATTACGGCGAATTATTAGGATGCTCAGAATGCATAAGGTAAGTGAAAAATAACATATAATAACAGTTTAAAATGAATTTGTTCTGTTTTTCACATTGCCAAACAGTATAAATCAAGAAAAAAAAGTTACCTTGTATAAATAAAAATAGTACCAATTTAAAGTACAAAGGTAAGTGTTTTCTTATGAGAGTAAATGTTAACAAAATAATATTTAACTGCCAGATTGCAGATTTATTTACCTGGTTTATGATTTACATCTCTGTAATTACTGGACCATTCCCATTAAAAAAAAACTGACAATGTTCAATGCCTTCTCTGCCAGTATAAATTAGCAAAAGTGTTTGTTTTTTTTATTGTTTTTTTTTCACAAAAGCTTCAGAAGGTGGTGACATCGTTCATCCCCAAAAATTTGATTGTTGTCAGTTGAACAGACTTTAAGCTAGAAGATGAAGGCAAGGCAAGTTTATTTGTATAGCACCATTCGTACTCAAGGTAATTCGAAGTGCTTTACAGAATAAAAAAAAGACATTAAAATCACAATACAACAAATCAAAACATAAATAATAACAAATAATCATCATAAAATTAACATTAAAACAGGAGAGTGCAGAATAAAAACCTTTCAGTCATATGCACAGCTAAAAAGAACAGTTTGGAGCCTGGATTTAAAAACATTGTCAAAGTAGAGGCCTGTCTCATATTTTCAAGCAGATTGTTCCAGATTTTAGCTGCATAAAACTGAAACGCTGATTCTCCATGTTTAGTCCTGACTCTGTGCACCAGCAGGAGGCCGGTCCCTGAAGTCCTCAGAGTGTGAGATGGTTCATATGACACTAACATGTGGGAGATGTACTTTGGTCCTAGGCCATGAAGAGACTTGTTCACAAGCAGAGCTGCTTTGAAGTCTATTCTCTGAGCCACAGGAGCCAGTGCAGAGACCTGAGCACAGGACTTATGTGCTCGTACTTCCTGGTTCTGGTCAGGACCCGAGCAGCAGTGTTCTGGATGTACTGCAGCTGTCTTAAGGCTCGTTTGGAGAGGCCAGTGAGCAGGCCGTTAAAATAGTCTAACTATTAATATGGCAAGTTTGTGGATCCCTGACATAAAATGGTACGATTCAACATCTGTGGATCATATGTCTTTCAAAAACAAAAAAAGTAAATCCTTCATAGAGGTATATAGGCCCCTATCCCGCATCAGAGAGTTTGACACCATCAAACTGTTGAACACAAAGCATAGCCAACCTCAAATCAATATCAAACAGCATATTAGGCTCCTCAAAATATATACTTCTTATACACAGACAAAAAAGGTGTTGAGCACAATAGAAGTACATAAATGCATATCCTTGCTAATGCTACTGCTACTGCTAATGAATGCTTTGGTGACTGTTCAAGAGTTCAGGCCTGTGTTAACAACAAGCAAGCTTTCATCCTCTGTTTACAACATTCAGCTGGTATATTACCCACACATTAAAATAAATGGAATAATTGGTGTGAGCGCAGCAGAAATGTGCTCAAAGCAAATAGCGTTGGTATACAAACTCAGTGACATAAGTTCGAAAAGCTTATCTGAAAGCCTCTCCAAAGCACAATCTATAGCCAGTGACATCAATATGAGCCGCATTACCATGAACGAATGGAAAATGCTAATTCTTTTTATGGAGTTGATGCAAATGAAAATAAAATGAAAGGAGAGGGAAAGTAATCTGGAATAATGGCTACTCGTCCACCCCTGAATGCGTCCATGTCCGCTTTGCTTTTTGAAAAGGTTCACCTCGGATACGATCAACGGCAAATAATTAATGACATACATTTGCATAATTTGAGATATAACAGTGTTTGTATACTGAAGGACTGTCTGAGGATCATTTTAAGATTAGAACGAACAGTTGGATATCCCTTGTATTTTCTAAAGTTATATTTATGAACATGAAAATAGTTTATGTAGAAAAAGCTAATTATATAATTGCCCAAATGATTAAACACACTTGACATGAGTGTGTGCACTTCCTTGAAAGACCCTGCTACCTTTCATTCCTTCATTTCGGGTCAGCAAAATCATGGCCTGTTATGTCGTCAATATGCAAATAAGGCACAGAAGCTCAGCGATGTTTGGACAGGGCATTAACAATGGAAATATCCGAGAAAAACACACAATATTGAGTGTATTTAGTGGTTTATAATACCCAAGATGTTGTGCTCTATCTTTTTCCCCTACTTATCTCCATGGCAATGTTAATGCTTTGCCAAAGATGTTCGACAGTATCGCATTAAACTTTTAAATCTGTGAATGGTTTGATTTTGAGCAATAAAAAACACCTGTACTGAAATAAATACTAAATACAGTTGAAAAAAACCCAAACATAACTCCTTTGTTTCTAAATATTGTTATTTTATTTTTCCAGAGCATTTAGAACGACCCTTCTGACATTAATATGAGCAAATGCATCACCAAAGAACAAACCCTCATTGTACAGTGGTACTTTGAATCACGTGGGTCAAATTCAGAAACCCAGTGGTGTTACCGTCGACATTTTAATACCAGAGATGCCCCAAGTGTAAATGTAATTAAAGGAATAATAATAATAGGTTATTTTCAAAAACAGGGGGCAGTATATGATCTTCCAAGACCTGACTAGTCCCGATTTCTTCCTGTGGGTCCATCTTTAAAAAAAGGTGTTTGTGAATAAACCTCAGACAATAAACAACTTAAAACATAATATCGAGGATCAAATAAGAGCCATAAGCCCCGAAATGCTTTCAAATGTTATGCAAAGTGTGTTGGATAGAGCTATTCAGTGCAAAACCGAAAATGGCTACTTGAATGGACACTTAAAAAAATAAAAAAAAATTTTTATTTGGTCATTTTAATTCCCCGAGTCTAAGTAGTGATAAGTTCAAGTGTAAGTGAACAATTATAAGTTTATATATTGCCAAAAGTCTCGGAACATTCCGTTTACCTACTGCTAAAACTTGGTGAGTATAACTTAAAAATTATAGGAGCTATTGAAGATTTAAAAGTGTCAGTGACTTTTGGGCCACCCCGTATATAGAAAGTATTGCCATACTGCGGCACATTCCATGAAATGCAAAAAAAATAAAAAAAAAAAAAAAACATCTCCAGAGACAAATAGGTGGCCGACTCCCTGCCAGAAAAGTTACACAGCACTTAAAACCACATACAAAATGGCGGATGGTGAAGTGGTATTCCGTGAGGTATTGTAATTGGTAATATTCACAGTCGTAGCGGTAAGGGTAGTGTCTGTACTCAGCTTTGTATACTTTTGTCTCATGAGTCTTTTACAACCACTGCCTATAACCAAATAAAGCACAGCGTGTCCCTATACGCAGGCGGGCGTTAGTGCGGCTGCAAAACACAATCGTCACCCAAACACACTTAAATGCACCAGCCAGATGGGCCCACAAGTGATCACAACATAAGGAGATGTACCGGCGGGATAGCGAGAAAACATCGACAAAGACGGAACTTACTTTACTAGCTGTCTGGCATGGTCCTATCTCGCAAGAACCAAATCAGAACGACTTTTATTTATCTCATGCATTTCTTACCCTACATGTAGATTACTTAACTGGGACAACACAATCATATATGTATACCAAAGTTAAAGCTGCAAAGTTTTTAACAATCTGACTCCACCTCTTCTAAAGGAGAACCGGACAAGAGCGGATTCTAGAGGTTGCTGCTCTGCGCTGTTCAGGAAAAGTGAAGTCTCTTTTGCTTATGGAGCAGGTCAGAACACGTGGAACACACTGCTGCTCATATACGAAAGCTCTCAACACCAGCAGCGTTTTCAAAAGACTTAAAACGATGGCTGTTCGAGGGTCAAAAATGTCACCATGTAGAGCTAAATGGCATTTTAAAACTGAAGGGGATCTGGTTTAACTTCTAACTTCAAATGAACTGTTCTATAATTATGTATAGTGAGTGTGTTGTGTATATAGTGAGTGTGTTGTGTATATAATGAGTGTGCTGGTGTGTTACATTTGCTTTTGTATGATTGTTACTGCTCTTCCTATAGACTGTTTGACATCAACCTGCAGAGGGACTGAAGATGGAAATAAGTCATATTATATATCTACATGTTCAAATCTTCATTAATATGTGCTGCCCCTTTACTAATAAATAAAAAGAAGAAATAACTCATGTTTCTAATGGAGAATTAGTTCATGGCATTTTGACAATTTAATCAGTAAGTAAAACACATCTATGACTTAAAAACCATAGGACGTGGTGTCTAGGTTTCGTCTGTCCTTTGCCCGAACCTTTCCAAATGTAAAAAAAAAAAAAAAAAGTTTAAAAAGTAGAAAGAAAAAAAAAAGTGCAGCACATTCATTAACTTAACTCAATCATTAAAAGAAAAACATGCTGTATTGCAACATTATTCACTAATTAGCCACTGCAGCCTCAAATTGCGCCTTCCATGAACTTTGCAATTTATTAACTGTTTATAAAATCCCTTGTAAAATTGAAAATCCAATAGACCAAAAAGTTTAAGCTAGAATTCAAAACGCAAGTCCTCAGATGAACCAGATACTCATTTGATTAAAACTAGCATTTTCAGCAAACAACAATTAATGAAGCATTATTCACACTTTTGAGAGTTGTTTTCTCATTTTCCTAATGGCCATCGTCATTATGTAAAACATTCAAAGCTGGTTTTCTCCAGGCACTATGTGTATTGCTATAATCTCAATGTGTGGATGTTACAGAATGGACTCCCAGATTTAATTATACTGAAGAGTTTTGACACAAATCATCCCAAAAATGTAAAACTCACAACGCTACACAAACTATTACATTACATGATGAAGTTCGCAAATTATTGATGTCATGTTCTTGATATAGCAACGAGCCACACTTACACTTACTAGGACACTGAGAACATGCTCTACTATGACATGGACTCATTAACTCAGTAAAGTGGGCGGGCCAATGTGGAAAAAGTTATACCGTTATCTAGTGAGTGAGTGTTTGTAGTGTCCATTTATGACATTATCCCTTCATGTGAGCATAAAGCCGCACCACAACTGAGATGGGGAAAAGGGGCTTTCGACTGTTTTGCTTCACAAAACTGGAATCAACTTCAAGGACAAAAGCAAAATTGGATACTTAGGGGCCAAAAATGCAGTTTAATAATCTGGTAAACAAACTTTTATACACACACACCCACATCTGTTTTTAATGTTTAAAATGGACATATATAGTTTATATTTTGTATTGTATTTTAAACAGGACACCCATAAAAAGAGTATAAGTGCTCTCATCAGGTCTCCCTGTGGAAATTAAGATAAATAAAAACAAATTTAAAATGTAATTGACACAGATAATGTTGTTGTGAAAATGAATTGTATACACTGGTTGAACAAATTCCAAATTATCATTATTATTATATATTTTATATATATATGTTAGTTAACTGTTTCATTTCGAAATCATAGGCTTTGTCCGAATTTGCCAAATGCACTGTTCGAAGTACCCTTGGATGTAACATTCGAAGTGCCATTCAAAGTAAATGTCCTATGAAGGGCCGAAGTGGGACATGGAGTGTACTTCACCCGCTGTCTATGCGCTTACAGAGAATTTGGCATCGGTGAATAAGTGCCCATTCTCCCCCTCGCGATAAATTCCGTCGTCTGCTCGTCACTCCATAAAGACAAAAGAATATTCTTAAATAAGGCTGAATATTAAACATTACAATAGCCACACTAATACACAAGTGTAAGTTACAATTTCCCTAACCGTTTGGTCAGTTACACAGCAATTACTGTAAATCCAAATGAACAGGACTTCAGTAAGGAGTTGCCTCATACATATCTTTACTCAAGTTTCTTGTAGCACTGTTGTAGGCAACGTAAACCAGTACTTACATTTGTTCTGCTTAATGTACTCCATTTTCATTTCTTTTTTGCGTAGGCGCGGTGCATGATGGGATATAGCAGTGAGCAAAGTGTGCTTAGATGCAGATACAGTCGATCTCCATGGACACACAGAGCACATTTTTTGTCCGCATTCGTCGGGTGCATGAAATGGGACAGCACTTGTCATGCCGGAAGTTACGTAAGTCCTTAAATGCGCTGTTTGAACGGTGCATTTAGGTTTTCGCCGAATTAGGACATGGCCATAGTCGCTGATTCTTAAATCAATGTCAAAAGCAGCCAACTGAATACACCTTAACCCCACCTTATGCTTTAAGGAAATATTTCCTGATTGTGAGAAAGATGGACTGGCGTGGGCCGAGTTGTGGTTTACTTTTTTTCCTCATATGAAAAAGATTTAAGGAGCTAAATTATTATACATTTTGGGTTGAGTAAATGTATCACTATTTTCTGAACACATACAAAATTCCGAGAGCTATAGAAACAGATGGAGTTTGGAGTGTGGCCAGGCATGAAAAAAAAAACCCACTGCATTAACTCATTCAATGGGAAACAAAACTTCCTGGTGGACTATGTGTATTTTAAGCACAAATACTTCAACTTCAACACATTAGATTCTTAATAGATATCATTGACTTGGCGTTAGTCCAGGAACATAATTGGATTTTTTTCTGTTGGTGTTAAAATACAGCAGGCAGGCTAATATCGCAGCAGCACGACCACAGCTTCCATTACCTGGATATTTATACTCGGCTGCAACTAATGATTATTTTGGTAGTCACCTAGTCCACCATGAATTTTTCTATTTGCGATTAGTCCAACATTTATTTCTTATCAGCCAAATAAAGATTGAAATATGGTGATTGACTTCATCTAAATAGATCATATTTACAAATGTGTGGTCGGTGTAAATCAGACATATTTAAATAATGCTATGTTTTTGGTAGTATTTTAGAGTCCAGATAGCTATTATGATGCACAAAATACAAGTATGGTTATTTTTATAGTCATCTAATCACTATAGACCTAAATTAGACACACTTGGATCGTTTAGTTTGAACGTGGACAGTGGGTGACCAGCGTCACGATCCAGCTCGTGTGGGGACAAGTAACAAAAGAAAACCAAGATGGAAAATGGTAAATTAAGAAGTATTTTAATGAACAGGGATGTTAAGGGTAAACTAAACAAAAGGGACAAAAAATATTTAAACAAATGGTACCTTGCAAAGTTTAAACAGAAAGAAAAAGGTAAAGTTAACCAAAAACATAAATTTCACAATAACGTAACAAAATCTTGACGTACTTGGGTCAGTACTGACAGCCAAGTGTCTCGAAAACTCTGTCTCGAGTCACAACCACTGTAGTGATGTGACCAAAAGAGACGAAAAGGCATACGGACCACACCAGGCCAGCAGCCCCAAGCAGGTGGGAGGTGGCTGAAGGTGGGCCCCAGGATTGTCCAGACTGGGGAAACAGTCCTCCAATCACAGCCAAGGACTCCAACAGCCACGATTATGGGGAAAGAAACAGATTCACAGGACTTCCAACAAAAACATTATGTACAGTTCTTCCAAATTAAAATTAAAGTGGAGTTCCCTCGGACACCGACTGCATAGAAGTGTTGCCGTAACTATTCTAACTTCATATCAAGCAAAAATAACTGCGTTTTGATGGGTTGTGTCTCCTACCATTTAGTTCAATCACTTTTTGTAACATAAAACAGCTTGGTCCACCTGTTTCTTTACAAATGCGCATGAATCCGTTGACTCCACAGACACCTGCCTCCAACTGAAGCCCGTCCTGGTAGACTACGTAACCTGTTTAGCGGCCCACATCACCCGGAGTGAGAGTGACTTTGTCAAACTAACTCCATCCCACCATTCGTCAATCAGAAGGGTAACCCAGCTTATACCTATTACACATAAGACAACAATATGGCACCGCAATGTCATTAGGGCCCATGAGGGAGGCGACAGAGGGGTGATGAAGAGTTGTGCAAAATGAGATTGGAATTGAACCAGCGCTGCCTTCGTTCCTAGGGGCCACGCACTCCCAATGAATAGGTGTACGCTGCATAATGATGAGACATTTAGTTCGCCTACTGCACAGATTTATGGGCTGCAAGGCGTGTTACGATCATTAAGGGGATTGTGCAAAAGGGAAATGGGGTTGGGACTATATGAGCTTTGGAGGAGTTGGAAATTGCACTCGTGCTTCTATTTTTTTTACTCTTTTTCTGGTAGCGCAGCACTTTTAAACTATAAATCTTTGATCCTCCTCCTTCCTTATTTGCACAACGGTATTTTATAATGGAAGACTCCCTATAATTTCACACTCCAATTAGTAAATTACCAATGTTGTCCTCAAATGAAGTCTCGGGCAAAACAAACAGGTCACATCCCAGGGGAACATGGAGGAAATGAATAGAAAATGCAAGCACTATAAGTTGGGTTTATTTGCTTTGCGTGTTGTGATTAGCCTAAATTAACTACAGTGATAATAAAACCAATTTAATTAAACAATACTATAACGATTATTGACTCAACTTTCTTGAAGGCATCGTAAAAAAGCAATAAGATCTTTCTCGGCGACGCTGCGCAAACACAGCAAAATCCCACCTGTGCTGAAAGCAAGAAAATGAATTGGGATTTGGGAACAAAATGAATAATTTATTTTGCATATTCAATTTAAAACAACATTTGCTTTGGTTACCAGTAGTGTTTTCTGTAATACTTTGTGCATTTGTATATTTGTGCACTGATGACACCCTAGAGACTAAGCCCTACTTTATAAACCGATGCTTGTTACAACAGAAGTGAATACATGCCTGTGTTTTATAATGATCACTAGCATTTTTCAAAACTAAGACCTGCACCTAGCCTTGCCTGAGAATTCTGGATATCAAAAAATAGCTGTTCGAGTGTGGAATAAATAACGTTAATTCTGTCTATAGGCCATGGGAATAAACCTCAAATACTTATAGTTGCATAATGTCAAAAAGGACTCACTTCAACTGTTTTTAACATTAGGCTAACTTAAAATTGTCTGCGATGTTACTAGAATCCTAATAAATATAAAGATCCATTAGCAAGTTTGGGTGCTGTACCTCGTTTTTTCTTAAAACATGAAAAACTGAACCGTTGCAAATTGATTAAAACAAACTAGTTCTGAGTTATTAGTCTAACATTAAGCGTCTTGAGCATCCTAACTATTAACTGCGGTGTGTGTATAAGTGCTTTTCACCACTCTAAGAGACCAGAGTGGAGTTTTGCTGTGACGGTAAACTAGCATGTAACACGCACTTCCTGATTATGAGTCAATAACACATTTTATAACTAGATATAGACAGCAGGCAAACAAGGGAAAGACAGGACAGATCTTCTTTGTTTAATAGGGGTCAGATAACCCAGGGATAATAAAGGGAGTAAAATCAGTAAAAGTAATTGTAATATCATGCCTTTCTTTTGAAAAAAATGTAAAGCTTGTTAAAAGGTTGCATTACTGTTTTGCTGAAGAAAATACGCTTGGATATTTTTGTAGATTTGTCATTATTTCCCATTTTACTGTAAAACCGGGTCACCATGTTAACATAAGTGTTCTTGTAAAGCCGTCTGGAATCTGTGTCTGATTCTTCTATAAAAAGCAGAAGAGAAAAGTTGACTCACTGCGACTTCACAAATTCAAAAGAAACACAGCGAATGAGCCATCCATCATGTCTGCCAATCAATGCCCACACTCTCGTCATGTAAGACCCCGTACAAAGCCACAGCTCTCATTAAAGACAAGCTCATTTCTGACAATACATGCCGCACAATTATCGGTCCCACAAATGAGAGCTGATCCTGCTGTCAGAAATGCAATAATCACTATGCAACAACTGGTGGCAATGCTGATCACATCTGATGCACTGTACAGGAATATAATTTATTCAACTTATAAGAATATTACACATAGAGGGGTAAATACGGCAATATTTAAGAAGGAGTACCATTACTTAGTAGTTTTCCCCGAAATTACACAAGCAAGTTCCAAAAAGATTTCATCATTTGCTCTTTGCCATATACTCAAGGTGGAAAGAA
Source organism: Periophthalmus modestus (assembly GCA_019594935.1). NCBI lineage: Eukaryota > Metazoa > Chordata > Actinopteri > Gobiiformes > Gobiidae > Periophthalmus > Periophthalmus modestus. The sequence goes on from JAIEZT010001373.1 coordinate 17,358,360, forward strand.
TAACTAAACTTTTATTATTGCTCTATAAAATATATAGTTTGCTCCTAGATTCATGGTTGGGAAGGTGCTTGAGCCACTATTGCCCTGCTCTACATCTCTGCAACTGTGGGCTAAAACGAGCAGGGCCAGTCCTGCCTATAAGCAAACAAGCCCTCCAGAGGCCCCCCCCCCCAGAGCCCATACATTTATACTGAAAATAATATATCACATTTTATTGGTACAGGGCTTGAGTGTTTGCAGCAGCCTAAATATCCCTCTAAAACAGTTACAATTGTCTTATACTGTGGCATCTGGTCTTCATTCCCAGATCTATGTGTTCTAGCCATATAAGATCTAAATGAGGTCAACGGGTTCGCGCATTCCAGTATGGAGATGTATAACTCCAACAAGGACCCTTTATAATGTATATTTAAGCCCACTGTCGCCAACTGGAACACATTAAAATCCACTGAAATGAAGAGAAAATGTCTAGAAAAAAAAAAAAAAAATCTTGACCCCCTTTATATGTTTGTCTGCTGTTCTTGTGACTACGGCAGTTGTGACATTCTGGATGTTTTCAGTCTGATGTTGGTCATATAAATACAAATACAGTCAGTCAAGGTGATGAGAGCAGAGTCATAATGTCAAATGTGAGTCGCCAGTAGCTGAGCCAGGATACATCTGTTAACAGGGGCGCCAGAGACAAATTCAGCTGAAAGCTCAAGCCAGCTCTGAAAACAAGGCTATATACTTGGCCACTAATCTTAGCATTTAAACTAATCATCACAAAACATGCACCCACATGCACTATGAGGCGCCCACTGCTCTTGACAGGCTGATCCATTAAAGGATGGGTCAAATGCAGAGGATACATTTCCCAGCGTGGACAAAAAAATGCATCTTAATCCAAAAAATGAATCCATAATCTAACCCACAACCACTTTGAGCTCTCGCTGTTACCAAACCCTTATTAATATTAATTTCCTTTTGCTTTGAGCTTCAGCCAACAGTTACACATGACAGTTCTGCTTATGCTCGCTTCAAACAGGAATCAGTTTTCCAGTTTACTTTTATAATTGCCCCTAAACACTCAACCACTCTGTGCAAGCTCCTCACTGCTCCAAACGCAAGAACAGTGCACGGCGGGGTTTGTCACCTCACTTCCAGCAAGACATAAATATGCAACAAGCGAAAGCATTTTCCACTACCTCTGCCACAGTGATAAAAAGGCAGCGGGATTGAGTCTAACAAGTGATTTTAACGTCATGTGTCATATTGCGGATCGGTGATGGCGGGATTCAGCACATTGCGGCAGGGAATGTGCCGCAGGCCTGTTTGGGAACTGATAAACAAGGCGGAAAGCAGATCCACATATATCTATTCATCTGCTCTGTCGCTAACCCAAGATGTCAGCCAAAATGCAGTGACACAAAGGAATGGGAGGAACTGATGAATTTAATAAAAGAAATCAAGTTTGATCCATCCGTCTTCATCAGCTGTTATTTATTGGTTCATTTCCTTTCTTGTTTTTGTAGACCATATCTTTACCCAGCATGCATTGTGGCATCTGCAATATTTTATCGCATCGTGGCGGTTGTATTTATTGGATGTAGGAGGGGAAAAGGGAGATTCCATGTAGAGACTAAAATGGTAAAAATGTTATGGGACAATAAAAGCTTGGCAGATAGCAAGGAAGGCTTAAAAAAAAAAAAAAAAAAAAAAAAAAAAATTGCTTTTTTTTTTTTTTTTTTTTTACCAACACAGTATCAAGAATCTAAATAATTCTCAGCCATAATGTTGCGTTTTTCAAATGTAGTGCATCTTGGCTTCTTCGTGTTGTCTTGTTTGTGTTCAGAGGGAGTTGCTAATTTTAATTTCATGGTTGTTTTGTTTTGTTTGAAATTTTTGTTTGTCTCGTCTTGGAACATTCCACAGCAAATCATGTGCAAGTAATTTGACTTGAACGAGCTGAAAAGTTGTCATTTCAACAGCTTACGTCATGAACATGTCTTCAAATAGGTTAAACGGGCTGGATATCCATTTTTTTTTTGCATGTAATAAAAGGTAGCATTAGTTCTGGCCCAGTGCAGATATATTGTAAAAGCAGCTATCTCTAATTATAAAGTGTTTTCTGACAAGTAATACTAGAGTGCTGTTTGCATGGTAGTTGGCAAAACTCTGATCCGGTCTCTGAAAGTTGTGAATAGCATTTTTGCAAATTCATAACGGTGAATAATTAGGATGCTACGAATGAAGCGAAGAAGAAGCTTTGAGTGCTGCAATTAAAAATGAAGTACTTGGATTTTTTTTACATTTTAAAAACATGTTGAGTGTTTTTAAGTTATTTTTTGTTATACAAGTTGCATAAACAATTGCAAAGATCAAATGGGGCAATGGAAGGAGAAAATTCAACACAGAAATACCAAATATAGTCTGGGAATCAAGCCGCCCGATTTTGCCCACTAATATTTAAGATGTTTTAAGTTAAAACTAAATAAGACAGGATAATATAAGCCGTTATTATCTCCACAGAATAATTACGGTGCATTTCTCTCTCTACATAAACTAAAAATGACCTCCATTTAGTGAATGAACTGAGCTAATATCCTTATATCTACAACAAAATCTCATTCACAAAATCTTGAATATGTTGAATGGTGAAGGCTGAGGCGCTGTCTGGTTTAAGTGAAAAAACATAGTGTGGGCCGTGTCAAAAGATCAGAGCCGGTGAAAAATGTGTTCAATCCAAACTTCTTTTCAAGTCTTACCGCCAGACTGCAGATTTCCATTTGACTTGGGGCTACGATTACACAGAGAATACTAAGGAGTGGTACAATGAAAAGGCCATGGCACAATAACAACAAGCCCTCCTCACAGAAGCCCTCCTCCAGAATTACACAAAGCATGCAGTGGAAGTTGGCAGCTTTGAGGGGGTAAAGTGCCTTGGAAATGGTGGTTCCTCTTTATGCATACATGATTAGAAGAGGTGCAAGAGTTTTTGGAGGAAGGCTATGTGCTTGTCATGTGGCTGGTGTTTCCAACTGACTACACGCAAACAAAAAAAAAAAAGATCCCTGGGTTGCCCGTAACCTGGCCCACGCCTGATTGAAGTGAGTGCCATGCATCAATCTGGGACGGCTCTCAATGAAACTGTGGACGACGCGGAAAACAGGGATCGTCATGATGGATATTTGAATCTGGTCAAAGTGTCATAACGGCGGGAGAAGCTGGAAAATTTGACTTGGGTTACAGTTCACAGAAAAGCACAGACGTCATTCCTCTCCACAAATGCACAAAGCGCTTATCTTTTGCTAATTTTTCACATTTGTATCAGACCTGGGAGAACTGGGCTCAAATGCAACACAAAGACTGGAGTCAAATATCTTAGTAAATATAACTGAAATTGTCCCTTTAAACAGGTAATTCTGAATATGGTAAATCAGGCATACATAGACTACCCTTAGCTGATTAACAAAACGAGAGGCAGCTGCAGGGAAAACAGGGAGGTAACAAAAGAAGAACCGGAACAGGCCAGAAAATGGAGCTGGATTGGGGATAAACATGTAAACAGGCAGAACTGTGACAATTTGCTCGGGCACTTCACCTTTGGCACCCGCACAACCCTCAATGCTGCTCCGTCGTTGGCCTCTCATGAGTTTGTGAACTCACAAATATCAAAGGAATCCGTCTCGCTGCACAAGGCTAGGTCATCTGAGCCGTTCTGTGTGGAGTTTACATCTTTCTCCCCGTGTGTGATTGGGCATTTCAGTTTCCTCCATCCATAAAAAGCATACACAATACATACAATCCCCCAGTGAAGGTAGTGCTGATCAAGGATGGGTCAAATGCAGAGGACACATTTCCCTACGGGGACAATTAAGTGTACCTTAACCTTAACACATTCATATTTTATCAGCACACTAGGGTATGAAAATGATGGTTATTTCAATCTGCTTGATTTTAACCTCCAATCTGTGGTGCGTTAATAACTAAAAAAAAAAAATCATGTGCAAATTAGTAAAGCAAATAATCCAATTAATTCCAATGCAGAATGTGTTTCATGTTTTTCAAATTTGCCAAAAGAAAAGTTACAATTTCACACAAGATCCTCAGTTCACTGGTTACAAAAAAAGAAAATTAATATACTGGTTGAAAAAATTGACAAATGTTGCTGAGTTATGAATACTGAGGGGTCATGTCTTAAAAACAAAACCATAAAAATCTGCATTTAAAAAACAGCAACAATGCTTTCAAAATTGCTTAAATTTGATTGTTTCATTGTATTTTATAGATATTCTTCTCCCCGAGCTACAACTGTTCAATACAATATAATACAGTTTTAACTCTTAGTTTAGTGCAGTGCTATGCTCAAACACTTTTCTCCCTTACTTCTTCTATCGGTGAGCCTCCTTGTAAAAAATGTGAATCAAATTTGTCATCTTGCCTGTACAAAACTGTGATATTTATTTTTTGGCACATCGCCCATCCATAATACTACTTAAATATACAAACAAACAGATAATTCTAAATACAGGTGGTGATTTTTGCATCACAGAAAAGTTTGAGATGGATCCTGGACTTGGCAGCACACCTCCATCTGCTGTTTTGACAACGGACTGACAACTCGGTCTCAGCGCCTCACTAGAATGTGCTCTCCCATCTGTTCTCTGCATGTCTCTGGGTGTCTGGGTGCCATAACGCCAGCTCAGATGCACCGTATCCATAATTTCACTTTGATTCAGCAGACACAACAAAACCTCCATCAAACAGCGCTGGAATCCAAGGCACGTTTGGCTCATGGTCCTGTCTCTGAAATGTGAAACACAGACAAACACTCAAACGTGTTATTTCTTTGCCAGGAATTTTCCGCAGTATGGCATTGAACTTCCCTATCTTGTTTTTATTGCACAAAATATCTGGAAACAAAAATGCATTCTGACCTTTAACGTGGCCTTATGTTGTCACATGCTTGACTCCATAAATATGTTTAATGTTCATCCAGAGAAAGTTTCATGATGCATAGATTTTGGATTGTAAAGTTAACGTTAATAGTTGTTTTGATTTAGTTGATAAATGTGCATGTTAACATTCTTTCATTACACGATACAATAAGACACATCACAAACACCTGCGGTTTAATAAAAAAAAAAAAAAAAAAAAAAAAAAAAAAAAAAAAAAAAAAAAAAAAAAAAAAAAATAACTAAAAAATAAATAAATAATAATAATAATAATAATAATTCTAATAATAATAATAATAAATAAAATAAGTATCTGTATGTCATCTGAATGGGGTCATTATTGTAACAAGACATATTAATAAAAAGGGATAAAATACATTGCACAAAATGATACAAATGAACTAATACAGATAACTCCGTCTATACATTAGCTACAACATTTCTTTGAATCAAACTTTTTCACGGTAAACATACTGCATGCTCCCCTCCCATGTGTATAGTCTGAAACTTATAACGATGTTTGCTTGCTGCTGAAACAACTAAGCCCCCACAAGTTCATAATGACCTGTCTTATTTTAACCCAACATAAAATCCAGTCTGCGAAGATCAGCACCACGGACAGCTCCCTGCATGACCACTCACACACACTCGACGTAGTATGTATATTATTACTCTTTTCTCTGAGCCATGCATCACTATGCTAATAACATTAATCCTTCAATCTCAATGTAGCTGCCAAGTGTGTGCCATGTGAGGGCTGTGGTGAAATCCCCACATGCATTACGGATCAGTATGATAGCTGTCGAGACACTAGCTTCTTCACGGTGAAATGGTTTGCCAGCCCCCTAGTGGAAACACAAATTAAATGTTTGTCTACAGGAGGTGCTCAGTGTACAATCTTGGTAGTATAATGTAATTACAGAGCAGCATCATGACTCCAGGTGGAAAGCTGTTTATGTGGTGAGGGCCAGCTTTTGATAGCCTTAGTAGTAAAACTCACAGTAAATACTCACCAGTGGGGCCTTTGGTTTGTGGGTAGAGTTTTGTTATTTGCAGGTGTAAAAATGGAGAGCTGGGATCTGAAAGTGTGGCTGACTTTATGTAAGGTGAGGGGCTGTTGGACTATAGCAGGTCATTGCATTACAATAAGCAGGAAGAAATGGTACTCAGTGGACGCAAACGCATACGACAGGTTAAACTACTCATTTCACAACACAATTCATTTCAGTATTTTATCAAAGATCTTGCCTGCTGTTTTTACAATAGTTTATCCATTTAGATAATGAAGTTCATCATTTTACCTCCTGGGTGGACATGTGTAGCAGATGTGACATGCAGAGATATTTCCAAATGTTACCTAGCAACCACACTGTAAACTGTAAGTACTAAATCAAATTCAGCCTTATTAGTTATTGAAAGGGTTGTTGAAAGATGGTGGCCTAGTTGGACTTTGCATTGTCCACATCAAATTTTGAAAAAAATATAAAAAAAAACTTGGGAAAAGTCTCTTCAGAACAGACTTTGCCATCTGTCAAATCATTTTGACATCCAATTGTAACTTTTGGCAGACAACATGGTGAAGAAACGTGATCATTCGGCCGTAGCCAACAAAGACACCGGCCTTGTCTTGAGCTCGCTAGCTTGTGGGGGACACTACTATTCTATGGGAATATGGAAGAGTTCCCGCCACTGTCTAATACCCTGAGTAAGCCACCGGTTTCTAAGAAAAAGATACAAGACTCGGCTGTTGTGGTTCCTAACGATGACGACAATGCACCAGGGCTTTCGTTCAAGGAGAAGGCAATAAAGCATCTGCTCAGCAAGGTCTCCTAATCAGTGGTAATGATGGTCATCTCCAACTACAGGAAAGACTTGGATGACCTGTTTAAGTTTACTCCAGTTATACCCTTTATATTTTAAAGAGGATGTTACATGAAGTTCTTAGTGTGGTTGATTTTCACAAGCTGTTTTATTAAAAAGGTGTGGCTGCGTTTGCTGTTGAGCTGATTTTCTGGACAAATCTTTATACAGCTATTATAAAGCATAGTAGTCAACTTATATGGGTTTAATTCTAATTCTGATAACAATGAGCTGCTGGACATTTTAGATGAGAGAATAATTAATAATGTACTACTGTATATAGGAGGATGTAAGTATTGATAGGAGGTCACCTGGTCCTTCTCCAAACTCCACTTACAAATTGAAAATGTTAATAGGCAAATTTAAATGAACAGATATGTGGAGAGATACATTTCTATCAGATACGTTTCCTTGGAGCAAGATATTTGGATATTGTAAAATTAACTGTTCATTATTAAATCACCAGTGTGTAAAAACAGAACTGGAGAAGATTATTGAAATGTATTAGGATAAAACAGAGAAAGAAAATGTTTTAACTGGTAGCTTCTCAAAGATGAAATGTATATTTATGCTGCCTTCATGTTATGTGTGAACGACTGATGGAAGAGGAAGTCATTTCAGAAATTTGAGCTCTTTCACATTTACCTCCAGAAGCTTCAGTATAGAAGAAAACCATAAGTTAACAGAGTTACAGAATAAGCTGGATGAAATGTACAAAGCCTAGGCTGAAGGAGCCTTCATAAGGTCAACACAAAAAAAAAAAACACCCTTTTTATATTATATTGTCTTGAAAAATTAGTCTGTGATAATTATATGAGCAATGCTAGTACAACACTATGCTAAAGGAAATAGCTCTGTGAAACTAAGCAACGGCACAACCCACGTGTATCTTTTCTTTATAGATGCGCAATTTTTTGGTCAGTAGATGAAGGATCATATGATTAAAAAAGCTCAAATCTGACTCAATCTCTGGCTCCAATGTGATCTGTCCCTAAAAGGACGCTGTCTATTATCTAAAGCTGAAGGCATATTAAGGCTGCTATACATTGCATCCTTGCTCTCCCTGGACAATAAAAACGCTAAAAAATAGATCAACACGTTAAAACTTCTTATGGAAAGATAGAAGTTATGTCTTTAAAAAAACTGAGATCTTTATTTTCTTGTCTTTTCCACAATGAACATTGTCCTTCAAATGAAATGGCTTCAGTACTTGAAGTTGACACTTCCATATGGAACTTTATTTCACAATGTATGTTTGATAAAGTTCGAGGTTTGCTTTTTCTGCTTTTATGCAATTATAAAATAAACAAAATGTCACTGAAAAGTTTGATCTACTTTCTCACCTCAACTGTGCTATTTATGGAACAACTTAAATATTGCAAAGAAAAAAATAGATATATATATATACTAAAAACTTGGTATGAGAAAAACACATTTTTTACATCTTCTAACCTCAGAAGGTACTTAAATGTCTTATAATGAGTTTTGTTCGATTCATAATACATGGTCACAATGCCCCAGTGGCATTCAAACATTATGAAGTGGCTCCTCTTATCACAGTCCATCTTCTCTCTCAAAATTGAGTGATACACATTGTGGAAAAAAGTACCACTCTAGAACAAGAATAAAAAACACTTTTTCAAAATGAAATCATCACCAGACCCCATAATGTTTTGTACTGGGCTAAATATGTGTCTGAATTGGAATCAAATCTGGACCTTGCCTGTTGCATGCATCTTAAATTGTTATGCATATGTATATCCATCATCCCCCTGGAAGATAATGTATATACATATTCATAACGAGGTAATCTTTTTGAAATGGTGCCACTGTATTTCACTAACTGTGCAAAAACAAATGTATGTATGATGTGCATTTTTTTCAGTTAAACATATACATTCTCCCTGCATTTTGGATGGAATTTACAACAGGTACAATGCCATCATTTGAGGCAGTCATAAAAGCATGAAAACGTGTCACTGTGTCCTTACCACTTCATTCACCTTCCCCAAGAATCATTAAGGAGTGAGCGGATGATTGATGTTGGTCTGAGAAGCTGTTTGTGCAGATTGGCCACAATGTTTTTATTTATCAATCTGAAATGTCAAGATAAAGGAAGAGAATGATGAGATTGTGGGGGAAATCTATTCTATATCTGATCTAAACAAGCTGCATCTCAGTTCTTTCTCACATGTGAAAAGTAGAGATGTTTGATGCTGTCACAAGTTCTTATTCAGCTGAAAAAGCTACAGGAGTCTGACATGTCCAATTGTAGATTATAAAAGAAAAACATCAATAAGCCACTCAAGGTCATCTTTTTGAAATGCTGCCATTATTTTTCATAAAGAAGAAAATATTGTGAATTGTTGCAACCAGTGGATTTTGATGAAATAATCAGCGATAACTCTAAGGACTGATATATTGTTTCACTGTTTGTTGAGAGCTGTACTTTTGCCATTTTTTTGCAGTGATGGATAACAAACCAAGTGCTATTTTGAGATGTCATTTTAGGTTTTATTTTTGTATTTTTGCAATATTTTGTTTACTTTTACGTGCAGGGTTTCCATAAAGTCTCTTTAAAAGTCTCTCTTTTAAAATTGAATTACAAAGGCAATTGATAAGATATATTAAATACACTTGATCTATTGTACTCAGTGGTTATAAAAGTTTTTAATCTCATTGCATTTTTGTATTTCAGGCATCCTGTTGAGTAAAGAGGTATCTTTTTGAACCCCTAACCCCTAAGAAATTGATACTCCTCTAGAGAAGGCACATTGTGTATCACGGTTTATTGAAACAAAATCGGATATGCAGACTCAACAAAACTACAGAACAAAGTATGGAAAAGATCCACCATTGCGCAGTTAAAAATAACAGATGTGGTTGCAACCATTGATGAGGCTATGCTGCAGCGAACATGCAAAGAAATCGAGTACCAACTTGATGTGCTTTGTGCAACTAACGGTGCCCATACGAACTTTGGAAACCACTGAGTATAATAGAACAAGTCTGATTAAGATATCTTATCAGTTGCTTTTGTAATATTTTGTACTATAGATGCCTCAAAACCACCCAAACCTTGACTAGACTAGCAAACTACTCCACTATGCTTCCATTCATTCATATTTTTTTCACCCAATAATAGCAAGTTCCCTATAACCCAATTTACAAAGAGACTAATTGCCTGATTACTCATCTATAATCAACATTAATAATGGATAGAGTGCAGTGTAATAGCCCCCATAAAGACAATAGCAATTAGAACAGTGTATATGGACTGGAGAATGAGCTGAGACTATTGGGGGTCATTGGGTCTCACATGGAAATAGATGGGTGTAAAACAAGTGGTGATTAGCAGCACACTTGTCTGGGCTGCAGTTAGCGCAATTCTTAATCACCGCACAGCCCATTAAAAAGTCACGGCCTTGTCTCTCAAATTTACCGAGCCAGAGATCTAATGTTCACTGTCCCAATGAGGAAGCAACTATTTATAGAGCAGCACAATCGCGGGGCAAATTAAAATCTATTTCCGACATTAAACGCATTCATTTGGGTGTAATCATCATGTTCTGGAGGTCAAGGAGAGTGTGGTGCCTCTGGTCGCGAGGAGGGGTGTGTAATACAACCACTGGTACCCATAGGAACCCACTGTCTGCAGGTAATTAATCCAAACTATCATAGTAGCACATGGATGTTAGTATGAAGGAATTTTTACAAGGTTGGTGTATTAAAGGCGTGGCTGGACGATTTATGGACTATAGTAGCTCTGAAGATAAATATTGGTAAATGTGTTACTCATGGGAAACTATGAAGGTGTAAGAAGATACAGTATATTGTGTTTTTTTTTCATAGCATTAAACAGATTCTACATTTTGTTAATTGAAAACTGCAATAATGGTCTAAAATACCTTATCAATAACAGACCCATTGATCCTGTTGAAAACTGCAGAACGTCTAGGAGGCTCTACCTCTGACACGTCAGACTCAGGCCCACGGCCAAATTTGGCCCTCCCTATAATTTATATTTGGCCCGTGAGATCATATCAAATATGTATTAGCCCTGGCCCGCCGGCCGTTGCGCAAGTTTGGGGCATGCACCTCTAATACTATGAATCCCAGAATGCTTCGCAAATGTGTTGGCACCAGCCCCCACCACTTCTGTTGACACTAATTAGCATCTGCTACCTGTTGCCTTACTCAAATTTAATCCACTCTTCTGAAAAACATGCAGATGTTGTTGAAATTTTTCAACAAATACTTAGTTTGGCCTGTGGCCCACAGTTTTTAATTTTGGCCCTCTGTGAATTTGAGTTTGACACCCCTGCCCTACCTTCTTCATTGTGGCATTTCACCATAGCAAAAGCAAATTTTCATGAACATGTTTTTTTTTATTTTTTTTATTATTGTTGCAGAGTTACATTTTACATAATATGTCCCCTTTAAATGTAGCAGAGATTGAATGACCCCATTGGAACATATTTCCAGGAAATTACATGGAGTAATGACTCATGACTCATATATGTGTAATGTGCACCCATATTTGTTGTTTCTTGTCTTGCTTTGAACAATGTGTTAATGCTGCTGTAAGTTGTCTGTTACGAACAGTTATTGAATGTGTAAGTTCCCTAGCCACTGTTCTTTGTTGTTTATCTAATTGTCTGGGTTGGCGGCAGCACTGGCCTTATGCAAAGACTCGGGACTACATGAGTGAGTGACTGTCTGCACACAGTCCTCACAGACAGGAGATAAGAGCGGCAAAGTTCGCAGGCACGTCTCCATCTGAAGACACCTCCATTTAGTCAACAAGGACTGCCCTCAGTACGAATCTGAAGACAACTATGAAAGACACGATGGAAATATAAGGCAGAAATTGAAAGCAGCTGTTTCTGTAGTATTTATATTTCTACAGTCACTGCCAATCAGCATTTTGTACATGAGTCATCTATTATTTCTTTAATTCATATCTAAACAGCCACTAAAGGCACAGTTTGTAACCTTCTGGTGTAGGGGCTGCCACCCGCTGGTCTCCATGAAGATGTTATTGTTTTGACTGGAATGTTGTGCAATATGGGAATAAACATATCTGTCGTCATGGAGAAAAGCAGGTCTGATCTGTGGAGTGGCACAATCGCTCAAAGTAAAAATGCATGCATGTTTTAAATTATTCTTTAGCAATAAAAAAAACATTAATAATAATGATGATGACAATATTATTATTATCATTATTATTATTATTATTATTATTATTATTATACATAACACTTATATATCGCTTTTCATGACACTCAAAGGCAAAACACTAATGAAAGAAACAGATACAAAAGGAGATATAATTATTTGAAATCAGTTTTCAACAGGTGAGTTATCAGGGCTTTTTTTGAAGATGGTGAGTGTGGATGAGTCTCTGATGTGTTTGGGCGGGGGCCAGAGGGTGGGGGCAGCAGCAGAGAAGGCCCTGTCCCTCCAGGTCTTTTGTTCAGTCCTGATAGGGGGAGACAGGAGGTTGGCATCAGCTGATCGGAGCACACTGGTGGGTGTGTGGGGCTGGAAGAGCTGAGAGAGGTAGGCGGGGGGCCAGGTTATGGAGGGACTTGCACACAATGCTGAGGAGCTTGAACTGGATGTGGCAGGGGATGAGGAGCCAGTAGCGTAGCAGAGTTTTGAATGTATAGTAAAGTTATAGTATGTTAACTCCATTGCATTTTCAATAGCATTAGCCTCCAAACATGAACTCTGAAAAACCATGGGCTGTTTTGGCGACTGACAACCACTAAACATAGAAAACACTGCCATGAATGTTAGTGATTAAAATGAGCGTACATGTACACGACCACATAACAAACATTTCTTAAATCTAATGTTATGCTGGACAAATATATGCCCAAAGGTAGTGGGCCACAACAGTATGATGAAATGAAACTCAAATGAAACCATCAAAGCACAAATCCTGCATAGATTAGTCCAGTACCATGCTGTGTCCATAGCCTAAACATGTCACTCTTGGAAAGATCTATAGCAAAACACTAAATTCCCCAACAATCAGGAGTACGTAGCTACAGGAAACTTTAAAAAAAAATATTATTTTGGTTGAGGAAAACTGGAACTTCTGCTGTAGCAACACACTTGAGAAAACTTGGCTTCTCTGTCCACCTCTGAAAGAAAATCCAAAATGATGCCAAGTAGGCTACTTGAGCCCAGGCTGTTTGTACTGACACCGTTTTGGATGTCTGAGTAAATACTGCACTTGTGGTATCCTTGGGGCCGCTCTTAAGCTTGGCTAAGCACCGATTTACAGCTGATTAAGTCCACTGCGACCCAATCTGGACACTATTAAGCTCTTGCAAGATGAAAATGAGCATATTATAGAGAAAGTGTCCAGTCTGCTAGGGGGGAGCAGGTCAGAGCATGCACTGGCTCACGCTGCCGATGAGGAAAACCTGTTGTACTCATTACAGACGTGTGAACACTGCTATTTGTGAATGACATAAGATGGAACAAGAGAGCTGATGAAAAGGCAGTGTATGTATACAAGCCCGGGCGCTTATAGCATGAATTAAATGAGCTGTACCAGATTTTTTGCTATCCTCCAAAAAATACATATTTAAGAGTTAATTTTAAATGGTTTGCAGTGGTCCAAAGTTATACCTCACTTACCTTGTGCATTAGGAGCATGCTATTTACCAGAATTATGACCATTTTCCCCTCACAGACTATATCAGGCCCATCAATAACGATGAGGAACCCGAGATTTAATTCTTAGGGATAATTACTTGACTTACTTGACCTTGACGGGGCCATCACCTTCATCCAACATATCATGAATTCCCCGTAGGATGGATGTAACCAACTCAACTTTGAAATAGCCATAACACATGTATTATATGTATGTGTGTGTGCTCCTGTATGTACTGCCCTATACTATGGTGCAACGTTGTATCCTGTTTTTTTCATCCTACTCTCAGACTAAAATAAAGTGGAGTCATTACAAAGATGACCTTAAAGATGATGTGTACAAAAAAGCACAGTTCTGGCTTAAATGTGAATAACCGTAATACAATTTTATTTGAGAGAATTCTGGACATTATCTTCTCCTCAAGGGGTAGCTTTTACATACATGGTAAATGCACTCACTAGGAATAAAAAAAAAATATCGCAATCAAATCTAAATCACAGTTTGAGTTGTGCAGCTATCAAATCACAAAGATATATATTATAGATATCTCCTTTTGTACCCGCGGTTTAGACCTTCACAAAGATGTTCTGATTCTGAAATGTATGAGATTCTTGTATTAGTTTATCAGTTCATATTTAAGTCTTCTCTCAAATGTTAATGCTCCTGGATTTGTATCAGTTTTAATACAAATCTAAGTCTTGTCAGAATCTTGCAAATGTTTTTTTTTTTCCAAAATGGATGCACAAATTTTAACTTGAAATTAGTTCCTTGGTTTAGTCCCAACTGCAATGTGGTCCCAACTGCAATGTGGTAATGTGTGTGTGTGCAAGTTTGACCTGAAATATATTTTCTACCCATATATATAGACCTGTCATGATAAATATTATATCGACTAATAGTTCAATGCAGTATATGTTAGATGAAACAATCATTTTTGTGGTCAATAGGAGGAGAAGCCTGTGTGGGGACTTGTCTTAATACTTGTGTCTTTTTTTTTTTTTCTGTTCTACAATGAAAGCTGTAAAGGATTTAATACATTACTTCTATGGCTTATTATAGATTCAAAATAATCACTAAAGAGTTTCATTTTTTTTTTTTTTTTATGTATTGAATTCTGTGTTTTTTAACTATATTTTACATTTTGAAGCGTTTTTCGGGCTTATAATTCTGCTTTAGTGTTCTTGTGTCAGCGGCATAAACTACTTTCAATATTATCGTTGATCTTTTTTTTTTTTTTCAGTGATATATCCTACTGCCAAATTTGTTATTGTGACAGGACAATACAAATATTCCCTGTATCACATTTTTATATAGCACTTTTCCACCTTTTACATCAAGGAAGCACTCACCCATTCACACACACATTCATAACCATCTCTGGTCATGTGACAATTTACAGTAAACATGTGATATTGCACACATTTCATCCTAGCCCTTTATTTCTTCAGAAACTACAGGAAATACAATGAAAATATACACGGTACCAAATGTAGAGCTTCAAAAGTACACAGTTTTTTGGTTGTTACATTTGTGGCTGGTGGGTAGAAATAGTGGGTCCAAAGAATAATAGAATAGAAAAAGAATAATAAACTAATCCGCAACCTTTTCATCCGAGGGTACACTAACCTTGGTGTTGACTAAAATCATACAAAAAGTCCCTGGAAAGCAATGCACCTTTAAGAAATAATAAAACACACATAATTCTCCATTCTTCATGTTTTCAGTGTTTCTATTGTGGGGGCATTTTTGTTGCAACATGATGTGGTGTAAGAGGCTTGTACCTAAAAAAGTAAAACCTTTTTAAAAGCAAATGTGATCTTTGATGAACCAGTTCTCCAAGAAACTACCATGATTCAAATAACTTATTTTTGTCACTAAGTAGTCAAATGAACTTTTCTCAGAAACTGAAAGTTGCTCGGTTACTACACTTTTGAACTTTTTCATCCTAATTCTCACTCAGAAAAAAACAGGACCTAAAATGAATGGTTTCAAGTGATTTCATTTTCAGAAGAAGGTATTTGAGAGCAGGGTGTCAGCAACTTTTGTAGGGAGCACTGTTTCCTTTGATTGTTCGGAGCATTGGCTTAAAGCATTAGCAGTAATATAGGTGCAAAAAGTAAATTATCATTATAAATACACAATTACCTGAATATATTTCTGTTGATTCATTGCCAAAATTGTGGTTCAGTATTTTCCAGAAACTCTTAAATCTTAACATTTCATCTTCTTACATTTTTGTTTTCCAGTTTACTTCAGATTGATTAAATTATTAAAGGCATACTTGATTTTAAAACTGTCTTAAAAATGCGAAAAACAAATATATTTTAAAGGGTTTACAGTGGTAATCGCTCACTTACCTTATGAATCCAAGTAATTATCACTGTGATGAGATTATCAGGTCAGAGCGGAGTCTTGCTTTCACGTAAACCCAACAACAACTAGCATGCTAATAGTGCACTTCCTTATTATCGAACACTTTATCATTAAATGCAAATAGTACATAGTAGACATATTTTGACCTCAAAAGCTGCTTATATCTGTACTGGGGCGAGACAAGATTATCTCAAATATGATAAAAAAAAAAAAAAAAAAATGAAATAACTAAAATCAGGTACACTTTAAATCTGAAACATTTCTGACATTTCAAATAAACTTGCTTTGCCTTAATTATGAACATATTTAGTAAAAGTTACCAAATTATGTTAACATTTTGATGGTTTACCTATGAATAATTAGCATTGCATAAATCTTGCTTTATTATCACGGGTTATAAATGAGAATAATGAAGTAGTTCGGTGTTCAGTACAAAAAGAGTACTATTATAAAAGCTATAATCATGGGATCAGGAGAAAAATGGCCAGGGCACAGTAGCTTCCGTCTGACCTTCACATTCATTATTCAGACGTTCAAATGCACAGTGAATTATGAGACATCTGCACACATCTGAACCAAACAATGACCACAAAGACAGTACCTTTATCTAACTCTTTGCATTGTGTTTGAAAAGATGAACTGACTAAGGGAGGAAGGATAAAAAACCATCTGCATACGTCACAGATGAAGAAATGACTCACCCTGCAAAATGACTGCAGATTTGAAGAATTATGAAAATATGATAATACGGGACTTCAAAGAGACAGTGAAAATTGACAGAAAGAGCAGTCTTTTTAACATTAGTACATCTTTGAGGAGAGCGAAATTTACAAGGCAGAGTCATTATAGGTGATTAAAGAAAACTTCCCTCTTCTCTCGGGTGAAAAACACATAATGAATGATCACTTTTACAGTTTGCATTGGTCATTTAAGCATGACTACACTGTGTAAGTTAGGGACAGTAAAAAAAGGCCATAGAATTGTGTGTATATACCAAATACAACTGAAACCAGAAGTTCACATACACTATATTATTTTTAAAAATATGCTTTCATGAAATCAGACAACACTTTTCCTGTTTTAGGTCAATTAGGATTACCAAAATTATTTCTTTTTGCTAAATGCCAGAATAATGACAAAAGGCAGCCTACAAACTTGGCTAATTTACGTCAGTTCTGGCAGGAGGAATGGGCCAAAATTCCTGACAACTATTGTGAGAAGCTTGTGGAAGGAGATCCAAACCCAAATCATACAGTTTAAAGCAGGGGTCTCAAACTCAAATTAGCTGGGGGCCGCTGGAGGCAAAAGTTGGGGTGAGGCTGGGCCGCACCCCCCCCCACCTCAAAAAAAAATCAAAAGTCATCTTTATTTACAATATAGTATTTTTAGCGTTTTCTATAATACTGTGCTCATTTTTTTTTATCTACGAAGGTTTGAACTTTGAGAGTGTTTAAAAAAGAGAGAAATATGAGGCTGTTTCATGTCAGACAGTGTTTCTCTGTCTGACATGAAATCAGTACGTGTCTTATTCTATATGCACAGGTTGCCACTCTGTGACTGCAGACTATCTCCCATTTTACTTTCAGGTGCAAGGTGAGGACTTTTCATCGTGGAGGGATCACTTTGAACAGCCGTGGAAATGTTTTCGCTTCGTGTGCATGTTCAGCAGTGTTGCACGGCCAATAAACTTATAACGGTCTCCTTGGAGGTCCACCGGGTACCTATTGTCACCAAGCACAGGTTACACTATGTGATCGTGGACACAGGAGCCCACTCACTGTAACGATATGTTTTTTTTATCCCACCAAAGCAACCTGTAATTGAATAAAGGTCAAGAGAGATAAGTATGAATCTCTCATACCCTGGAACATTACACGCGATCACAGTAATATATGAATATATTTATGTACATTTACGTATGTGTAATATCCCATGAACAGCGTTGTGTGTTGTGAACGCAACGCGCGAATCGATTAATGTGGCGTGTGCTCAATAGAAACGAGGCACCAGGCACAGGGCAGCTGTGGTAACAGAGTTAACTTTGAGTGTGTAAATGTAAATGAATAGCTCTTCACAATATGTTCTGCTTGTGGTACCTTCTGGTCGTGGCTGTAGGCCAGGGCCCAGTCCTCTTTGGAGGGGTGGAACAGCAGGCTGAGCACGTAGAAGGTGAGGCGGTATTTCTGAAAACTGGCCCCTTCGTCTGAGCTGATGAGAATACTACTCTCAAACTCAGGGTCTGTCAGCACCATCATCTGGAGAAGAGAAGCAAGGAGAAAAACACGTGAAGAGGATTAAATAAGACTTTTTTTTTTATTCGATTGTGTCTCGATGTTACATGGTACAGAACTTGATTTGAACTTTTAAATATGTATCTTTTTGTGGTATGATGGGAATACTCTGACTTTTTTCACTATGTTCTATTTTATGCAATAGTAAAAGCTCGGTAAAATTAATACAGAAACAAATTTGAAATCAAGGAATCTCATCAATCTCATCCCCTGACATACACATTTATACACCAGTCCATGCAGACACATTGTCACTATAAGCATAACTGAATAATGCATGCATTTCAATGTGAATTTGTTAAAGCCGCAATAAGAAATACTTTGATTGTGTTTATTGCTCTGAAAAACATGGAAAAACATAATTCCTTCATTTGATAGGCCTTGTATCTCCACAAACCTGACTCTTATCTGGCCTGCGGGATGACCTCCTCCTGCTTATTTCCATGGCAGTGTTGTTCCTTTGGGCTATAATATTTTACATTATGCCATAAAAGATATGTCTTTCCATGGAAAATGTTCTAAAGTATTGTTTTAACTTTCAGTTTCCATGAAATCGTGCAGAAAGTTACATACTGTAAAATGTGAGCTTACTTAGACCTCAACTACTAAACCTGTTCATCCTAAAGTGGATACATCAGCTTTATAATGATACTAAAAAAGCTGAGCCTATAACTACATGTATGTGCTAAATTGCCCCATGAAGTTGATTGGTATAGTGACATTTACTTACAGCTGTAGTACAAGGCATTAGGCAGCCAGGCTCAACTCGCCTCTGTTCCTCTCCTTATCAGCTGCAGCCTAACCATGTCATTTCCCCAAACTCACCTCGTAATAAGTCCAGATTCAATGCTCCATCGCTACAGTGGAGGAAGAGGCCCTAATTTCATGCTTGAGATGTTTCCGCTGCAGCTATCAGACTTATTACTGGATTCAATAATGGGAGGAATTCCACAACGGTATTCAGCTAATGACATTTAGAGTCTTTGTTGGAGGAGATAAAGAGGAGGGCTTTGAATAGCTGTGAAATATGTTACAATAATGTATTCTTAGAAATCAGCTTACAATGGGCTTTAGCACAGAATACATATATAATACAGTGAAGGCGCTCGTACTTATAGGGAGAGAATATGGTTTCCTAATTAGCCGTGTCCATATAATTTAAACAGGTCACTGAAATGGGCTATAAAAATCAGTGTTATTAATACATTGCATTGTTGAATATTGTATTAGTTCTATAAGTACATTCTGTCACATAAATCTTTAATTAAGAAAAAAAAAGGGTTTAAGTGGAAAAAAAATACCGTTACCCTGAATTGATTCGATATGTAAGACTAATCAAGTCACTCACATTAACATTTTATATAATATGTTTATTAATAAAAAAAAAAAAAAAAAAAAAACATGAACAATAACACCTCATAAATTTCTGGAGGTGGCAAAGAACCCATGAAAATAGAAAGTTAAAACCATACTTCAGAACATTCTCTATGGATAAATATATGTTTAATGCCATAATGTGGAAGATTACAGCTCAAGAAACAACATTTCCACGGAGACAAGCAGGAAGAGGCCCTCCTCCAGGCCAAATAAGAGTCAGGACTGTGGAGATGCAAGCCACAGAAAGAAGCATGTTTTCTTGTTCTTTTTAAATTTTAATATTTTACACTGTTGCTTTTTTTCCCCAAAGGGTCTTCAATGCACTTCATTCTGACTTGTTGTTTTAACATTCCTGAATGACAAATAAAGAAACCACACAGCAGCCTATTCTATTACCCAAGAATGCTAATGTAACACCTACAACTTGATATCTTGATTTAGTTACCCCTCCATCTCTGTGTGGTGGAATCTGCTCTCTGCCCCGCTAGTCGTCCGAATGACTGCATTTTCTTTCGTCAATTCACTTTCAATTGGAAAAACACCATGCACATTCGTCACTGCCACAAACAGTAGCCCTTTTTGCTAGCGCTTTAACCAGGAGCCCTCCCTGCTGGTGATTTAGATAAATTGTTTTTCATTAGGGCCCAATAAACACGCAGCGCATTCTCCACCTCCATCTCTCATTGGCCCGTCCTATCCATTACCTGTCATCACTCTATGCCAAGGCCCCGGATAAGTACCAGATTCACACGCCGTTTTGTCTGATGTGATTTACACTTTTAAGCCGTAATCATATTGCGTAATACAATCGTGAGCAGGCGAATCCATTAGAAAAAAGGAAATTATACTTTGCCGTCTGTTAGTGTAGGAACATGTTTGTTTGTATTGAATAACTCAATATGTTTGCATGCATGCCCTGAAAACCTAATTTGGTTTAGTTTGATTTAAATAGGCTCTCTAAGATGTATGGATGTGAGAGTTATTTTCAAATTACATCAGACGTTAAATTGCATGTTCGGATGAGCGTGATGGAGACAATCTGGGACACGCATGGTTCATCTGTATCAAAACAAATATGGCTACTTTCATTTTGTTCAAACTGATGGGTGACCCGTGAGCTCCTTTGTCACACAAGTAACAAGTTTGATCGCACTGACCGTGTTCGGCGGAGAAAATGGTGACCAGATGGATATCCCTCTTTATGAAACATAGACACACAGACAATAAAAAAAAAAAAACATTCTGTCGCACCTACCCACCCAACCATCAGGAGAGGCATTCAACTGTATGTGGAAAGAATCAGTCAGGCACTTACAAGAAGAAACACATTTAGTTGACCTTTTATAAAACTGTTTAAAGTGGAGGAGCAACAAAATGCTCTCTAATCGCTGGGTTGTCATTCGGTGCTGTGGAAAATTATAGAGATGGACTAGGAGTTCTTAGTCCAACTCATAGACCATATAAAGAAGTGGCTCCAATCAAATGAAGCTTATCAAGGTTAGTGGTTACATGGGCGAATTTGGAGCTGAATTCCATATTTGGAATTCCTTCCCGCCCACTGATTTAGCTGGGAGCAGGCGCTTAGTAAAGCTGTCAATCAGACATGCTGTTAATGCAAGTGAGCGACCTCGGGGAAAGAAGCTGCCCGATTTGATGGTATTAATGTTCATATCTCGATTTACGATCACAATAACGGAAAATACCAAGATCATGTAGAGCGCATTAATACGAACATTGAAGACCAAAATGACCAGCCTGACACCAGCCATTATGGAGAAAGAGGCGACGTTTTTTTAATACAAAGTGATTTGGAGTCGAAAAGCACGATCATGCTCACTTATGTCCATATGGTCCAACTCTATAAGTTGGACTCAATAAGTGCACAACCATCATACTTGTTGTTAGCATTGTAGTGACGAGAAACCTCCGCTCTGGCCTATTGAAAGTTGAGAAAGGTGCTTTTGAAGTCATTGTGGTGAATAATTAGGGTGCTAGAAATGCGTTAGGACAGTCAGAGATACGTTTGGACCACTGCAAACAATTTAAAATGAAATATTAAGACAGCTATAGCTCCTTTAATAAAACATTAAATCTCTTCAACTTGTAATTCTCCATTGTAAACCCCAGCATTCTCCGATGAGTGATTAAGATTTCGCTCACAGCCTGCCCCGGCACGGAGAAGAGAGCTGCAAGTGAGGAGGGTAACAATTCCAAATCAATGCGGGGTTGGTGGGATAACCTTTGTATTTTATCAGTCTGATGCCGAACTGCACATAAGCTGGAGAGCCAAGATAGGCCCTGCCAGACATTGGATCATCGGCTAAAGGAAAGATAGGATAGAAAAACCAGGAAGCAAATAAATCACGTCAAAGTATATCAATTGGGCTTAGTCTGTCTTCAACTGCGCACTTGTCAACGCAATATGCTCATTAGGTACGGATCACGGCTTAATCACCAATGGTTAGCTTCCCTCCATGCCCTCTAGTCTAGTCTTTTTTTCTGCTTTGCACTCAACGTCTGTGTTAAAATTAAGCTCATTTATCAGAGATTCAACCAAGCCGTTCAAGGACTTAGGAGTAGTGTAGCGAGTGAAGAAAAATACATTACAAAAGACTGCAGAAGATTCATGTGAAGTGTCATACATAGAGGCTCCCCGCTAAATGCCATTACTATAATTCAAATCTATAATGTGACAGTGTAAAGGTCGCAGCTTGGCTATTTTCGCCTGTAAAAGACTGAGTTTAATGTATATGCTTTGGACAAATGTGATGTGGTGCAAAAATGATAGATCTTCATTTGAAAGATGTCAAGAGCGATATGTGATAGCATTTGACTGTGATCGGATGTTTGGCTTCATCTGCTTATAGGGATATACAGAAGGTGCTGCTAAGTGCGGGTTCTAGGGACACACAGGGACAAAGTAGGCGATAAAACTTTATATTTGCTTTGTTAAAGATGGGGATAATAGAGGCATAAAGAATGGCCTCCTGGGTTAAATGAAAAATGCTAAACTTTTGTGTCTAACTCCGCTTAAAAGTGCATTATGTCACTTTTTCTGGGTCCGAAACCTGCTTCTCTAAACCGTGACGCTACTTTGTCTGGAAAGTTTCACAGTATCGCGGCAAACTAATCTAATTTATATGAAAATAAATTAATGAACTAATTAGTGTACTCTAACCACTTAAGCCATTCTGAGAAAATGTGAATAATTGTCGGGAAATAAATAAAATACAAAAACATACAGCAGCATTTCCACAAACCTCATTAGAGCGAGTGTGGATGTAATGTCTGACTATTAGTTGATGCAATAACCATAATGAGCATATGGCATCACATTGTTAGCCTCGAAGATTGCAGTGTCTTCCTGCCATTTACAGCCAATTTTATTTTCCATAACAACCGCATGGAGTGAGAACATAACTGAAAACACATAAGGTCAAGCTAAAATTCACCTATAATGGCAAAACATAAACTTCCTGTTGTGCAGAAAACTTCCTATGTGCAGCTTATCCCCTGGTTCACTTTAAGCATGCATGATTTGGTGCTGTATGAGCTGTTTATATAGCAAAAACTGCATCTGTACACGAAGCGTTGGACAGTCATACACATCTCTTTTTGAATTTACATTGTAAGAAATCATTCAGAATTAGACAAAGTGCTGTAGCAGTCTTAATATTATGGAAAACAAACTAAAAACAGAAGTAGTTCATTTTAAATGGTTTGCAGTGGTCCCAACACATTCCTACCATCCTAATTATTCACCACAATTAATTAACACCAACTAGCATGCTAACAGCACACTTCCTGGGTGTCAGAAGCAGACAGTGCAGCAGTCTCATTTTGACCCATAAGCTGCTTTTTCCAATACATCTGTACTAGGGCAAAAAATACATAACTAAATGAATAAAAGTTGATTTCAAACACTGCAAATTGCATTGAGGAGCGAACCAACATTATTACCAAATGTCAAATCTACCCACAATGTCAGAATATATAAAGTCAAGCACTTTCTTCTTCTTTTTTTTTTTTTTTTAACTCTATACAGGATCAAGATATTTCCTCACCATTATTTACATTCCCCAAACTGTGTGATACAACCCGGAGATAGCTCCTCATTTCTCTCCAGAGGGCGGTAATAAACTTTATCTAAACTTATACGGCTGAAATCATAAAAAGACGACACATCAGCAACAGCCACTGCACCGGGGGGACCGCAGAGCCGCTCCTGCCCTTGATGCCGAATTAAATCTTGGGCGTAAAAAAGAGGGAAGGAGGAGTGAGTCAGGAGCAGTAATCAGAGGAGCTGTGATGTGTTCCCTGCCTGATGTGCTACACTCCCAGATCACATTACACCGAGCGCCATGCAAACTTATTCAGGGTCACTACCTTGGCTTAAGCCTTGGGAACTAAGCCTCATATTGCTAGACACCTCCGCAACTGCATTTGTCACAAGGTAGAGCTGTGTGTTAGCTGTTGAGGCTCATGATGAAGCTTAAAGATGAGCCGCATACTTGTATCCGTATTTCAAATGATGCATTGTAGCCACAGTGGGGGTTTTGAAAGGCTGCCAGTTAAAAAAACACGCACACACCACTTTCATGAGTTTTAAAGGACACAACGATGTGGTTGTCTTTGGGAGACATGTTACATCACAGTATTTTAAAAAAAAACTGAATCTGTTTTAATATAAAGGTGGTTGTCTTCATGTTCAAAACTAAGATAGAGTACAGGTCTGTTTTGGGATTATAAATGTAGATATAGCTTCCGTATGCTTTCATCCAACTGTAGAACAACATATTTTTGATGATCTCTTTTGTAAAGTACCAGTCTCTGTTTTAATAGATCATGTTTTGCAGATTTTTTTTAGATGCCTGGAACTTCACCTCTTAATATTTTACTCTTTCATCTTTTTTTTACTAATGCCAGATTAATGAATGTGAATTCTCTATTTCTGGATCCAGGACAACACAAGGTAATGTGTCAAACAAAATTAAATATCTTAAAATCCTGACCTTCACTGTGTAACAAATGCAACTTTCTGAAATTGTATTTCATTTTTTAAAAAAGATGCAAGTAGAAGTTGTAAAACTTTGACGTGTGAGTTCAAAGTCAGCATTCTGCAGTATGCACAAGAACCAGAATGGGGCTGAAAAATCAACAGCAACATCAACAGCCAAAAATAAGTTAATACAGATTTGGTCTAACAGTCTCGTGTGTATCTGCTATATCTGCAGGACTATTAACTCAGGACTACTAGAACTATAGGACTATTAACTCAGGACTATTACAACTACAGGACTATTAACTCAGGACTACTATAACTACAGGACTATTAACTCAGGACTATTATAACTACAGGACTATTAACTCAGGACTATTATAACTACAGGACTATTAACTCAGGACTACTATAACTACAGGACTATTAACTCAGGACTATTATAACTACAGGACTATTAACTCAGGACTACTATAACTACAGGACTATTAACTCAGGACTACTATATCTACAGGACTATTAACTCAGAACTACTATAACTACAGGACTATTAACTCAGGACTACTATACTACACAGGACTATTAACTCAGGACTACTATATCACAGGACTATTAACTCAGGACTACTATAACTACAGGACTATTAACTCAGCACTACTATATCTACAGGACTATCAACTCAGAACTATTATAACTACAGGACTATTAACTCAGGACTACT
Organism: Periophthalmus modestus; assembly: GCA_019594935.1. Lineage (NCBI taxonomy): Eukaryota > Metazoa > Chordata > Actinopteri > Gobiiformes > Gobiidae > Periophthalmus > Periophthalmus modestus. The sequence continues at coordinate 17,383,591 of JAIEZT010001373.1, forward strand.
ATAACTACAGGACTATTAACTCAGGACTACTGTATCTACAGGACTATTAACTCAGGACTACTATAACTACAGGACTATTAACTCAGGACTACTATAACTACAGGACTATTAACTCAGGACTACTATATCTACAGGACTATTAACTCAGGACTACTATATCAACAGGACTATCAACTCAGCACTACTATATCTACAAGACTATTAACTTGTCCTGAGTTAATAGTCCTTTAGATAGAGTAGTCCTGAGTTAGTATAACTACAGGACTATTAACTCAGAACTACTATATCAACAGGACTATTAACTCATGACTATAATACCTATGGGACTATTAACTCATCATCGGTGGTAGAAACCAATTGATTCCTTAACCACACACTGCCGACAAACTGCCCAAATCACACAAAATTATGTTAGATGCTAACGAAAGGTGTCTCCATGCAAATTTCAACTGATAACAGCAAGACACCCATTGTATGCATTAAGTACCATTGCCATCCTTATTTGGAAGTAATACAAAAATGTGGAAAATGTTGCTCACGTGTTCAACTGCAGACCTGAAATTTACGCACATAATGCTAAATAGAATATACAATTTCATAGACCATTCAGGAAACCGTGAAAATGTCTTATTTGAGTGAGTATGTGCAACAAATACCAATATTATGTATGAGTTGAACTTTAAAATTGAACTCTTCAATAGTAATACAAACCTATTGTCTTCCGATGCCCACGATTCCCACAGCTCCTGAGTTGAATAGTGAGTTTTCCCACTATCTTCATGCTGTTATTTCTGTTTTACTGAGAAAGGACAAACATCCAAGCGTTACAGACGGTTAGGCCTCCTCAAGTGTGAAATTAAACTTCATACAGGGTTGTGGGAATCCGACTACACTCACTACTGCCACATCTGGTCTGACGTGATCAAAACGCCTTTCATTAAATCTACCACAACATTATGTCCCAATGCTCAGCTCATGCTATGGATTTCTCAAGGTCAAAAAACATGTGTTATTTTGTCATAACAGGCGCAGGGACATACGACCGACTGGAGCAGAACTGGATTTAGTGGCATTCTCTCAATGGGTGAAAGATTTGTGTTTGAAGTTGACCTTAACACAGCTATCAAACAAAGTCAGAATATTACTGAGTATTGCTGACGTTCTTGGGTGAATAAAAGGTCAATAAATATTTACTTTTTATTTTTTGACTTTGTTTTTGGTGGCAATTTTTTTTTCTTTTTTTTTTTTTTCAGTTGTCCCTCACTATATCGCGGTTCACCTTTCACGGTCTCGCTGTTTTTTTGGTGCAATTTTGCCTGCTTTTTTACAGCATATTAACGCACATTGTGTTCTGCGTCATGATTGGCTGAGGGACTCTAGAGCATTGTCAATCAGTCTCCGTGCCGTGTCTCTTGTACAGTACAGAATGTGTTCAACTTGACACATTTACATAAATGTTCGATTGGTGGAAAAAGACACTACAGCGGAGCGGTGCCAGGACGAAGAGGCACGGCCAGAGGAACTGTGAAATACTAAGTCACTATTAATAATTTCTTATGTGTCCAATCTCGTAGGTTGATCTTTTTTTTTTTTTTTTTTTTACAGCATAGGAAAACGTAAACATATTATATTTTTCTCAAGCAAATGTTTGGGCCTGAAAACAGGTCTTGATCTTTGGCTTAATTCTATAATACTGTACTTATATTATTGTTATTATTATTTTTTTTTAATCTACGGAGGTTTGAACTTCAACTTCAAACAAGAGAGAAATGTGAGAAAATGTTAATGCCTGTCTGAGAAAAGTGTATAAAGTGTGTGGTGAGGGGTTTTACAGTGTTAAAACATGTAAAATAGCTGTAAAAAAAAAACAAGCTGACTACTTTGCAAGTACTTTTGCTTTTATGTAAAATAAATCTAACTACTTTTTTAACTTGTTAATTAACCGTTTCTGCATTTATTGAAGTTACAAATATTGTATATGCATTTGCCTAGATATAAAAATATGGCTGTGTATCTCCTGATAAAATTATATTTTAAATCATCATCATAACTTTTAATTTACCCTTTCGAGAGCCACATAAAATGATGTGGAGGGCCACATTTGGCACGCGGGCCTTGAGTTTGACACGTGCGATTTAGATAGTAAACATTTGCAATCCCTGACAACATCATCACTGCATGTGTCTAACCTTTAGATTTCATGCTGGCTACAACACAAAGATTAAAGCAGAAGCACAACAGCCTGCTCTGTTTAATTCTACAGAACAGCATATTATACTGTTATTTCCCTGCACGTCTTAATGGCGTCTTCTGCTGCTGCCAACAATAGGTGCTTCCATCATCTTGGCTTAAATGGTCTAAAAGCTTGTCAACTTGGAAAATTACTGCACACAACAGAATTTTTAAGCATAATTGCACGATGCCAAAACAAAGAAAACATTGGTGATGGATAAACTAAAAAAACAACCTCATATCCTCTAATAAATATTGGAGGACATCTGCTTGCTTTTTCTCTATTTCAATCTTGGATGTAATAGTGATTCTCAGGCGCTTTGTTCTCCGATTATGGTGCTGTTTACAAAGAGGAAGCATGGAGCTAATTTGACATGGTTTATACAATCCCATGTTATTAGCATTACTATGGTTAAACCATCTGTTGTTTATGCCACAGTATGTTGTTGTTGACATACAATGTGTATGGACCAGGGTTCGGGAACGTATGGCTCGCGAGCCAGGTGTGGCTCTTTTGATGATTGTATCTGGTTCGCAGATAAAACATAAAATATTCCTACTTGTTGTAGCCCTGTAGCGTCAGGTGCCATCGTCGCCAATAGACTCGCGGTTGTGGACTTTTTATTACCGTAACTCCGCAACCAACTGTGCTTCATGCCAATTCAAACGGCGTCTCAAAGCAGAGGCACGAGGCTCTGTAGATATTTTGCCTCTGTTTTCCCTCGAAGATGACGAATGAGAGTGCAGGAGCTGCCGGGATTTTCCCAGTCGCTTATTCAATGCGTCAAAGAATAAATACGAATGGATATGTAAAATAGAGGTAGTTGTGTGAAAAAATGCAGTATATTCTGACACTTCCTTTAACATGTGAGTGTGAGTATTGCTGTATTGACCATGTTTGGATCTACGTATGCATGTGCGCAGTCATTCTCACATCTTAAAAACATCAAGTCCAACGATCACGTCTAACGGATGAAAGCCTCAACACTTGCATGAAGCTTAACCTCACCAAGTACCAACCAGACTACAAAGCCATCAGCAAATCCATGCAGCACCAGAAGTCGCATTAATGGTGAGTATTATAACAACATTATTAAAAAAGAATAAATTCAGAGGCTTATTATATTTACATTTAGTTGAATTCAGTCTTAAAATATATTATATGGCTCTCACTGAAATAAATTTCCAAACATTTTGCTTTCATGGCTCTCTGAGTCAAAAAGGTTCCCAACCCCTGGTATGGACTGTATATGTAAATGGGCATAGCTAACCTGCTAGCTGCTCTGTTCCAAATAGGAAGTGCTTACGGCTCCATCGACTCTGGTTCTGAGTCACTTTCCCTGCCTTTTTTCCCCGAGGTCGCTCCTGCTAGCATTAGCAACAGGTTTGATTGACACCATTGCTAAGCGCTGACCCCCAAACCAGCGGTGTGGGCGGGAAAGGGCGTTACCTTCAACATCTTCGCTCCAGACTGGCTCTTTGGTTACCATGACACTCACTGGAGGAATTCCAAATATGAAACTTGGCTTGTACTGGTATTCCCGACACAATAAATACTATATCGACGTAATGTTCAGTATATGTTAGATGGAACAATACTTTTCGGGGGTCAGAATTTATCATGGGCACTTTTTCTCTGTACCGCTGGGAAATTGTTGGTTATTTTTCTGTACTACGATGAGATTAGAGCTGTTGAATTATGAATTTCTATGACTCATAGATGCAAAGTAACTGTTGCATTCAGCTATTTATTTTTTGCAGCTCATATCTTTTAAAACATTGTACATTTAGGATACTTTTTAGGGGATAACTCTGCTTCATGGTTTGGTTTCAATATTATCATTTATCGTCTGTATTTACTTCAGCAATATATTCCACGTCAAACTTTATCGTGACAGGCCTATGTATTTTCACACTAAGTTAGGTCAACACATAAAAGCCAGGTCAGAGTTAACAAAAAATCATAATAGGGTACTATGAGTTTGGATATTTCTTCCGTAACAGTCAATCTCCCATTCAGTTACATAGGTCCCCCCCTTGTTTTTATTTAGCCACTTTAAAAGAAAATGCTCAAGTACAGGATAAAACATCATTTAGATTTAACCCATATTTATGACTCCATCCTAAACAAGGAAACCAATAGTGATAACCGGTATGCTGATAGACGTGAGAGCATCCATTAGGGGCCTGAATGATTACGCTAAATATGACTCAGGTACAGTTCACACTTAAAGTAGCTCAATAGACACGGCTAACAAAAAGAAACGATAAACAACAGGTGTGTTAGTTTCCCCATAGTTAGCTCCTCCCTTCAGATAAATATAAGGCAGTGTCCTCCAGTAATCTGACCAGAACTGGGCAGCTTAGATGTGCAGCAAAACGGCTTCACTCAAAAAACATTTTGTCCAGTTGACAGATTTGAATTTTGCTGGATGACTGAGGGATTACACAGACATCTCAAGTACAGGGCAAAATAAAGGCACTACCCCAATAAAGCCTACATTTCTCAAGTTACTCAAAAATGTAATAGCTTTATATTCTCATGGAGTTTATGCAAAAACCACAAACAAAACATAACTCGCATTACTCCTGATGAATCCAGTAATGCCTGTTAGTCGTATAGTGGCTCTGAGCTGTGGACAACTGAAATCCACCTTCTGTTCTGCAAGATACTGAGAAATCCATATTGTTCTCCCATATGACCACTCTATTTTCCCCAATCAATTACCTACTTTATCATAAGCAGCCAAAGTAAATACGCCCACTATTTTTCATTAAACTGAATGGATTTCAAGCGGAAGCAGATGGTAAGAAATAGCCAGCATTACTTAACTTAATTCTTTGGAAAAAAAAAATATAAAACTAATTGACAGAAGTCTTTTCACTATCAAGACATGGGCAGATGGCTAGCAGCTGTTGTGTTCCTAAGTCATTTTTGCAGCAATTTATCAGTTTTTGTTGTAGATTTCAGTGTTGGTCACAACACTGAAATCTAGATTTCAGTGTTGGTCACAAAACAAAAAAAAAAAACACACATATATATATATATATATATATATATATATATATATATATATATATATATATATATATATATATATATATATATATATATATATATATATATATATATATATATATATATATATATATATATATATATATATATATATATATATATATATATATATATATATATATATATATATATATATATATATATATATATATATAATATATATATAGCATCAGTGGAATAACTAGATAACTAGTGCATACAATCTGTGTGTAAGGAAGGAACATAATATCTATGTGCAAAAAAACAAAAACAAACACATTCTGACTGTGTAAAAATAATCTTACTTTTTTTTTATTTTGTTGGGTTTTTTTGTTTGAATGAAAGATAATTGCGTACTATCACCTCAGCTCACCTCAGTATTCTTTTGAGCAGGAGGAACTTTGTCCTGGAATGTTCCACAGTAAATCAAAAGGCTAAGTTACAGGTCAGATCTTTGGGGAGGCTACTCCATTCACAGTAAGAATGCAGGTTTTTCACAGTATTTTGAACAAGAAAAATACATGTAATTAAGTACTGTTTAGGACAGGAGTGTCCAAATTTTGGCCTGGGGGCCAAATGCGGCCCTCGGACCAGTTTTTATTGACCCTCAGGCCCCCTGCTGAAACAGCACAACTGATCATAAGTAGTACTTTTAACAAGTTAAACTATTTCTACCACTATAACTTCAAACATCACATTGCAGTGTGATACAGATCTCAAATTTATGTTTCATACCTTATTAATCTACAGAGGCTCTGTCAAAGCTGTGTTTTAAGCACCACACTGCATTGATCACCGGTCTATCTTTAGAGATGTGGCCCCCAATGAAAAAGAAGAAAAAAGGTTTGGGCACCTCTGGTTTAGGAGCTCAAGTGTATTAATTGCAAAAAACAGCATCCAGATGACCGCCGTTTCAACCTTTTCTACATTGAACCACTCCTTGACAAATGAGGGATTACACCAGAAATATTACATAATGTGCCTTTAAACAAATCCACAAATCTAATATTTAGTAGATGTTTTGTATTTGAAAACTCACATTCAGATTCACCAGAGTGGTATCCATTATAGTCTTGTTGTGGTGCCCAGTCTTGCATCGATTAAGCTTGTAATCATCATTTATTTTATGCCAGTTTTGCAAAACCAGTGTGAGCGATCTGATCTCACCTTTCTCTTGTTGGTCGGGCAAACGTAGAGGTAACTCAGCACCGTCTTTGAACCCACTTTATCATTCATCCGCTCATAGGTGGAGCCATAGTCTGTCGATCTGCAAGAAAGAACAAGAAAACGCTATTAATTCAAATTCTGTGCATGGCTTCAACAAAGGATTACAACATTTGCTCTAAACATCCTCTATGGAAAGAGACAAGGCACAATTCATGTTTATTAATATTTATTTGGCAGCGATAAATATGTAAACAGTAACTTTGCATTCACGGTGGTTGGTAAGGCAGAGTATATGGACTGTACATGGAAGCTTGGAGTGAAACCAATTTACCAGTGGCAGGTTAACCAATCATATGGAGCTGCTAACGCTACGGTACGGAGTCCGGGGACCTAGCATGTAAATAATTAATTCCCACACCAGTGACTAATATGAAATAAAATATAACATGTGTGAAAGTGCCTGGATGTTCCTGCCTCTCCACTGTAAATAATTGAAGAGTGGGAATGAGCCTGTTAGCCAGACTGGTCCCAGGAAGCGGCATGGATTCATCAGTGTTGTAAGTACAGAACAACTTCAAGTAGAATATCAGAACACATGCGAAACACACGTCATAGCAATGTTTGGAAATCGAACTTTGATTCTGGCCAAAAGCAGTTGATGGCTAGTTGGAGTACATGGAAATTGCAGGACATTGGCTTATTATAGGGACATTTGGGCTGCAATCATGATGTACTACTGTAATTTTATTGCTTCAAGCTCGGATCAACCCCCGTGATGGAAAAAAGTCAGCTGTTTTTGAGGGCACTGTTAAAAAAAGGGGAAAAATGTGCTGAAAGAGACTTTTTTCCTCACTGATGCAAACCAGGATAATCCCGGTAAATTTTAAGTATCAGTATTTACAGTATGATTAAAAAATCTGAGTTGCAACAAATAAATAGCAGAATGAAGAGGTAATTAGCCATAGAAGTTACGTATCCATCTGTCTTCAGCTCAAATCGTATCGTCCATCCATCCATCTTCCACTTATCCGGGGCCGGGTTGCAGGGGCAGCAGTCTAAGCAGGGACTCCCAGACTTCCCTCACCCTCACAAGTCCTCCAGCTCCTCCGGTGGGAGCCCAAGGCGTTACCAGGCCAGCCGAGAGACATAGTCCCTTCAGCGTGTCCTTCCCCGGGGCCTTCTCCTGGTGGGACATGCGGGAAACACCTCCATAGGGAGGTGTCCAAGAGGCCCTGAACAGATGCTCGAGCCACCTCAGCTGGTTCCTCTCGACGTGTGGGAGCAGCGACTCTACTCCGAGCTCCTCCCGCGTGACAGAGCTCCTCACCCCGTCTCTAACGGCGCGCCCAGCCACCCTACAGAGGAAACTCATTTCGGCCGCTTATATCCGCGATCTTGTCCTTTCGGTCATTACTCACAGCTCATGACCATAGGTGAGGGTAGGAACTGCCTCAAGTGGAGGAGTTCAAGTATCTCGGGGTCTTGTTCACAAATCGTATCGTATCACAAGAAAAATAACAAAGATCTCCCCATTATTGCCAAGAAAATATTCCCACTATAAATATTGGAAAAATGGTCAATGGTTACATTTTTATACAAGGCTTTTCCACCTTCAAGGTACTCAAAAAGCTTTACATCAAGGAACCACTCACCCATTCACACACATTCATACACCAGTGTACACAGTGACTGGGTTGCGAGGTGTTTTAAGTGTGTTGCCCAACGACACAACGACAGCATTGATCTGTTGGAGCTAAAATCGCACTGCCAACCTGTGGGTTGGTGGATCTGGACCACATAAACAATGATTTTTACATAGAGAGCGAGAAGCCAAGTAATTACAATGATACTGACCAAAAATACGTTTTAAAGGTTCAAGTTTGACAGATTCAAAATGTTTGCTCTTAAAATGTTACATCGCTTATCAATTGAAAGGGGAAAAAAGTAACTGGTGGGCTTGGAATGTTCCACAGTACGGCATTCAACTTCTCCGTCTTCATTGAAACAAACAGATTACGCCACCAGGCTAAGCTACAGGTCAGATCTGTGGAGAGAAGACCCTGCAAATAGTAAGAATGCATGATCAAAATCGATAACTTGCCATACTGTGGAACATTACAGACAAAGCAGAGACAAGCAGATGGTACATGGGTACACCAGAAGAGTTACATAATGTGCCATTAAAGATATTATTAAAAATCCATATGGTTTTACTGATTTAAATATGCAAATCTAGGTACTGAATATTTATTTGAGTGGACAACAGAAAGAATTGTTGCAGAAATAGCCACAGAAGCAATTGGATTTCGTCTTCACAATGAATTTAACCTTGAGCTAAAACATCACAACATTACGGCAGTCTTTCACCTTCTCCATATTTTTTCCAAATCAAAGCTGTGTTCATTTTCAGACTTTACGCCTTTTGGCTTTCGAAACACTCACTCTGGCTCTGGTCCCGTTTGTAACTGCAGCGTCTTCATGGTTTTAAGAGAGAGGTTCAGTGTTTGTCAGGCTCGCTGCTAGTTCCCCTTCAGTGGAAACAGTCAAATTGCAAAGAGATTTCTTTTTATTCCAATTGAGTCAGTGACTGCCTCAGACCCACAGTGCAGTCGCCATGATTACAAAGCCCAGTAATGAGTTAGACCGAAGATTAAATGGTGCGTAGAGGAAGTCAGAGACAGCCAGTGTGCTTCATATTTTTGGTAAACTTTAAAAGTAGAATGGTTTATCAGAATGTGGAAAAGAAGAGTGGTTGTAGTAAACATGTTGGCAAATATATCAAAGTTTTTGAGAAAATACAAAGTAGTCTTCATGCATGAATGTTCTCATCCTGTAGTGGGTTAGTGTTCTGCTTGTGTGTTATTGACCAATGACTGTTTCATGGTTTAATTTTCTACCTTTCTGATGGTTAAAGCAACATTTTTGTGAAACAATCGTAGGAATCTATTCGTGATTGTGGGCTCTGCAAAAATAAATTTAATATATACATTTTTCTTTTTTTGCTGCTACATTTCTATCTTATACACAGCATTGTACTTTTTGTATTGCTTGTAAAACAATGCATGTGTCTCAAAAATGTGTCCAGGACTGAAATATGTGGCCTGCATCTCCTAGCAAACTGACAAAAGTGTCAAGCTAAAAAAAAAAATGGTTAGAGTGGATACATAAAATTCAAGAAATAACAACAGCATATATATATTTACTGAAGTTTAGGTCAGAGACAAGTCATCTTTTTTTGGATTAAAACAGAACTATGTAACTTTCAGTGGTAGAGCTCCCCCTACAGCTGCCTTATGAGAATACACTGTCAAGGAACAGGCTGAAAAGTGTTTTTTAAGTGTTCATTTAGAACAGCAGGTTTGAGAAAGTACAATAATCTGGATAGTTTGGACAGTAAAATAATTTCCCTCCAAAATGCTTACTAAACATCAGCCTAAGGAAGAGCTAACTTAACCTCATACAGTTATTAAAATGTATGAGCTCAACTACTGTCACCTCTCCCAGTACAGCTCCACAAATAACACAGGGCTATATGTAATCCAGCTATGACATGCATCCACCCCGTCTCATCACCGAGTCAGCCTAATGCACTGCAGCGATGCGTGTGGCCCTGCATGACTCCTGTGCATCCCGGCCAACTTTCAAACCCTCTGCACACCACCGCTGATCAATACAAGAAGAAGCGCATTTTATTGCAGATGTCCGAATGACAAACATACCTCCCACAATATGTTTTTTTAAAGTCTTCATGCTCAAATGGGTGTCTGTTTTATTGAAGAGAAATGTAAAGATGATGTGTTTCTGAAGATATCTGAGGAATAGTTGGGGTTTGGGATGAAAAATTGTAGTTTTTTTGGAAGGATGCTTTACCCATCTTGCCTGTATATTAAAACTGTGATATTGTCATGAGAGTGGAAGAATGAATACATACAAATAGAGTTGTACAAATGTTTGCATCCCTATATGGCAGCACATACGGCAGAGATACTCCTTGAATGATAGATAAAACGCAGCAAGTCAAATTACAGGGTCGACAAATACATGATTTGTTTGATATGAGATTTTACTTAATCACTGGTAAATTACCTTCAGGAAAGCACGTAACATTTTAACTGTATATTTTCATCATCACTGCGAGTACGCCTGCTGTAACAGATAAGGAGAGAACATGGGAACACACGGACCCGTCTTTATAATGTGGTGATCACGACACAATGAAATCGACATTCAAATTCTGAAAAGTAAATACCCTCAGCACACTGTAATATAATTTAATTTCAATGTAATTATCACAACACAATAATAACAGAATTCGCACTGAACCATATCTGATCTTTGTCGACATGGAAACAAAGGAGGCCCGGGAACGTCTCATTTGTTGACAAAAATTGCGTGGCATAACCTCCACTTGTGTAATCTAATAAGTTTAATGAATGTCTGCAGTGGAACCATTGTATCACAATTAGCATTTGATTAGCATGTTTACGCAAGCTGTGCTATTCAGTCACTGGCATGTGTTTAATTGATCTGTTTGCCGCTAATTTCCTCACAACTGGTGGCATCCATGGAGATGCTCTTGATTTGTCTGGCCATCGGCAGGAGGGAGAAATGTAGGCCATGTTTTCGACAGTGATAAACTGTCCTTAGTCTCAAATCAAGTATGCAAAAGTCAGGTCTTGAGATGCTTAAACTCTTTTTACATTTTAGTTCCATGTGGCCATTTGCTGGTTTCAGCTCTGTGTCATGCTAACTTATGTAAGAGTACAGGCCAAAGTACAGACACATGTTGGGCTTCTATGCATTCTGGGGACATATGGCATTCACTCCAAAGCTGTTGATCAAATATATCACAGCTCCTTATTGTTTAATCCTTGTTTATACCATGCAGTCAAATCCTGAATAAACGCATTTGCAATTGACCCTTGAACCTTTGCTCTTATTTTCTTCCTTCAGAATTGCATCTTTCTAACACACGGTTGTAAAACACGTCTATATTTGCAACACCTCAGCCTTGTTGCACATGTTGAACCCACAGATTGGTATAATTTCATGTAATACAACCCACCTCTGTTAGCATTTATGTGGAGTTACAGCTTTATTGCCTCATGGTGAAAGAGGCAGAAAATGCGCTTGTGTCTAGATGTGTCTGCAGGTGTCACGTCAAATCAGCAAGAAGCAGCGTGAAATCAATTTCAAACACTCACAATGCAACAGTGGATTCTCCATTTTAAAGAGCTGGATTATGAAATATGTAACACTCCTTCAATGGTAAATAACACTTACCGCTTGGGTCGACAAGTGCTACCTCAGTCTATCTGTGCTTTTACTTACAAGCATAAATATAAAGTGATGGATTTAAAGGTTCACTGTGTAACATTTCTGGTTGAGGGTCCACCACTTCTGCTTGGAGATAGTACTGCTTTGCCTAACCCACAAACCCACTCATAGAAAGAATGTTTTTTTTTTTTTTTTTTTTTTTTTTTTTTTTTTTTCATTTTTTCCAGCATTGTAAGCTAAACAAATAACTCTCCACCTGGAAACTTACATAGTGCACTTTTTATTTTTAGATTATTTTGTGACAGTACAACATGTGACAAAAACCCAATAATCTACAATACACTGCATTTATTTGTTGTTGAGAAAGCAAACCTTTGTATCTTGGTAAATCCTATATTTTCTGCAGCCAACAAATGTGCTTTTCATTGTGACAGAATCAAATAAATCAGAAAAAAAAATCTCTGAAATTGCCTTAGTGCATGTGTGTGAGGGCTTGCCAGATGGCGGACAGTCTAGCACAACGCTCCAGCGGTGTAACACGACTGACCACACTCTCCCCAGACTCCGCCTCTCACTTCAAAGACTAAAAGGATGAAACTACCAAACACATGCGGAGTCTTTTGGACAAACCCCAAACGTTACCCTGAAATGCTCGCCTTGGATTCAGAATACACACTACTCCAATACTTTCTGAAAATGTGCATCTCCTCGAGTTCAGTTGGGCGCGATTGACAGCTGTCTTAGCCAATCAGGGAAATGCATAGTCTGTCTGTAGCAAAACAAATATGGCCGCTTAGGAGGGAAAAAGAAAATAAAAAAATATCTCAAGGGACTGAAAAACATTACAGATGTCTGCAGAATCAATGAGCGAAGCATCAAACTCTTTTGATTTTGTTCAAAATGAAAGGTTACCAGTGAGCTCCTTCGTTTCACATGCGATATATTCACAGGCCACTGATACACAGGGTTATTAAAGACTGGCGGCAAAGTCCTTAGTGAAATAACTGTGTGCTTCCTTTTGTACGCTTCACAGTGTGTCTGGAGTCTGGAACTTTAGTCCAGTGCAGAGGAGGAGACGTGCAGAGGTTAGTTTAAAACAGCTTTGACACAATGACAAAAAAAACAACAACAGTGAAATCACAATATTTGTTGGAAAATATATTTTTCCAAAAGTGTTCAGCCAAATACAAAGACTCAATGGCAACTTTCTGCTCTTACAATTCAAAAGAGTGGACAAAAGACCACAGTTCAAGGTGATCATGTTGGAGCACTTCTGCACCAGACTGAGAAATACATCCCGAGCTCACATGAACCCAGCACACAGGTCAAAGGTCACGCTGCCTTCATGCATCACGAGCTGCGTTTGTCTCCGATCTGCTCTGAACCAAAGGCAGGGTCCAGACCAGAGCCGGGACCACGACTAAAGCAATCCCCCAAAGCCATAGGTCTCCCACATTAGACCTCTCCTGGACATGAACCGGTCAGCTGAGACGCCTCTACAGCGGGGCGTACAGTGAGAGAACTACAAGTACTTTGAAGTAGAAACAGGATAAATATATTAACTCTACTGTAGATTTTAGTAGCAACAGTATCAGTACATGTATATGCAGTGGAAGTAGAACGATTTCGGAATCATTTACAGTAAAACTCATTCACATAAAACGCCATAAGCAAACATGTAAGACCATAGTATTGTCTCCACGTCAGATACATGTAAACAGCTTGTCTATCTTATCTAGAAATAATTTAGCAGTAGTAACATTAGAGGTATTAAAAATGTCCCTAGTTACCTCTGATAAGTTTTGTCAAGATTATAATGTCATTTTCTCATCATAATGGCTTTATTTCCTCTTAACAGCCAAATAAAAAGCCTTAAGTGCTTCAAGTAGAATGTGATTATGATGAAAAAGCTACAAAAAGGATCTGTCAGAAAATTACAAAATTGATTTGACAAATTGATTGCGGGCAATTATTTGAAAAGTCTTCAATTTTACTTTCGGGGTTTGATAATGATGAATAGGTATTTAAATGAGTTAACACGCCATTTTGAGTAACAGAAGTACTATTAATAGCTGCACATCGTCCTAACTTTTTAAATCTGTTTTAATCTGTAACATAATCTAACCATTGAACACTATACATCCTGTCACGTGAATTACATTGCTAATCTTACGCTACATCTTCTGCGCTCACAAAAACATGGAAAATGCGTCGTTGCCTCTTTAGTTGCACATGCGGCAGTTTTTAATAATCACTTTTTTTGATCAGCGGCGCATCTCGGCACGGGTACAAGCTGTCAGGGAGTTTATCAGCGGAATCAACCTTGCTCCAGTCTTGTACAAACTTCACAAGCAAGCGTGTTTTTACCTTGAGGGGAATGACGCAGCCTCTCCGCGTCTCTAATGTGAAAGCCACTGAAGCATAATTGAAAATGACTTTGGAGAATTGCCATATTGAGATGGTGCAGATTCGCTGTTTGCAGGTGGAACACACACGAGAGTCGGGCGCAGCCAAGTGTGAACGTATTATATATACTGGAGTCTCGCAGCAGAGTGGAGTTAATAGATTAAAAATATATACATGAAGTGAGGAGCTGCTGGTGTTTATGTGGGGGATAGTTTAACATATGAATAAAATCTGCAGTGTGGAGCAAACAGAATCAATAGCAATAAGTGTGTTTAAGGTTTACCTGCTGCTCTTAAATAAGTTGTAGGGATCATTAAAATATTGTCTAGAAATGGACTCTGTGGTGGCCAATCCATGTATACACTGGTTGGTGCGATATATGGGGCTGATATTTGCATATTCTTGCGCATCAGCTATTGGTCTTAAATCTCCAGCAGAGTTCAATATTTTCTTTGGATCACCAGCTGCCCAAATAAGTCTAAATTTGGTGAAAATTATGGAAAAAGTATGGAAAAGTATTAAGTATGGACTTAAATATTAGCTTTCATCATTCCTCCCAGTGGCTATCATTGAAAAAAATAAAAAATTCAGTAACACAGATACAAACTAGACTATAAAAAAGACAAATTCAGAACTAAACCAGGACTAAAGCTAGTACTGAAATGAAAGGTAACACAAGTCTTTCACCCACTTGATGGATGAAAGACTGGACCTGTGGAGGAACCAGCGTAAGGAATGACAAAGATTTTAGTCAATGCAAAAAGACCATAATTCATCAACAACTCTATTAAATCCAGCCCACCCCATCAGAGTCCCGTATCCCGGACCATGACACACCAGCTGATCCTAACCCTGACCAGAGCATTACAGTCACACGTGACAGATGCAGAGGTGAGGAAAACCCTTAAAAGAACATCCAGAGGGGGACAGAAACGCTGACATCTGGAGGTTGCGTTTTATGACAACATACATCAGATTTACTACAGCTGGTGTGGCCCATTCACACCCAGCATTGTGCAAGCAGGTTTAATCAGATTTTATTTATATTGTGAGTAATGTTCATTTAAAGGAGTGGAAACATTGACATTTTTTCCCATGAATAACTGCATACTGCCATTGTATCCTTGAGCAAGACACTTACACTGCCTTGCATATGAATGTGCTGAGTGATTGATGGTGGTCAGAAGAAGCAGGTTACGACCAAAGACTATGGAAACTGAAAGAATGATGTATAAAACTGTACTTTGGGACAATGGAAAGGTGCCATATAGTACCAGAGAAAGTATAATATTAATGGTTAGCATAAAGTCCTCTGACTGACTGACATAGGTCTATTACCCTATACCAGGAGTGTCAAACTCATTTTCACAGAGGGCCACATCAGTAAAATGGTTGCTCTCAAAGGGCCAGATCTAACTAAGATAAATGTAATTAAATGTAACCAAATTTTATGTAAAATAAATGCAAAATTTTTTTTTATCTTGTTAATTCGCCATTTCTTTATTTATTACTTATTCAAGTTACAAATATTGCATAGATTTGAAAAAAGTGGGCGTGTAACTGTGTATCTCCTGATAAAATTACATTTTGAGACAATCATACGTTTTAATTTACTTTGTCATGGGCCACATAAAATGACGTACTGGGCCACATTTGGCCCATGGGCCTTGAGTTTGACACATGCGATTTAGATCGTAAACATTTGCAATCCCTGACAACATCATCACTGCATGTGTCTAACCTTTAGATTTCATGCTGGCTACAACACAAAGATTAAAGCAGAAGCACAACAGCCACATGACACATGTGCCCTGTACTATGCATTTGTTAACAATTAAAACATTTTTCATTCAGGCATTAATTTCATCAGTTTCTATTGTTCAAAATAACTAAAAAAAAAAACTGCTTCTCTCTCAAATCTCATTGCTTTGCCTGTAATGTTCCAAAGTTTGGTAAGACTTTAACATTCAATCTCCCTAGTTGACAAGAAATGCTACACAATGGGGCTTTTTTCCTAAAATAGCCTCATACATTATTATGAAATCATCGTTTGTCAGTTTCTCTTTGTTTTATCCCTGTGACAAAGCAAGCAAACAAACCGCAAGTGTGCTTTGTAACCAACTTTATCTCAATTTCTATGACACATGTTCTCTACTGGATTCAAAACACATTGGCGTGTGGCAAAACATCCTGCAACCAGCCTCCCTCTGCTCACCACGCTTCGCTTTACCCAGATTTAAACATTAAATAAACCATAAAAGTTTTAGCATCCCTCCAAGACACTATGACTTTTTCATGAGGTGTAGAAGGCCCTTTTAGTTCACAAAGGATATCTCTGCTTCACTATTTCTGCAATGTTTTCTTCAGTCAGCTCTGACATGTAGCTCATGACTTACTCTCAAATACAATCACACTTGTGGTTTGAAACTGCATTCAGGGTGTAAAAGGAAAGAAAAGCCTACAGTGTATTTGTTGTCATTCTGTGCCGATAAGCTAAAGAACAACCAACGATGACTTCAATTTATTATTCATGCTATGTGAAGGCCACAGAAACAAGCGGTCGATGGCTAGATGATTACAGTTCTCCAGCAGCAGTGGCTATGTGGGGTTTGTGTTGCAATGCAGTCTCTGGAGTGTTGTTAGTGATGATAACTGACATGCCCAGGTCACCACGGAGATGGGGGGAGAGAAGAGGAAGGAAGTAACAGAGGGGGATACACAGAATTCACCGTAAGACAGAATTTTTACTGGACAAAATCCTCTAGGCTACAAATCCAATTGTAAATTTAGATTTGAACTGTTTGTGTCATCGTTAATGGGGTCTAGAGTATATATGGTAGCTTTGGTTGTGCTGCAGGGGACATTCTGGACACTTATCTGTTTGAATAGTCAGCACCGTGTATGAGACAGAATGACATCGCTCCAAAATCCTCCAATTATATTTCACTGCATGTGGATGGCACACTTTTGCCCAGGTTTACTTTGAGCAAACTTTTTTTTTTTTTTTTTTTATAATGGGTACGTTTATAGCTGCATGGCAAGGTATACAACTCTAGTTCAGGTTTGGAGTTTTAGCTATAAAAATGTAGCTGTATAACATGAGGTGTCACTTTTTGGTGAAATTGTAGTGTCTGGAATGTTCTGCAGAATGGCATTAAACATTTTGCTATAATTCAATTGCAGGAGTGATAAAAAAATGGCAAATCCATCAAAAGAAAAGTTAAATTGCGCAGTTAATTAAAATATGTGTTAATGGCCTTGCATAATGTGTATCAAAATAATTTAACAAACCAATTTCTTTATCTCCTTTTCACACAAATTCGACCTGCTTCTTTGAACTTAGTGTCTCAGGTTACAAAAAGAAGTCTAGGTGAATATAGTTATCATTTACAAGATATAGCTTAGACATAACTTGCTATAGCTATAATGTTTTTTATCTTTTAAAGCATAACTGGTCCTTGAGGAAGACATTCCATTTGGAATGACAGATACAGAAATGTAAACCTAAAGGATGAGATGTTCAGCCTTCAAACTTAAACAGAACACACATACTATTCACTTGTGGTTCATCTTTACAACCCTGTGACCTCTGCAACTCCTCTGCGAACTTCTGAGCTCAAGGACAGACAAGTATAATTTCTTACATCATTCCTTTGAAAGAGGACTTACTGTACAAAACTCACTATTAACTTACTCAGCACAAGTTATTGATTGATTACAATTGATGCATGCTTGTTTGAGTTGATCACATCCTGTATTGTGCTACACTGAAGTCCTGAGTCCTGAATGCTCAAAAATTGTGTTTTCACCTACCCTCTATCTCCGCCCTGTTTTGGTCTATACTTGTGTTTTATCACAGAATTCATGGGGGTCATATATGTAGGGTTCAGTAATGCCATGTAGCCCCTCTGACTGAGCCCCTCACCCTATCTCTTAGGAAGCACCCAGCCACCCTGCGGAGGAAATCTCACGCTCCATTCTTCCCTCACTTGTGTGGGGAGTGAATCCCATCCATTCACACATCCACTCATCCCAACCACACTCGGCTACAACCCGGCCCAGTGCATGCTGAAGGTCCTGATTTGATGAAGCCATCAGGACAACATTATCTGCAAACAGCAGAAATGAAATCCCATGGTCCCCAAACTGGACCCCCTCCGGCCCAGGACTGGGCCTAGAAATTCTGTTAATAAAAACAATGAACAAAGGGCAGCTCTGGCGGAGTCCAACATGCACTGGGAACAGGTCTGACTTACTGCCAGGCAATGTAAACACAGCTCCTTTGGTCAGACAGGGACTGGACAGGCCTTAGCAAAGGGGCCTGTATACCATGCTCCCAGAGCACCCCCCAGAGGACACCATGAGGGTCAAATGTCTTCCTATTGTGGCCCGTGTGTCAGAAAGTTTGCCTACCCCTGGTCTAGCCCCTCTCAAAGAGTTGGGTTCCAAAGCCCAAGGTGGTGGTATGGAGGTGAGGACGACTATATCTAGTCAGTAATGCTCAACCTTCTCCCTTCCACAAGCGAGGTGACGTTTCATGTCCAGCAATCCAGTCATCGAGGTGCAGGTGGTGGGTCCATGGGAGAACGGCCCTACGTCACTCCTTTGGGCTGCGCCTGGCCAGGCCCCATGACAATGATGTTATATTTTATTACTAAACACCCTCTTTAACTACCTCCAATGTCTTTATACACAGACATGCTCTGGGCTTCAGGACTGCTTGAAAACAACAGAAAATAATGTTTTGAGGGTTTAAACGTGTTCCCAAGAGTGTAAATATCCTTGAATTTTAATGTTATATTTATGTGTCTGTATGTTTGAATAAATACCTTCAGGAGTGTTGAATAAAATGAGCCAAGAAGTGCTTTATATTCTCGAAATGATCACAACATTATTCAAAGCAGTAGAGCTGTAGACAGGAAATTCTTAGTTGTCTAAAGACATGTTCTGCTGATGATTAGTCGACCTGAAAGGGAGCTTGACAAAAGCTCTCATAAGTATTAAGTATCTATGTATCTGACCCAAACTGCACCCACAAGACTGCAACTGCACCAGAGTTCATGCAAAAATGACTATTTATACAGAGACATAATAGAAAATGGCGTATTTATATGTACAAATCTGATTAAACTCATGATTCACTCCCAAATATTTCAGCAGACGTACTCCTTATAATCTAAATAATTAGTCAACTAATACAAATTTTGGACAACAGTGACAGATTATCTGACTGAACAGCTAAGGCACTACAGCTTTAGAAAGCAGTGAGGCCAACACTGAAAACACAGATATCCTTTTAAATATACTATGCCATGCTAAACTTTATTTGAATACTTTGCAAGTTTTCTGTTTTCTTTCTTTTTTTTCCTCACCACTTCCAGTTGAGGTAATGGATAAGGGCTGCAAACAAACTTTTGATTCATATCTGCCGTAACTCCTCCAAATTTATTCCCATCATGCACTGCAGCGGCGTATGCAGAATCCAAGTCTAAATCATCCCGCCCTCCTCCTCCTCCTCCTCCTCCTCCTCCTCCTTTCTTTCGGAGTACAAGTCACTGCTGCGTACCAACAAACTCACAGTGAGTATTTAGCTGAGTACACCGGCTGTTTTTGAGGAGGGGGACTTGTAGTGATGAAAGCCGATCGCGATGCGGAGAACTCTTGGCAACACTTTTGTTTGATTTTCTGCTCATTTGTTGGTGCATCCTGTTGTGGCAGCGGTGGAGTAAATAACAGTTTTTCAAAGAGGTGAGAGGAAAAATATATATCTGCAAAGTAAAGGATCTCAGCTTCAAGTCTTCAATGAATTTAGGTGTTGGATTTTTTACTTTTGAAAACATGCAGAATTTTATTTTTTTATTTATTTATTTTTTTTTACATCACAGTTACCACGATAAGAAAAGAAACAGGAAGAAAACTGTGAATAATATATCCCAAGAAGTTTGCGTTCGAAGTTGAAATGGATAACATGAAATGAAGTAAAATAAAAGGTGGGGTATATTCTGTGAAGTTCCATCGCTTTTCAAACAGCCAACAAACAGAAAGTGCATCCAAACAGGTGTTTTAGTTTCAGTGTAGTTAGTTCCTACCTTCAGATAGATATAAGGCAGTGTCCACCAGTAATCTGACCAGAACTGAAGAAGCAGCTTGGATGAGCAGCGAAACGTCTTCAAATAACGATTTTTTTTTGTCCAGTTGACAGATTTGATTTTTTCTTTTACCTCTTTTCAATACATCTATCTGTTCTTTCAATGTTTGGGTTTATTTATTATTAATTACAGTGAGGTAAGACAGAGCAATATGTTGAATAACAAGAAAAAAGGTACGGCTAAGGTTATCTGTAGGGAAGCAAAATGGGGTCTATTCTTCAAAACCTTGCATTTATCTTCTGAGTTTGTGCTTTTCAAAATATGCAATGCACATCTCAGAATATGTTTTTATTTCCTCTTTAGGCTCTTTTATTTATTTATCTCAGTGGAGTGGCCTCAAAACACTCTGCTCTTCATTCTCCCCAAACATTGCTTAACTTGCCGTATGAGAAAAATTCATTTCCATGACAACGAGCTTCAGTGTACACGCACGCACGGGCACACTTCCCCGGCACTACAGGTGGTCTTTTCTTTGATTCACTCAGTGGTAAAAACACCGCAAATAATACAGTTGGTGACGGCAGATACAAGAGGAGACATCTCGCTCTGATTTAAAGAGGGAGTATTTTACGTCTATGGGGTATTAACTGCTAACACATAACACATTTAGATCAGAATGTTACCTTTTATTGCTTTGAAAATGCCGTAGTCGCAGAAAACAACATATTAACGAGTTTATTAGGTTTCATTATCATTTTTGGCACTCTGAGCTTCCCCTGCCTTTGTTCTCTACTCTAAGTCACTCACCCTTCAGAGCGCTATCACAACACAATCAGCGTGCATCCTGCTAATGGAACTAATGTGGGAGCATGGATGAAATAGGCTTGCGGGCTGAACATCGGACAGAATCTTACAGCTAACAGTAAGGAGGGTTTGAAAAGGGCCAGGAGAGATGCCTAAATTACTGAAACATGCATGAATGACATCTAAAACCTCTTTTGATGACCGAACGACATTATAGCATGGTAAAAAGATCCATTTTGAACAACACATATGGACTCTTAAACATGCTTTTGATCATCTCAGGATAAGCTTAACAACTATTTTACACTGGCCCAAGCACTTAGATCCTTAGACCTAATGCTCCTTTCCCACTTTAGTGCCTGTGTAAAACAACCCAAGTGAACATGTTGACACAAACAAGAAAAAATTTCAGCATTTCAATGTTCTAATTATCTTTCCCTGATCGTCATCATCTTTAGAGTTGCTTGTTTCCAAAAATAACTAAATAAAAGTCGGTAGGATCAGTTATTTCTGCGTGTATTATTATGTATTTGTATGTATATCCATTATTCTACAAAGGTAAGTGAAATCAAAACCCAAACTTTCTGTGGCCCTAGTATAAAGTTGTCTCTTCTCCTGTACACTGTTTGCACATAGTCATTCGTGACACTGGCAGCTCAGATTGGCCCTGGCACTGCTCGGCCCCTGATTTCACATACACTTTGGAGCCTGTAGCTTCAGCTCTCTGCTTCTCTGGCCTTTGAGGAAGCATTGGACAGCTGGTGTGGGCACAAACAACTCCATATATTCAGACAGAGAGACAAGCCTGCCACAAGCTACATCACTCTTGGCTGACATCCTGACCCTCAACTCAATGGTAACTCCTATTCAAAAAGCCTTTCACTATTAATTGAAAAGGTTTAAATGCTAGTTCTTTTGCTATAGGCATAAGAGAAATTTTAGTTTCTAAGAGTTTCTATTTTAAAAGCAGCAGACTGTCGGTGTCTTAAACATTTTAGTGATCGCAAATACTGTATAAAATGTCTGATTATTTATTTTGTTTGTTTGCTGTCTGAAAAAGCTGTTCTGAAGCTGTGCTCATGCTCTGAATTCATGCATGTGAATACTGCTCTTCTGTTTTAATGTTAAATAATCCCAAATTATCATCATGAAGTTATGTTTTGATTTGTGTGATTTTAATGTCTTTCTTATTCTGTAAAGCACTTTGAATTACTTTGTGTAGAATTGTGCTCCAAACTACTGACCACAACATTTCAGAGCTTGAAAATCAGTTTTTAAGCTAAAGTGAGGGATGTAGGTGCAGGAAATACAGACCATTAGTTCATGAGTTTGACTCATTGTGTGAATGTTTTCATATTCAATGGAATAAAAGGTGAAACCTGAATTAAATGCTCCTCAAATTGACAACTGGCCATTATTTTTACAGAATGAAACGTACATGACCCTGAGGTTTTAGTGCACCGCTGCGTGTACTGAATTTGAGTGAGTGTTTTATTCTTAAATCTATACTGCTGGATCAGTAGCACTTTGGTCAAACATAGATTTTTATTTTTTTTTTAATGTGATGTACAGATACATTTTCTGGTTGTGGTTTTGTGAGCTATGCCTCTAGAAGCTTGTTTGTTTTCTTCATGTGTTTTTCGATATCAATATCATTGTCTATTATCCCAAGAATAGAGAACAATCTCCTTCAGCATTTATATTGGTGTACAGCTTATGACTTCATCATATGTTCTCCTAAAATGTGATGTTTTGTCCATAATTCCACATTATTTAAAGCCCTGGGCCCTGACTGTGTTCTCTGACCCATGAATAAGCAGAGCACAGCTGGTATTTGCACAAACTCTTACATCCAAACATACAAACCAGTCATGCCAGCAGCTCCATCAGTGCACACTACTGGCCCACATCCACAGGCCAAGTGATGTCAGAGTGCTGTTCCAGACGAGGATATTTTAACAGTAGTAAAGCAGAAAGAGAGTAATATGAAGAAATTTAAAAAAGAATATGTTGTTATTTACATAATCAAGGAGGAAAATACGCTACTAAAAATATTACTGCATTTTATAGTTCAACAAAATAAAGCACAACTACCAGTTCTCAGATGACTACTAACACTCATTACTGCTACATTTGTAATAATAATGGATCTGAAAGATGTAGTACTTTGTTCGACACTCAAAAACATGTGAGGCTGCATGATCCATTCACTCCACCCCCGGTAATGGTACAGCCATCAGCGTGCATACGATCCACTAAGGACCAGTGCCCACATCACATTCATAATAGGTGTAATTGTGCAGGAAGAAATTGTAGACCAGGTAGAGAGCTGAAAGAAGTTTAACTGATCTTATAGCCCTATACTTATAGCCGGAGAAAGTTATTATGTATAAAAGGCTGGTCCTATAACGACTTAACTCATTTTACACAGTGTTCGTACATGGTCATAAATGGATATACTGTTAGAAGTTCACAGTAAAGTAGAATATGTCACTGAAAGATGCTTGCAGTCACTGAAAATATGTATTAAAAGGCCTCTTGTCAGCCTGAAGATGAAGAGCTGTGCCATGTAACCAAAGTACTAGGTTCCAGTGTAGACATCTTCAAATAAGTATGTGTCGCATTCTTACTATAAAACAAGTTTACCTCTATGTTTGTAACACGCAGTATTTAACACAAGGTTTAAGAGTAAAACAAATACAACAAAAATCATACTTTTATTAGGGAAGGTAGATAAAGTTCATTTGACTCATTTAGAGACTTTATAAATACTCTTATTAATAGTATTATTAATTTTACTTACAACTTTTGTAGTTCAGTTTCAGTACTTGTTGTAAATTCACACAAAAAAAAAAGTTATGGAAGTCGCATTAATTAGTGTCATATCCTGATGGCTTCAGAGATTTGAAGTTGAAGACTGCGTTGCCTTTCAATTGCGGCATTGTTTAAAGAAATGAATAAACTAAAAGTGCTACATGGCCCGAGGAATAGAGCCTCGTGATGAAAGCCTCCGTTTACTGTTGTGACAGGAAGCAAATGAGAACATGCTTCAGGATATGAGGGAAAACCCCAGAGTGTGTCATTAAAATGGCTATTAATGTATATATTGTGCAAGGGATCCAAATAAATGATAAATGACTCTTTAAAAACAAAAATAAAAATAGTTTGAAGTTTTGGTGGATTCTGTGGTTAGTCTAATAACTAGACTGGTCACAACAAGGAATAAAAAAATAAATAAATAAAAAATAAAAGCCTGTATTGTAGCATGGTGATATCTTACAAAAAACAATACACTTAGCGCCCACTGTTCCTGACAGGTTACCCCCAGTGGCATTGAAGGATGGGTCAAATTTCCCTACAGAGACAATAAAGTGTACATTAATCTCCTGGATAAGTGTATATAGAGAATAAATGTAAAGCCGTCTGTAGTCTTCCTTCCTAACATATAATAAGGCAAAAAATTATCCAAAGTATTATTGTACTAATTTTACAATTGTGTCCAAATTAAGGCAATTCCACACATTGTTTTTTTTTTTTTAAGTAAAGCTTTCTGTTATTTTGCTTCCCACAAATGGAAAACACTTCAACAACATGCAAAACTGGATACTTGGTACTACTTTAATAATCCTGTTTTTAATGTTTTAAATTGACTTATGCAGTTGTTATTACTGTTTTGTTTGTTTTATGTATTAATTAATTTACTTTACTCTTTTTTTTTAATAAATGGTATGACATCAGGAAAAAAAAAAAAAAAAAAAAAAAAAAAAAAAGAGTGAAAACCACCTTGATTCAATAAGGACTATCATCGAACCTTCTCCATAAAACCATATATATCACATGCTCAGGCCTAACCTCTCATTCTGTGCCCTTTCCTCGCTGTGTAGACATTTTTCTGTGACTTTATCAGTCCAGGGCCCTCCACATCAGAGTGATTGAAGTGCTTTTGAAAAGTTCTGTTGAGTCGGCGCTGGCAGCAGGTTTAGAGGGGAAATACCAATTGCAATTGCCAAAGGTCACATGAATCAGGTGGGTCCCTCTGCCCAGCTCAGCCTTCTATTATCGGGCTGTGACCTGTTAAACTCCAGCCGCTCGTGAGCCTGCTCAGCAAAATGATGCAATTTAAGAGGATGTCGCCCGTCACCTGCGCATGACCCCATCCTGGGAAGAGCTAGTGTCTCCTGCTGCCTACCCATAATGCACCAATCTCACTCTTGTCGTCATGAAGCTCTGTGGGATTCTCCTTAGCAAGTCTAAACTTTAAAGGACTGTGTGGTGTGTAAAATCAGCTGATTAGTTCATTCAGTATTTTGATTAAGCATTGTGCATTGAGTCCAGTATTTCACTTTAGCTGCTTTCCAAGTATCCCAGTAGACCATTATTCACTTTCCATGTTTGGTGGTGTTAATGTTATATTATTTTATGTGTAATATATAATCTAGCTAGGGGTGGGCAATATTGACAAAATATGTAAGTATTTCCACAGAGATATCATTGAACTGCCTGTAATGTTCCATATATGACAGTAAATGTGTCTGTCAATTCTGGCATTTATTTAATTCTAAGTGTCCCAAAAAGATCTTGCTTGTAAATGTGAAAGCATAAAAGGAATCACAACAAGTCAGGAATTTAAATTTATAATAATAATGCCTTACTCTAGTAATGCGTTTTACAGGCTTGTCAAAGCGCTAGACACTATAGTCATTATTCATTCTCTGCCACACTTGGTGATGGTAAACTACTATTGTAGCCACAGCTACCAATCTGTCTCTATTTACTAAAAAAAAGTGATTTAATCCATTCATGTCTATATGTCTCACCTTTATTTCTAGCCAGAGCTGCCCTGGGGATGACTGGCAGAAACGTAGCATCTGTACATTTGCAATACTGGTGAATCGTGTCATTGAACCAACAACCCGGTAGTTAAAGCTTATGTCACCATAATGTTAAAACTAACTATAATATCTTGAAATGTCCCAGACTAGTTTTTCTGTTGACTTGGCTCTGCACTACATGACAATCAATTTACCAATCTTGAACCTGTTGAACTTGTACTGCGGTTCAACCTATTCTTTATGCAATCAATTTCCTCCAGTCAAGCGTAATTATGAATCTAAAGTTTGACTCTGGTTTGAGCATTGTTTCTCCCCTGCCATCTGCTTTTGTCTGTGGAGAGCAGAAATGGCAGAGGTTTGGTAACCCAGGCAGCAGCCCAACAGTTCAGCAGCAGGAGCACAGCAGGCAGCTAGACTCCTGTGGACTTTTGCATTGGACTGAGCCTCCACTGGGATAACAACTAGAGACAGTCTGATCTGAGGTGACCTGAGCACTGACAAAGGGCAGAGGCAGGATATATGAAGACTAAAACCAAAGGAGAAGAAAGGCACTGTCAAAAGTTACAACTCAGAATAGCGATAACTAGTCAACAACATATGTGAAACTATGGGTTACAATTGCTGATTAATATTTTTTTTTTTTTTTTTTTTTACAAGACTATAATTAGTAAACTGACAACGTTTTGGATTTGTATTACAGAATTTTAGATATTTAGCATTGTTTAATTTTACAAATGAGAAAACAAGATAATTAGCGTAATCTTATGTATTTATTTGAACAGGGACAGGACACATTACTGCATCAATGTTGGCTGCACAGCTCATTTTCATGTGTAGTCGCAGGGCAAAGACAGTAGATATACAGAAAACACAATACTATAAACATGAATGGTAAAATGAATAAGATATAAGAATAAAAGTTAATGCATATAGACCTGTCACAATAAATACTACATTGATTTACAGTTCAGTACATGTTAGATGGACCAGTCTTTTTTGGAGGTCCATATTTATAATGATATACTTTTCCTATGCACTAGTGGGGTCTTTTTTTGTACTATGATAAAATCTGAGCTGTAGACGGTTGAATGAATAACTTCTATGACTCATTATAGATACAAACTAACTACTAACGTGTCTCATCATGCTATTTTTAACCATATTGTACATTTAGAACAGTTTTTTGGGGATAATTCTACTTAAGGGTTATTGTGTCAGTGGCATAAATGGGTTTTAATATTATCATTTATCATCTATATTTTCTTCAGCAATATGTCAAACTCCAAATTTGATATTGTAACAGGCCTAAGTGCATAAGCTGCATGAAAAGTCACCCACATTTTTTTTTTATAAAGAAAATACTGAATTGAAAATGCTTTTAACCTTTTACAGTATAGCTTTAAAGTTTATTTTTGCTAGATTTGATTTTCCTCATTATAGGTATGAAAGATAAGGGAAAATAATGAATACAAAATATATAATAATAATAATAATAATAATCATGATAATAATAATAATCATGATAATAATAATAATCATGATAATAATAATAATAATAATAATAATAATAATAATAATAATAATAATAATAATAATAATAATTAATAAATAATTAAATAAATAATTAAATAAATAAATAAAACATACTATTTTAATATTTTAAAAAGTCCAGAAATCAGACAATGAACTGATTTTTGGTGTGCATGTAACCAGGCCTATTACAATAACAACTCGGGAAGTTTGATATATTGCTGAAGTAAATATAGACGATAAACAATAATACTACACAGAACGTAACACTTTACAGCTTAATTCCAATCATATTTAGCCAAAAAAACTATTCCAAAAATGTCCCAGTATTGCAAAGTATAAACACAGAACGAAACACTTTACAGCTCAAATCTTATCATCTAGCCAAAAAATGACCAAAAATGTCCCAGTATTGCAAAGTGAATGTACACAGGATAAATATTGACCCCAAAAACATTGCCCCAGCTTTCATACATTGAAAGGTAAGTCAATAAAGTAATCATGGTGACAGGCCTACCTTCTGTGCCCATAGCCACTGTGAATAGTAGCTCTCAAAAAACACTATTACACAGTGAAACTCCTTCCTCTACATCTAGGACAATCCTTAACACCCGCGTTTCTTCATCTGTCCAAAGCAAGTGCGTCATCAGACCACTCCACCATCAGTCCAAGAGTCTTCGAACGCCTCTTAATCACACTTGAGTTCCATGACACTAATTTAACACAGTTCTGATAGCATTTCTCCTTACCAAACGTCATTATAGCTTTAATCAGGACGTTAATAGGGGACAGTGAAAAGCGAGGGGAATGCTTATCACATCACTGTCAATGTGCTGTGAGCCAGAGGAACAATTATACAAAAATATAATAACTCCAGATGATTGTGCATGAGAATGTGCTTTCATGGAAAAGGACAAAGTGGCATGGTAGTTTTACTCCCTGCAGGACACAAAAGGAAATAAAGTATGAAGCAACTAGTTTGTGTCATATTAAAAGGTACTTCTATAGCTGTGGCCTTGGTTCCATGTTACTACACTGTAATTAGCCTTAACGAAAGACTTACGCTT
The DNA here is from genome assembly GCA_019594935.1 of Periophthalmus modestus. Classification (NCBI taxonomy): domain Eukaryota; kingdom Metazoa; phylum Chordata; class Actinopteri; order Gobiiformes; family Gobiidae; genus Periophthalmus; species Periophthalmus modestus. Next base: position 17,412,053 of record JAIEZT010001373.1, read on the forward strand.
TGTTTTGAAAATGCTATAATCACCGAAAACAACATACTAACATGTTATAACTTTCACTTTCATTTCTGATGAGCTGAGTCTCCCTTCTCTTTGTTCTCTGAGTCATGTCTAGTCCTGTCACGATAAATACTATATCAGCTTATTCTTTTATTTTATTTATTTATTTGATAGGGACAAGAAAGTCTAGTTTGCAATGTTTATCCCTAAAAGAACTTTTACAAAAGGTTAAAAAAAACACACACAGGGTTCACTTTATGACTGAAATATATACAAAGGCAAATGCGGGTCAAGTTTATCAGCGATTACATGTCTCCGTCTGTTTAGGACATGGTTAAATTCATGTTTTGGTTCAGTTTCAGGTCAGAGCTTAAGGAGTTCCAGAGCTTAGCACCATAGACAGAGAATGTGGGCTGCCCAAAGAATGTTTTTTTTTTTTTTTTCCTCAGGGGCACCTTCACATTCCCATTGTTGGCTCCTCGTGTGATGGAATCCACTGCTCCGAGTGGGACTATGAGCTTACCGAGGACACCTGGAGCTCTACTGTGCAAACATTTATACATCAATTTTAAATTACAAAACCTAATCACATTTGTGAGTGTAATCTCTGCAATATCTGGTAACGGTGTCTTTTAATAGGTTTCTTGTCAAATATTTTGATGGTGCCATTGTGAATGATTCTCAGTGGCTTAAGTGAGAACTGCACTACTTTACTACTGCACATCACATCAGGTTTGTCAAGTTGTTGTGTACAGTTTTGTATCATGTTTTTGTATATTTATGGAGAATTGTCATGTGGGAGCATGAGTGACATAAGCTTGTGGGTGAAGCTTTGCACAGAATCTTACTGCTAATTGTAAGGAGGGTTTAAATAGGGCCTGAGAGAGATCACTAAATTATTCAAACATGCATGGACGACATCTAAAACCTCTTTAGACATGTTCTTGATGAGGGAACAACGTTATAACATGATAGAAAGCTAAAAAAATAAAAAAAAATATGTTGCATAATCCTCCTCTCTTTAAGAATTATTATACTAATACTATCAAGAGTTTAGGGAGTTAAATAATTACTAGTCCGAATCATTCTTAATACACAATGAGTTTATGATGAATTAAGCCCTTCATGCTTTATTGAAAGTGTAGTTATTATAAAATATTACCTTGGACTTCTGCAAAACCAATTTAAAACAAGAAAAAAGAAAAAAAAAAGGTTTTGCATAATAACCCCCTCTTTACCCCTCTATCCTTAGACCCAAACTCTATCCGCAGATCTAAACTCTATACTCAGACCTAAACTCTATACTCACACTGAAACTCTATCCGCAGACCCAAAACAAACAGGAACAAAGAGAACAGTAGACGGCCATTAATAAGGCCGTTAAGGCCGAATAAGGCCGAATAAGGCCGTTAAGGCTGAATCTGGAGACAATAGCCATTTACAGTTTCAGTGTAGTATAGTCCCTCCCTGCAGATAGATATAAGGCAGTGTCCACCAGCACCTGACCAGAACTGAAGAAGTGGTTTGGATAAGCAGCAAAACATCTTCACTCCTACAACTTTTTGTCCAGTTGACAGATTTGAATTTTTCTTTTACCATCTTCTATTGTGAAATTAACAAAATTCTCAGTAATTTGTTTATAGTTTAGTAAAATGTGACTTGAGTTTACACTGAAGTACAGCAGTAATAGCGCACATCTTACAGCCCTGCCTCCTGGCGGACCAAATGAAATCGGTTATTTACCACTTGTTTGCTGGTGCTGTGGAGTTATCATTTAAAACTCCACTGGGAGAGCTGTTGATTTTCACAGGTATCGATTGAACCAGGTGCAAAAACATAAACTTTAAGTGTAAAACCGCTATAGGGAAAATGAGACAGATCAGTTCTCAGAAGCAAATCGCGTCTCAGCAAATGTGCGTTCAATTTAAAGGTCAACCTAAAATGTGTTACACGATTTTTGTTTTAGCTAGCACTTTAAAGCAGCTGAGGGTTACCCAAGGTGGAATGAGGATGCTCTGTGAGTGACAGCAAAAATAATAAAAGAACAAATGTACAATGTTTTGACACTATTGGCTGATATGAGGTTGAAGCACTTAACCCAGCTAAAGTTTACACAAGGTGATATTACTGTGCAGTGCAGCTACCTTATATGCCCTTTTCACCAAAGAAAGATAATATGTCGATATCACACTCGAACAAGCAAAGAAGACATTTCTATATAGAAGGATGGATATTAAAGCCTATATAAAGCCTATATAAAACAGTCTTCATTACTAATAAGACAAAAAGGTGACGCTTTCAGGGCAAACTGCAAGAAAGTTTATATATATATATGTTTTTTTTTTTTTTCTAGCAATAAAAAACACATGTAATTTAATAAATACATGAAAAATAAATGCCAAAGTGTGGAATATTCCAGTCAAAGGATACTTGCTTACTTGGTCTTAGCGGAAAGCAACACGATGTAGTAAGGTCAACAACACGCTTTGGTAAATCGTCACATTTTTATATAGCGCTTTTCCACCTTCAACCTCCACTCAAAGTGCTTTACATCAAGGAACCACTCACCCATTCATTCACACGTTCATACACCAGTTTACACAGACACTGGGGGTGAGGTGGGTTAAGTGTCTTGTTTTAGGACACAACAACAGCAGTCACCTGTGGTAGCTGGAATATATGTGTTCAAAGGCGTCACCTAAACTTGATAGTATTAAGACAGGAGGAATTTGTTGCAAAATAATTCTCTAAATATACACTGCCTGGCCAAAAAAAAGTTTCCACCTGGATTTAACCCAGCAAATAGGTACGGGCCTCCTCCAGTTGGTCAGGTCTAGGTAACAGTCTGTGCTCAAAGAATGAGGTCAGCTGACTACCTGAATATACTGAATGACCAGGTTATTTCTTAAATGGATTTTTTCTTCCCAAGATGACAATGCCAGGATTCATCGCGCTCAAATTGTGAAAGAGTGGTTCAGGGAGCATGAGAGTCAAGTCCAGACCTTAACCCCATTGAGAATCATTGGGATGTGCTGGAGAAGACTTTGCACAGCGTTCAGACTTGACCATCATCAATGCAAGATCTTGGTGAAAAATGAATGCAACACTGGACGGAAATAAATCTTGTGACATTGCAGAAGCGAAATCGAAACAATGCCACGGCGAAATATTAGAGTGTAAGACCTTTTTTTTGGTGGCGCCTTTTTTTTTTGGTCAGGTAGTGTATAAGCACATACAAAAACGTATCTTAGAAGGGATTCATCTTAAAAGAAATATGTACCATTACTCAGTGAAATGTGCTGAATGCTGACATTGGTGAGAAGCAGGACCAAATCTGCAGCCAACTCAAGCTGGCAGACGCACAGACTGGAGAGGGGCTCTGAGACCGCAGGCCAGATGGAGAGGAGCTCAGAGCTAACAATCTGAGGGGAGTGGACTTAAATATGGAGCTTCAATAAATTACTGAAGAGGGCCTTGACCTATAGCGATGGATTGTTTCCATGTGGTTTTCATCAAACTCTGCCCACATACCACATGCTAATGAATGTGGACTGTCCCATATTTAATAAATAAACATAAACTTAGCACTTTCTCTCACTCTAATATTACACCATGATAGATGAAAAACCTGCCTGGCGTAGTCATAAGACAGTTGTATCCTCGTGGTTCTCATCCAAAAATGTAGCTTATTGGAAAAGTAGTATCCCTGGCAGTAGCTTCTGTATGGTTCTCATCCATCAAAATGCCTTATAAAATGTATTGATCGTATCTTTCAGTTTGATATTAGGTGTAAAGGCCATTTTCCTGAACTAGAAGAAATACAAGGGCCTTTAAGATGGAAGATGGAGTTATCCCCATATTGTTTACTCTTTTTGTCATCTGATCATCACTCTTAGTAAATCAAGCTTACTACTATTGTCTCTCTACCAATTACCTTCACATAATTCATATAAACAGCCTCGCAACCTTCCTCTGATCCATATTTTCCAGCATCACAATCATCTGTCTCCTCGGCCTCTCAGTTCCCTTCTCTTCACCACTGGCGTGTCTGAACCCCACATTCCCATTAAAACTATCATGTCTTTGCTTCACTCACACCTCAATCATTTGTCTATTGATGGGTTTCAGCTTCTCCTTTCTCATTCAAAAGATATAACATTATGTCTCAAATTGTTTAAATTCTCAATGCCCATCATTCTGCACCCCTTGGATATGTTCAAGTCTTTGTTTGAATGTACCAGATTAGCAAATGCTTACCAAAAGTAGCACAGTCTAATTGCATCTGTCATTCTATTGACAATCCTCTGTTACAAATAGGTCTGCTAAAAACTACAAATAAACTTTTGATTTGGTGGAGAAAACCAGGAACCGAATAACACATTGTTTTCTGTCACTGCACCTGTCACGCCACACATGCTGAGCCAGTGGTGAGTACTGAAATTGTGGTAACAGAGACCATTTCCCCCATAACACCCCACTGTAATGACACTGTTGAATCACACAGCTGTCATTAGAACCGTTATCCCTTATGTGGCTAGAGTGAATCACAGCATTTGCATACACTAAATCTAATCTAAAAAGACATGCTTTTTTCTCACTGTCGGTAATGAAAAAATCCTTCTGTCATTATTCTGGCATTTAGCAAATAGAAATTATTTTGATTATCCTAATTGACCTAAAACAGGAAAAGTTTAGTCTGATTTCATGCCAGACAGCGAGGAAAAAAAAATAGTGTCTTTTTATATTGTGTATGTAAACTTCTGGTTTCAACTGTATTTGAACAAAGGGATGGCCTCTGAGGAAAGGCAAGACATGGTTTATTTGTACAACAGACAGTAATTCACAGAACAAGAGGGATGCATAAAAATATATAAAAGTCGTTTTAAAACAGAAGAGTGCAAATAAAATCCTTTCAGTCATATGCACAGCTAAATTGAGCCTAAATTTGAGCACTGTCAGAATAGAGGCCTGTCTCATCAAGAACATTATCCAAAGTTTGAATCACAATGTTCATTATGATACATTAGCCCTTACAAGCCCATATACTGCTCAGTTAACATAAAAGTAATAATTATAGTAGTAGCAGATCTTCCATGAAAACCACTCCAGACCACTGCTGTGTTCTGGAAAAATAGACTTTTTGTGAATTCTTTCCACAGACCTGTGCCTCACACTCCGCTAAGGTCAGTGTGAAATGGTGCGTTGATTTTAAAGACTTTCTAAGTCTTGTGGGACCCACTTGACTTAGAAAGCCACCTGGCATCAAAGTATTAAGTTTTCACCCATTCACACTAAGGTTAAGCTTCATTTACACTTTATTGTCCCAGTAGATAAATTTGTCCTCTACATTTGACCCATCCTTCAATGCCACTGGGGCACCCTGATCAGGAGCAATGGGTGCTGCAGTGTCGCACCTGGGGACGCATCTTTATGATCTTGTTTCTATATTTGGTCACGACTGCCTTAGCTGAAGGGTTGTACCTAGTGTGTAGGTTTTGGGTTTGATGGAGGAAACCAGAGTGCCTCGAGGAAACCCACCCATACACGGAAAGAAACATGGAAGGCCCGGTCAACCTCAGAATTGAACCCGAAACCTTCTTGCTGTGACGCATGAGCTGCATGATTAGCCATTATGCAGCCTACTAGTGAGTAGCACCAGCATTCACTCACTGTTTTGTTCAAGGGCATATCAATATGTTGAGTTGAGGGAAGTTTTTTGTCTGTTTTTATATCCACATATTTTATCTTCATTAGAAATCCCTTCATTTGAATACAGTGCTTGTCAAACTTGATTCATATTTATCCAAACCCATGTTGTCTAGAGCTGATACACGACATGAAATAACTTTGAAACATTACCTTGCAGAATTGATTTATCACCAGCAATGACTTGACACTTCCCTTCTTTCTCCTCCCTTTTGCAGATCCTCCAAATGATCAGCTCCTGTTGTTTAAAGTGTATATGACAGGTTTTCATCTTTTTTGTATTTTTTTTTTTTTTTTTTTTTTTTTACTTGGTTTGGTGGGAAAGTATATGTGGTAAATATGTATCACAGTTTTACATCAGTTGAGTGGCAGTTTTTTTTTTCCCAAAGAAAGTACAAAATAGTAGCCATTAGTTCGTCAACACTCATCGCAAAATGGCAGGACAATTTACAGATGAGGAAGGGAGTTTTTCTGGCAGTTTAAAACATGAATTCAACTAAATAAGGTGTTGTCATAGGTGTTGTATTTTATATTATATTATATTGTTGCATGTTATATTTGTCTAATCATAAGAGTTATAGAGTTAGAATCAGAGTTGTTAAGTGAAGATGTCACTTTCAGGTCCAACTGGCAACTTCACAAATGATTTACAGCTTTTGTTGTTTTTTTTTCCTTTGCTACAATGCAGCCTGCGACTCGAGACATGCCACTTAACAACTCTATATGTGTGATTTGAACTTTTGTTAACAGTATGGTTGCTGTATGGTTGCAGTATGGTTGCTGTATGGTTGCAGTATGGTTGCTGTATGGTTGCTGTATGGTTGCTGTATGCTTGCTGTATGGTTGCAGTATGGTTGCTGTATGGTTGCTGTATGGTTGCAGTATGGTTGCTGTATGGTTGCTGTATGGTTGCTGTATGGTTGCTGTATGGTTGCTGTATGGTTGCTGTATGGTTGCAGTATGGTTGCTGTATGGTTGCTGTATGGTTTGCTGTATGCTTGCTGTATGGTTGCAGTATGGTTGCTGTATGGTTGCTGTATGGTTGCTGTATGCTTGCTGTATGCTTGCTGTATGGTTGCTGTATGGTTGCTGTATGGTTGCTGTATGGTTGCTGTATGGTTGCTGTATGCTTGCTGTATGGTTGCTGTATGGTTGCTGTATGGTTGCAGTATGGTTGCTGTATGGTTGCTGTATGGTTGCTGTATGGTTGCTGTATGGTTGCAGTATGGTTGCAGTATGCTTGCTGTATGCTTGCTGTATGGTTGCAGTATGGTTGCTGTATGGTTGCTGTATGGTTGCTGTATGGTTGCAGTATGGTTGCAGTATGGTTGCAGTATGGTTGCTGTATGGTTGCTGTATGGTTGCTGTATGGTTGCTGTATGGTTGCTGTATGGTTGCTGTATGTATGGTTTGCTGTATGGTTGCAGTATGGTTGCTGTATGGTTGCTGTATGGTTGCTGTATGGTTGCTGTATGGTTGCAGTATGGTTGCTGTATGGTTGCTGTATGGTTGCTGTATGGTTGCTGTATGGTTGCAGTATGGTTGCAGTATGGTTGCAGTATGGTTGCAGTATGGTTGCAGCATGGTTGCTGTATGGTTGCAGTATGGTTGCAGTATGGTTGCAGTATGGTTGCAGCATGGTTGCTGTATGGTTGCAGTATGGTTGCTGTATGGTTGCTAGGTCACAGTTATGAACTTACCTATACTTTTACCATCTTCAGTGAGAATTTTAAGACTAACTGCTGTGCATTATTTTCATATAACCCCACAGTTAATCACTGGTATATATATATCACTACACTGTGAGCACCACCGTAGCAACAAGTAAACGAATAAACTATTTGAAATAACTAAAGCCTTGAACATTCAGACAATTATGTCCATTTAAATATACACTCTGTGATTACAACTATGTAACACACTGCTCCTCGTTGTTTAATTGTTTAATCCATACACATGTAATATCCTCTCCTGAATACAACCAGGAAGTAATATTACAAAGTTCATCTGAAATAATGAGGGTTAAAATTATTTTCAATAAATCTGTAAACAATAATTGTACGAACTGTTTTATGTAAATGAGTTATCAAACCTGTCATATGCACTCAAAGGTCAGCATATTCATTAATTCTGACTGACCAGTGCGGAGATACTGAGGTGTAGCCAATGGCTCGACCTTTGAAAAAGAAAATAGTAAGTGTTTGGGTTGCCATTTGTGACGTTTCACCGCAAAGTGATCAACATTGGCTGTGACTCTCCGCCTCACACACCATCAGAGCTGCAGTCTCAGTTAGCTTAGTGAGAACCATAACAGAGCTGGGCTGACACTACACAGACAGACTGGAGAGGAGAGTCCGTTTAGAGAATGGAGCTGATTGAAAAATAAAATAAAAAATAAATAAAAATGACAGCTCAAGGGAAAACTTGGAGGTTAACTCACAACCCTCTGTCAAATTTCATAAGTGTGATATTAAAGGTGAAGTCAGCTGCTTATCTCCATGAAGATGTTATTATTTGGGCTGTAATATTCCACAGTATGGTTTTAAACTAGTCAAATTTACATGTAATAAATAAAATAATAATAATTAAAAGCCCCATGTGGCAATTAAGGCCATCGCCACTCCTTGCAGCCGCAGGATACGTGCCACTGCAAAGAGCTTACCTCTTGTCCTGCATCACGACCGCCCCTGCATCAGTAGGATTTGTGGAATATGTGGACCGGACTTCAATGGTCTATGAGAGATTTTTTTTTTTTTTTTTCTGTCACCTATACGGAAAATGTGTCTAAGCAAAGCAAAGAGAGCTCCTCTGGACCCCAGTCTGCCGTACATCTCCATCTCAAAGCCACTAGCCACTCCTTTGAAGATAATAAGGTACAGATCACAGCAAGAGAAAAGAAATGGTTTGAGAGGGCAGATAAAAAAGCAGTTTTAGTTAGGAAAGACATTTCCTTCCTAGAACAGGAATGGGGGCCTGAGACACAATAATTTATCTCCGATTTATAACTCCATCCTCAGACCCAAAGCAACAAAGGAAACAAAGAAAACAAAGAGCTAGCCAGTAGACTTGTTTAGGCTGAATGATTATGCTAAGTAGATCTCATTTCACTGTAGTTAGCTCCTCCCTTCAGACAGATATGAGGCAGTGTCCACCAGTGATCTGACCAAAACCGAGGAAGCGGCTCGGATGAGCAGTGAAAAGTCTTCACTCCTACAACTTTTTGTCCAGTTGACAGATTTAACTTCGGCTTTTACTGTGCCTAAGAAAAAATGTTTGGGACATTTTCTAAAAATTGCAATTTGGTTGAAAATTCACAATTCAAGACCACACCCAACGTCATATTCAACATATAATTGATAGTCTTTGATGCGGCATGTGTTTAGTGTGGGGTTTTTTTGGCCAAATTTGAAGATGAAAATTATGGAAGGAGATGTCTTTAGTACGATGGTATGCTCTTCTGTCATTCTGATCCAATATGGCAACTTCTTGTGGGAGTTTTTGGGGCAGGGTTGTAATATATATTTTTTTGCAAATCCTGACATATTTTTTTGTGCCAAGTTTCAGATATTTATGTTGATTTTTTTCCAAACTGGGCTCCCATTGGCCCCATGAAAATCAAAGTTTGAGGCACTGCTCGAGTCATCTTAATTTTTTTCTTGGAGACTTTGCTCAAAATTAGAGCTCATCAAGTTTTTTTAATTTTTATTTTCAATACTAGTCACTGGAATGTCGAGTCTTGTTTACTACTTGATTTTTGTGATTTTCCGGACTCCAGACACAGTTTTAATTAGTTCCTTGCCGTGACGTTGTCCTCGGCTTGGACACAAGAACAGGAATAACAACAACAATATGACTGCATGACAACATCACTATTTGTTCTTCTATTTTCCCCTCTTTTTCCGTTTTTGGGACTTTTCAAATGTTAACACGATAGTCAGATTATTCACTATCCTTGAATTGTAAACAGCTCCCCCGACTGTATACGTTACTCTGCACTTCTGACGTGTTTGTTTTAGTTCGTTTAACCTAAAATCGTTCCCTGTAATCAATATTAACACAACAGTCTGACTCTTTTATGACACTTAGAATCCTTCACTGTTTAGCCTATAAAACTGTCGCTACATTAACATCTCAGACTTTAATACAGGCATTTGAGTCACAGCTGACACTGGTGTAACTGATTGTATGAGCAGATGTCAGTAGATAATCTGCTGTTTTATTTCTACGTCAAAGATGTTCTCCCTGTGGCGATGGCGCAGTTGGTAAAACACTGGACTTCAGATTTGAGGACTAGGGTTTGAATCCCACTCTGAGTTTTTGCTTGAACCTTGCAGTTTTGATTACCCAGCATGCTGTGTTCTTCATAACTGGCCCCAGTTGAACTTGATTGTGAGAGGAGAGAAACTTGCTTCAAAAAAACAAAAAAAAGAGTTTGTTCTGTGCAAGCTGTAGTGTGGCGGTTACATCACATCTGGGATTCCTAAGTTTGCTGATTCGAGACCCAACTCTGCCAAATTGTCACTGTACACAGACACCTGCAACGGCTTCAGTAATGCAGAGTGTCCAATTGTAGTACTTGTAATTTCCTCCAGTTGTGTGATTTGTGTTTTTTTTCCCATACGAAAATAATTTTTGTCCTATCAAAATAAAATAAATACTCTAGATCCATAAAACCAAGTACGCCTTTGTCACGATCTCCGCCTGTTTTCCTCCTGCTTCACTCTCCCCCTCCCTTACCTGCCTCTCCTGGAGCTGGGCGGAGCTTCCAGCCTTCTCCACGCACACCTGCACCTCATCTCCTGATCACCTGCACCTGCCGTGGAGGATAAAGAGGGCTGGAGGCTTCCATTCGATGCGAGAACGTCCACGTGTAAACGTGAATCAGCCTGTTACCCGTTTTGTGCTCGCTACCTTGTATGTTGTTACTTACCTGTTTCTGCTCTGCTTCAGACCCCGTCTTGGATCCGCTCTGGAACTCTGCACCAGCACTCCTGCACTCTCGCACCGGTTTGGCTATCTCGTATCTGGTCTCCTGTATTTGTGTGTCCCCGCTCTGGATCGGAAAGCACACCCACGCACCCGAGCACCGTTTGTATTATTGAACTATACTTACCTTTGCCACCTAATTGTAAATAAACACTGTAAATACTCCTTGAGTGCTGCATTCTTGGTCCCTCTGTCTGGCCCGTTACGACAGCCTTACACTTCTCTTCCTCCCCATTCTTCCCTAAACCCCTATTTCCTCTCCTCCAGACTGCACTGTGCGTTGTGGACAAACAGCAGCTGTCCTCCCTCTGTAGTTGGTCCTGAGGGACTGGGCTGGGGTCCTGCCAGTTCCTGTCCTGTTTTCACCCTCTGGATGTTTCTTTACCTGATGATTATGCCGTTTCCACAGAGCCAAACTGTCACTGCACATGTCACTCACAGCTTCACCGAAGAGCCTGCAGCCCAGATGTTTGTGTAAATGTTTTGATCTATTCTTGTTCTGGTTGGTTAATCGTCAAACTCCAAATGGATGTAATCATGAAGAAAAGTAACACTAGCATTTTTCTTCTTTTTTTTTTTTTTTTATTGTCAAAAAAAATAAAAAATACTTGTACTCAACTTTATATGTGTATATTTTACCTAATTTTAAACTAACAATACTGCATTATTTCTATTTATTAATTTAATTAATTTGCTACACGAGCAGTTTCGAACTATTGCTTGCCATTTTAAAAGTGCTACAAACAGAATAAATCAGGTACACATGTCTCTTCCATAAATAGATTTTATTATATAGTTTCTATTTTGAATATGATCCCCTTTAGAAACTTGGTTAGACTGGTATTATCTACCTCAGAGATAACCAAAAGTTAACACATTTGAAATTGACAGTAATACCTCTTTTTTTTTTTTTTTTTTTTTTTTTTTTTACCTTTTTATTTTAATAATTTATTTATTTTATTTTTATTTATTTTTTTTTTACTAAATATCGATTTACTTTTTGCAGCAAATGATCTTGAGTATAATAAACTCCTACAACTTTTTGTCCAGTTGACATATTTAAACTTCAACTTTTGCTATAATAGACTTAAGAAGCATGAAAAAAAATAATAATAAAATAATTAAAAAACAAATAGCCTTTTATATGTGTGTTTTGTTTTTTTTTACTGATTAAGTACATGTTTGCTGCAGATCGTGTTACAAATTTGTGTGATTAAATCTATAACATATTAATAGTTGCTGTGTCTTTAAAATCCAGTTGGCAATCATTAGCAATTGTACCATGCATCTTAAGAACATGAGCTCTTTGTCAGTGACTCACCAGCCACCTCCGAGTGTCAAATCATTTCTTTATGACTCAAGACCTGTCACTTTGTCATGCTTGTTTTTCAGTGTCTGGCTAAAAAATGAACAATAGAAGTTGTTTTGGGCAAGACAACACACATTAAAATATATTGTCTGATTATTTTTGTGTTAAATTTCATAGTCAAGTCCTTCCAACCTTAAGTAATCCTCTGCGTATTCTACCCAGAGCTAGCATGAATTCCCAGTTCTTGTCTACCATTTACATTTCTCCCTCCACACATTTACCATTATGTTTAAAAGCAATGTTATATTGTAAAGTTCTGATTCTTGCATTGCCAGTTTAGTTCAGTTTGGGGTTTTTTTTGCAGATTAGCCACTAAAAATCTCCAGTCAATTTAACTCCAAACCACATATCACTTTTGCCTCTGGTCCAAATTACTCAGTAGCTTTCAAAATGTCAGATGGAGCCAGCAGTCACTTTGGCACCACTTGTGACTATCATGGCACCATTCCATAAAGACGGGCCGATGAACCTCAAAGTGTGGGGATGTTGGCATTGGTAACCGACAAACTCCATGATTACACAAAATGGCATATGCTCCAGTTTACATTACGATATAGAACCTGGCTACCCAAAATACAGCTAGTAAATACATGCAGAACTTATAAACTATACATATACCTGTGCATTTCTTTCATTGTTTTGTGCATTGAACAACTAGAGGCTGTAAGAAGCTGTAGCATATACTTACAACTTTGCAGGGGCACGTCTTGGACAATGCCTGGTATATCGGAAGGTAACACAATGGAATACCAAAGACTGTATAAAGAGTGGACTGAGAAAGCGTGACGTCGCCCATAGGGTCCAGGTTGTTCAATCCAACGATACACTCCAGTCAAATGAAGCTCAGGGCGGCTAGCAGTTAAGGGGCGAATTTGGAGCCAGATCGCAAATATCATAGCAACCACAGAGCCTGTTTGGAGCAAAGCTGTGGAAGGTAGTAACCCTTGTGAAACCAGCGGTGCGGGTGCTTAGCTATGCTGTCAATCAAACCTGCAAACAGTGGAGGGAGTGACCTCAGGGAAAGAAGCCAGCTGATTTCTCTCTTATTAATGTTCATATCTTGAGTTACAGGCACAATAGGGAAATGAAAATACCAGGATCACATAGAGCAGGTCAGCATGAACATTTTAAGACCAAAGTGACGAGCCTGACAGCAGCATTTTTCTAATGTAAAGTGAATTGGAGCAAGGGTTCACATGCTCGCTTCCTAACGTGGTGGCTTCCAGGTTAGCTATGTCCATTTGCACTGTCTGGCCAAAATAGGTATGAGCCGATAGGTACGAGTCAGGTCTAGGTTCAGCAACAGTCTGTGCTCAAAGAATAAGCACATACTGAATATACTGAATGACCAGGTTATTCCATCAATGGATTTTTTTTCTTCCCTGATGGCACGAGCATATTCCAAGATGACAATGCCAGGATTCATCGGGCTCAAATTGTGAAAGAGTGGTTCAGGAGCATGAGACATCATTTTCACACGTGGATTGCCCACCACAGAGTCCAGACCTTAACCCCACTGAGAATCTTTGGGATGTGCTGGAGAAAACTTTGAGCAGCTTCAGACTCGACCATCATCAATGCAAGATCTTGGTGAAAAATTAATGCAACACTGGATGGAAGTATTTTTTTGTGACATTGCAGAAGCTTATTGAAACAATGCCACAGTGACTGCATGCCGTAATCAAGGCTAAAGGCGGTCCAATGAAATATTAGAGCGTGTGATCTGTTTTTCTTGGTGGTGACTTTTTCTTTGGCCAGACAGTGTATGTGTACAGTCTATGGTAAAGTTTGATAACTCAGATATATATCATGCAACTTGGTCTTGGAATAAAACTCACCACCGGAAAGAATATTCCTCTGATATGCAACAGAAACGTATTCACTCTTTAAAGGTGATAGGCCTGTCACGATAACATATTTTGAAGTTCAAAGTAAATATATATCACTCATTCAGAGGATTTATTCTCGCTCAGACCATGAAAAGGCTAGGTACTGGTTTGTGATCCACTACGCCGCTGCCTTCAGTAACATCAGACCTCACAACAGAAATCATGGCAGAAAGTTGTAGGTAACTCAAGGACCAATTTTAAACAGTAGTATTATGTGTAACTTTCATTGCTAAAACGCACGAAAAACGCCCTTTGGCAATAATCCAATGTGCCACCAAGCTTTAAAGTCACCCAACAGCGAAATTGTCTGTTTTACACAGTCTGACCATGTGTGAAAAAACAGGGTTACACGTAGCTCCAATTCATCTGGGATCTGTCACCCTTTCCCATTTTACAAGTGTAGTTTCTGTTCTGTACAAGAACTCGAGCTGTTCCCAAAATGTGAGCACAAAAGAGTACTGGTGTTTATTCTATTCCCGAGGGTTCGCTGAGGAAGTAGAGTAGATCAGATAATTCGGCAGATCGGGAGCGGAACAAGCTGATTTTCAATGCCACACCGCCCCCTTGTCGCCACAACCCACACACACATGCACACACTTACAGGTGAGAACAGGTGAAGTGCAAGAAGATATGGAGAGGCGTTCAAAGAAAACTCGAGAAAAATCAGGGTTTTCAGGAAATTTCACAAAAATTGGGGAATTTAACCAAGGGGAAGAAATATTTTGATTCTGTATAGACTCTGCACACCTGACTGGGCGACAGGTGCGTCAGAGGAGAAGTACGTGGTCTGAAAGGTTATGAAAACTCCCGTACACTGTCTCACTCTGGATTCACTTTTATTCTCACAACGTTTCGGTCCCTCTGACCTCGCTCAGGCCCGATGGTTCTCTGACCTTGCTCAGAGGGACCGAAACGTTGTGAGAATAAAAGTGAATCAAGAGTGAGACAGTGTGCGGGAGTTTTCTTAACCTTTCAGAAGAAATATTTTGAACATTTCGGTCATTTTTCAAAATAATAACCCGAAAAATAGCTTGTTTATTGCATAGTATTGGGTTAAAGTGTTTTGCAGTTCATTACTCACCTCCACAGAGTACTCTCAGTGACGCTGCCGATGTGGAAGTCGTATAACTTGGTCAGAATGAGGATCACCTGTGAACAAAAGTAAATGTATTTTAGATTTTTTTTTATTTAAATTTTCTTTATGTCAAGCAAAGACGTAGACAATGGACCTGGCACATGCACAAAATCCCTCATCAACAGCTATAACGCAACATAATTTGAATTCCCATACAATTACATTATACATTTTTGTCTCTTCTCTAGTTTATAGTTAACATTGTCAAAAGTAAGAAACAGTAAATGCTTTATTTGTCTCTTAATGAGGACATTTCAGAACCATTTGTCCACATCATCACTGCCATATGTTCAAATGCAAAATCTAAATCTGTTAACATCCCAGAAGCGATGAGAATATTAATTACAAGGAGAGCTATCTGTCTCATTTAATTACTTATCCATAATTGTCAATCCCCAATGTATCCACTCTGCATGTAGAGCCACAATTAAAACTCCTACCACTTATCAAACATCAAGAGAATATCTTCACAAACCCTTACATAACCAATAATGCACAATTTAAAAACAAAAACCCAAAGTACATGTTGTGTGAAGCCAGGAGTCGGCGGTATAAGAGTCCTCTCCACTCTAAGCTGACAGCACTGGTGTGAAATTGGACCACAGTCAAAGAGGAACTGCATGGATAGTAGGACAATGTTTATTCCACTTGGCTATCTGCTAACAGCAATGATGATCTGCTCACCTCCAGGTTATAAAACGCTTTTGAGAGAAAAAGGCCAAAATTAGTCACACAAATATCTTGTTTTAGGTTTTTTTTTTTAGCATGGAGAGCACACTTGACCTGGCCTCCCTGTTAGAGCCATGCCTTAACATAATACACCCTATTTGCATCTCTTGGTCCATGTGCAGTCTGCATCTGTTCTCCCTCAGGGCATCTCCATTAGCATACATTGGCCCTTTTATGGTGATCTGTTTGTTGTTGGATAATTGAGAACATTCTGTTATGGGCATTTAATTCCACTCCTGTGCAGAGTCAAGAGGGGAAGATGTGGTCTTGTGTACATGCATTTCTTTAATGACATCATCAAGAAAATGAATCTAGTTAGAGGCAGAAATGTGTTGGCAGTTTCCAGTGGCCACTTGCTATAAATAAATACAAACATACACACAAAAGTCAGTTTTTGCGGTGTCAACGTTGAGCATCTTCATCTCTGTATTTTAACAGCAAAAAATGAAATAGATATAAAAGAATAATAATTGTCATTTTGTGTTTAAAAAAAAAAAAAAGTGAGTCTCAATATAAAAACTGTAATAAAACAAACCAACAAAAAACTAGTGTACAATATGTAGACTGACTGTAAAAGACAACAATTAAAAAAAAAAAAAAAAAAACTAACAAGTTACTATATGGCTTTAGTGTACCTTTGACACCCTACAAGTTCAGTCTGAAGTGTCTGAAGTCAGGCATTACTGAGACCAACATAAATGGAGTGGTGAACAGAGCAAAGCAGGACATGTATCTTTCCCTTAGGAACGGAAGACAAGAAGGAGCCAAATGTGTGTGCAGATGGGAAGAAGCAATGCCCCATCACCCCTGACCACTGCCGCGCCCCCTGCAGTGCCCCGGGGTCTGGCGCAGATCTGTGGCCTAATGACTTCCAGGACCTTCCCAACCTCTGGCTCAGCCTCGCTCCCCCATGAGCTCTGCCAACAAGATGGCCGCCCACCAGGGAACTCTCCAATAAGGCTAGGACGCGTCACATGCTCAGGGGTCTTTCCTGCTAATACCCACAGCATATGGTTTGTCCCGAGGAAGATGCAGGGCCAAACAGAGGTCATTGTGGGATATATGGAGGACATGACATTCTCATCAACTACAAGAAGAATATGAAAAGAAGTTCTGCCTATATGATTCGAGTACCTGTATTTTATTTCTACTTCTTTTAATGGCAAAACCTTTCTTGTTCTTCATTGCAATGTATGGGATTTACACTCAGCAGGAAGTACCAACCAAGTAACAACAGAACTTCAAGTTAAGAAGAGTCACAGGATGTAAATTAATTGTCGCAAATTAATAATTTATTTTCTGTAACTGTTCTTTATTCATGGTGTTTCAGAGACCAAAGATTGAAGTCACACAATGGGGGAAATGTCTTGCCCAAGGACACATCGGAAGTATGCAGTAATCAGAGAAGTATGGCGGATCAAACTGCCAAACAAAAGTTATAACTCAATTTATGATATCAGTATTATATTATGTTTTCCTCAAAAGCTAAAATCTGCAGTAGACATCAAGCAGTATCATAAAATCATGTTGATGAAAATCTGCTTCCAGGAGACAGGAGCAGGGGTTTAGCTGCATATAAAATACCACGTTCATATTTCATGCGCTGCTCTCTCTTTTTAATTCACCCACAGACAGCTAATTAATACATCAGAATGTCACTCACTTTGTGCTTGCATTAGCCTTGTTGTCTCAGCAATTAACCAACTGTGAAGAAACATGTTATTATCATCAGTAAATGTCCCCACGTCACCACGCCGAGTCAAAGTGTCAACAACTATTTTCTATAGTGTCTGTGCTCGTGATGACAGAGCTAATGAGTCCATGTAGCAGACACGTATGGCCCCTGCTTTTTCTCCTTTTTAATAGTATTTGTAGTTGTATGTAGATTCAAAATATGAAACACAGGGGTGAATTAATATTTTAATTCAGCAACTATGAGCTATGACATTGAATGGACCATGGGAAATAGTGTGATGATCTAATGTAATGTCCTAAGGACTACCTAAAAACTGGAGGGTAGACGGTTTGATTCCAATGCAAAAACATATTCTTGTTAAGTAACTGGGCAAGGCACTTCCAACAACACTGCACCCCCATAGGCCCTGCCAGTGCTAAATAAAGTAATTACTTAAGAAGAAACACAGTGTAACTTTCTGGAGGTGGCATGTCAACTGCATGATTCCACGGAAATAGAAGTTAAAGCCATAGATAGAGGAGTTCAATGCCATACTGTGGAATATTATAGCCAAAGGAACACCATTGCCATGGAGACAGACTGGACTCAGAGCACTGAGGTGCAGTTCCTGTGCGGTGGCCGCAAGTATTCTGTATAATTAAAAGTAACGAGAGGAGCTCAGACCGCACGCCATGCAGTTGCGGTGGTGCCGGCGGATTCATTCCGGATTAATTCCGTTGGGAGTTTATTTTTGCCAGCCCCTGGAGCCGACCGCAGCCTTTCCACTTAATAATTAAGCAGTTATGGCGCAAACACATGGACTCGTGTGTAGCAGCTTCAAAGGCAGTGACCTCAACAGCATATCAGAGCACCGATCTGCATGTCACACTGCAACAAAACCCCTCCAACACAAGACCAGGTGAGGTCTGACCAAGGTGTAAGAGTCAGGTTTGTGGAGATGCAAGCCCACTCAGAGCAAGTCTGCATGTTTTTCAGTAAAAAATAATAATAATAATAAAGATAATGAAAAATAAATAATTAAATAAATAAAGATAAACATGCTTTGATTGTAGTATATTTTTTTGGGCAAAAAATGACACAGTGGGGCTTTAAGTCACAATGTCAGTCAGTGAAATATAACCTATATTCATATACTTTGACAATGGCAACTGACAAACGGTTAACTCGCTCCTCTAGCTTGATACTGAACTTGAACTGCTTCTGTTTTCTCAAATAACTCACTCTTGCATCATAAGTGATATTGTTCTAATCACAATTCGCTTAAAATTGATTTCTACGATTGCTGGTTTTCACTGAAATAAAAGTGGTACGTACCTCAAGACACAAAGAACTATGTTGTATATGCAGTTTTATTATTCCCTTTGCTCCTTTGAAATACTATTCGAGCGCTGTGTAACCCATCAAAGCAAAACAAAAAAATACCAAGCTTAAATCTTCAACCAAAAACAATGCATCACACAACTTCTTGGCATTTTAGTATTTTGAGTTTCAAAGACATTTCCCTTGTTCTATCGGCTCTGAACAAAAGATCATTTGCAGTCTTCAATTAATGAAGCGATTGCACTGCAGGATATAGAGAATCAACTCACCCAAGTAAAGCATGCACGAGTTTAAATACACATCTAAAGGATTGTCAAAATGGCTGCCGGAAGCAATCATTCTCTAAAAGTGATTAAGCCTCACTCCTCTCACTAACATGTCAACAGCAGAGCAATTACTTTGTCAATGAAAGAGCTCTTTATGGGACACAATGTCAATAGCGTTACACAGATGTCAATACAGAAACACTTAAACCACTTGACCTCCATGGAAACGCCGCCTGGCTGTAAGTAAATTTAATAAACAGACATGAAAGAAAGGCCACATACAATTCAAAATAAAAATGTTCAAGTAAATTAAATCACCGTGGAGACAAGCTGGTGGCCACATTCACACAGAAGGCATGTTTTTTTCAAGTAATTATTCATGTAATTGAATTAATGCATTGATAAGTTTTATGTCATATAAAGTGGAACATTTCAGGTAAAGCAATAAACATCTGGAAGACAAAACGGAGGTCGCACCACCACCGAAAAAGTTACATAATACAGCTTTAATGCACAGATCTATGCACGTGCAGACTGTGAATTCCTTATAGAGACAATGGCAAAATAGATATAGAACCTAAAATGAAGCAATATAATTAAATAAATTGATAAATAGATAAATAAATAGGTAAATAAATAGATTAATAAATAAATAAATACATACATACATCGTTTAAGTTAAGATTAAATGTGGGCCCCAAAAAACTCCCACCACACTGAAAATGTATCTGAATTTTAACTGCGTGGGTTATTATTATTCCAAAGAAACATATAGACGAAAACTATGCGATATAAATATGTACACATCTCAGTAATAGCGCTTCGACTGTCATCTTTACCATATGCTCTGTTAAATATAAACAAACAAGCATTTAAAAGGTTAATACTATAGGAGACCAGGATATGCATTTATAGATTCAAAAATAATTCAGTAACTCCACTGACTACAGGCGGTCTGTAGAGCACTTTCTCAGAGACCTTGACTGTTGGTCCATTACATAAACCCCATCAGATCCCCCGTGTGGGTGCACCTGGAGCTGTTGTACTTGTGTGTCTGTGGAGGTTAAGGACAGTCTTCTGCTTTTGTTTGTCTCATAGGCTCATCATTAAACTCACACTACAAAGAGAAATTCTCCTGGGGCCTTGAACGCATCACATTGTACTAACGAGCATCACTTCCAGCTAAAGACCAGAAATCAAGGCTCCGGGTGAAGGCTTTCGCGTGCTATAATTAATATTACAGTTTTAACATGCGTGTGAATAACACTATGGTGATTAGCAGTTGTTTTTCTCGCCGTGTAACTGCTGCTAAGTGTTGGCGTGTAAGTCCAGTGAAGGCCACCCTGGTCCCCTGTTTCAAAATCAGATTTTTTTTTTGTCAAAAATGAAACTAAAATGATTGTGGTTATTGGTTTGTTCTGCACAGATGAACATGTTTGGTCTCCAATTGGACATGCAATGCAACAGACAGCTTGCTTCTTTCTTTCTTTTATGACCAATCAGTGGACTTAAATCCCACTGTCATGTTCTATCAGGGCTTGTTTCATTCTTCTGATTAAAGCAACACCATGCAACTTTCCGAAGATAGCCTGCCCTCTGCCTTATTCCACAGAAATTTTAAAAGTCAAAACCATACTCTGGAAAACATTTCATGCCATGCAGTGTAATATTGTAGCCAAAAGAAATAACATTTTCATGGAAACAAGTAGGAGAAGGTCCTCGTTCACACAATATAAGTGTATTTTTTGTTTGCTTTTCAATGCATTTTATTTGAGTATATTTTGTTGCTAAAAAGTTGCGCGGTGGAGCTTTAAGTCTGTGTTACACCCATTGTCGGTCTCCATTTCTCTTCTCCATAGCCTCCTCTAACCCCAGTGTTACCTTAACCATCCCGGCCTATCTATCCCTCTAACCTAAAGCCCCTTATCCCTGCAATAGCCAGCGCCTCTCTCTTCTTTCTTATCTTTATTCTTGCTCAAATTTCCCTCTGAAGTCTCCTCACCTCTGCACCTCACCTTCGTTGTACCAGCTTATCTCTCCGGCTCCGTGTCCAACAATCACTTCTCGGCCGTACTTTGTTTCCCCAACTTGTCTGAGACTTTGAACTCAAGTCACAAGCATGGAGATTGCAAACAAGGACGTATAGATAAGGGTATATATATATAAAAGGAGGGGTGAGGGGTGCATACATTCTGGAGACATATGGGTGTGGTAACGGTGCCATATGAGACATTGAATACAAAAATCATGTACTGCAATGCTTTTCTGCTTGAACAAAACAATTACAGTTAATGGGAACCTTTTTGAGTATGAGTTTGAGTATTCTTGTGTTGCCCTACATTTAGAGCTCAAGTGCTGCGAACATTTCCGTTTCCACTTACCCCCCATCTCTGCCCACGTCTCTGTGCTTATGAGGGATGATTTTTTCCACCACCACCGATACACGCCCACAGCTCTGTACTTACTTCGCTCGACAATTTAATTTTCCTTATTGGTGATACGCATAGGATTTGTCAGCGCCGCATAGTCATTTTGGTACAAATGAAAAATAATCTGCGTCTCACTAGAGTGATCCGCAGCTATCCATTGGAGGTAGGCCTGCCGCAATAATTACTATATCGACTTCATTGTATATCGTTCAATACATGATAGATGGAACAATTACTACTGGGGATCAAAATTCATCATGGATAAATTTTCTTCGTAATAGCGGGAACATTTTGGTTATTTTCCTGTTCTACGATTAGGTTTGAGCTGTAGAAGGTTGAATTATGACTCATACTGTATATACAAACTAACCACTTAAGTTTTGCATTCTGCTATTTATTTATTGCAGTTAATATTTTTTTAAGCACTCTGTACATGAATACTTTTTGGGGGGTAATTCTGCTTTATGGTTTGGGTTCAATATTATCATTTATTGCCTATATTTACTTATCGCACTTCAAAATTTGCCTAATAAGAGGTGCCGACAATGTCACGTCTCTTTGTTGTGCGCAGTTACCCAATGCAGAAATAAGCAGATCATTTTAGATGAATATTGCGATTTACAATGTCGAAATTATGAGAAAATGATCCACGGATGCCCTAGATTCTAACTATATAGGAGATACATGCACGATAGCTCCTTTGGCCTTTTGACACTTGGCTCTATAAAGAAAATGCAAGATAACCATCTACATATGTTAGATTTTCATACTAAATATCCCAGCAAGCATCTTATGTCTTTTTAAAATCTCAGTCACGTTTACTAAAGCTGGAAGTAAATGTATTTGGTATTTCAAAATTCCAAACTGTAACACCCAAATTTTGTGTGTTTCGTTGCTCAGCTGGAAATAAATGCTTTAAAATAGTACAAAGTCAACAGGCTATCAAAGATGTACCTGTTTAAAAAGTTGGTTTTCAAGACCTAATGTTTGTTTTCCTCAGCCTGTACACAGCATTCTATTTTGATGCAGTTCAATAATTAAGTTCAACCTTGACAGTGGTGATTCATTTTCTTGCTGTACAGAGGAATGAAACGAATCAGTCTCTAATATTTTCACACGCGAAAAATAATGGCAAGGATTTTTATTTGGAGTTGGTCAGGCTATTGCTAAAAAATGCCACTATAATTAAACAGGAAATTGCTTTTTTTTACCCAGTCAGTTCATCTCTTTTCATCACATATAAAACTTGATGTTACATTTTGATGTTGCGGTTTCTGAGCAGGTTAATTAACACTGCAAATTGGGCCAACATGAACAATAAATTAATATCATTACAATTATTCAGGTGTATATATAGCACGTTTCATTTATTTAAATTTATAGCACAGTTTCAGCTGACTAAAGTGCTTCACAGAAAAGTAAAAAAAATAATAAAAAATTTAAAAATACGATAGGAAAAGTCTGCCTGTGTAATCCCTCAGTCGTCTAGGTATGATCCATGGTAAAAGAGAAATTCAAATCTGTCAAGTGGACAAAAAGTTGTAGGAGTGAAGACGTTTCGCTGCTCATCCAAGTCACTTCTTCAGTTCTGGTCAGATTACTGGAGGACACTGCCTTATATTTATCTGAAGGGAAGAGAAACTAACCACACTGAAACTAACACACCTATTGTGTACAGTTTCTGTTTGTAGGTGAGGTCTAATGAGCTACACTAAGTATGAACTGTGCCTGAGTCATAGTTAGCATAATCATACAGGCCCCTAATGGATGCTCTCACACCTATTAGCATACTGGCTGGCCCTATAGTTTTTCTTTGTTTGATCTGGGTCTGAGGATGGAGTTATAAATAGGAGATGGCTGAGAAAAAGTACAATAAAACACCACAGTACAATAAAACACCAAGATATCCTGTCTAGATAGTATTAAATGCCTGGGGAAGGTCGGGCTTTGCTTTAGCACGGAGCCTCAACTGAAAGAAGCTGGACTTTATGACAGAGCTAATGTGCTTGTCCAGTCTGAACAAAGTGTCCACAATCACCCCAAGTTTCCTCACTGCAGGGCGACAATAAGAGGACAGAGCACCAATCACACTGTCATGCCCAAGCGGTGGGCTAGTTTGGCCAAACCCCACGAACTCTCGTTTTATTTTTATTTAAGTTCAAGAAGTTTCTGCTCAACCAAGTCTGCACATCCCTGAGGCTGTCCTGCAGAGCTTTGATTGTGGTCTGGCTATCATTGGCGGTCACTGGCTGATATATTTGAATGTCATCTGCAGAGGAATGAAAAGCGGCATTGTGCTTTCTTAAAAAAAACTACTTTTATCCATCATACTTCATTATTAGCATCTTCAATTTCTGGGCCCATCCGCATGTGACGTAAACAGGCATTCCACCGTCTGATAATCTTGCACAAATGAAATATAAGTGGATTTACTTTCTCTCAATCGATAAAAGTATATCAAAAAGTGATGGGATTGTCCAACCTCTCAGGGATTGTTGCTGTCAGTTAAACAGACTATGGCCTGGTTGTGGACAAAAACAAAATGAATCATAGTTACAAAGCGCCCTGCCCTCTAAACTGGAATCACCGTGAACTGTCAAACTTCGTAATATGCCTGCTTGTCTCATTGGATTCGTTATCGTTTCGCATAAAAGGTTCCACAGTGTAGCATTTAACTTAAACTTATTAACACGGAGACTAGTAGGTGATGCCGCTAGGCCAAGTTACATGTCAAATGTGTGGACAGAGGAAATATCCAGAATGCAGGATTTCTGACCATTAAAATCATCCTGCAATTGAATAAATGCAAGACAGATACAATTAATGTCAAACTGTGGAACATTGCAGGGTAAGTGATTTGATTTCATTAATGCTGAGGTAAATAACACCTATGGAATGCGTGAGAACTCGTGACGATGTTGTGCAGATCAGAAGAAGACCCTCCTCATATGCACACACACAATGGGAGACACTATAAAAACTGTCAACATGCACATCTCAGGACTGTCCACCCATCTTTTCCAGAGAGTCCATTGCTTGATTGTTCACTTTACCTGTGTGGAACTCATTAAACCCTTCTGACTTTATGTCTCAGTCTCTTGGTCCTCTTTGATGCTTACACCAGAAACAAACATTCTTACAGTGATAATATCTCCATGGAGACCGACAGGGCTGTATGACATGCTAATTTGATCAAATCGCCATATCACGATTCCCTGTTTTTTTTTTTTAAATGTAGCTCTATGTATGTATGTATGTATGTATGTATGGATGGATAAAAATTGACACTTTCTTCACCCACTCCTTTAAGTGGTCAGCCCCGATCATGCACCGTGAGTGACAGGTGGACATGCCCAATCACAGTGAAGAGCAAACTTTTAGAAACAGAAAATAGCTGGTTACCTAAAAAAAAAAAAAAACATGATTTGGGATCTGTCGCTAAGATCGTGATTTTATTTATTTTTTTTTTCATATCGCCTTCCCCTATGTTGCACTTGCTACATCTCTGTAATCATATTAACAAACTTTTGTAAAAAATATTGAACAACCTAAATAACAGTAACTGACTCATGTTACACAGCTCATTGTCGTCATCCCAACAAACTCTGAAAAGGTTTTGGGTGCTGTTTTCGTCACAGTTAAACTCAAAGCCGCTTCAGTTTTCAAAGACTCATGATATAAATGTAACCATAACACTTTGTAGAGTAGGCTGGGAAAGACCCATTTTGGATGCACACTTAGTGAAAGTGGAGAGAAACCCGCTGATATGTGCAACTTCTGAGAGGATTAATAATTTGTCAAAAACTCAGAATATTCTGGTACGGCTGATATGGAAATGTAGCAGAAGAAATAGTTTTACTTGATGTCACCTAGCGCATACCACGACTGGTATGGGAGATAGTATAATAGCCAAAAGCAGCCTGGGTTTTCATTTTCAATAAGTCTCCGTTTTCACTACGTTTGGTTGTTCTTTTTTTTTTAAATCTTTTTGCATTAACTTCAGGTGAAAAGACGGTTTATATTTAGCATTTTAACATCCGCATGCATACTTTAGTGTTATAATATAAATAATATAGATACAGTGAGAGCTAATATTTTCATAAAAGACTCAAACTTGAAATGTTGCATGAGGAAGGGCACCTGGCATAAAACAGCAGGCTGATGATTTCGAGTGATGTTGATGAAGCCAAAAAAAGATATGAAAGTAGCATGCTTTGGTGTCTCCCGTGGTCGTTTCTGTGAGCTAAATAAATATGAATAATATCTGCATATACTACAATATGTGCATTCACTATTCATCCATACATCGATCCATTTTCTTCCTCTTATCCAGGGCTGGGTCGCTGGGACAGCAGTCTAAGCAGGGACTCCCAGACTTCCCTCACCCCAGATACATCCTCCAGCTCCTCCAATGGGACCCCAGGGCGTTCCCAGGCCAGCTGAGAGACATAGTCCCTCCAGCGTGTCCCGGGTCTTCCCTGGGGCCTCCTCTCGGTGGGACAGGAGGCATCCTGAGCAATTCCTGAGCCACCTCAGCTGCTCTACTTTGAGCTCCTCCCGTGTGACCGAGCCCCTGCATTCAATCTGTTGCAGTAAACTTTCAGTGATAACAGAAAGGCAAAAAATAAAATACCGCAATCTGTATCCATGTGTCCAAAATGATGAAAAATGCATTTCGTTGCCATACTGATTAGCCATTTAAAACAATATGTAATGGAAAACATCAAATGTAAATGCATACAACATTACACTGAAACACACAATACTTTATTGTCTCCTGGGATTAGAGTTCACATTGCTGGGATTAGAGTAAACATTGCTGTGCCAAATAAATATTCATAATTTCTGCAAATACCATGCACATTCAATCTGTTTCAGTAAAATGTCAGTGATAACATGGTGGATGCATAATCTGTATCCATGGATCCAGAATGATGAAAAGTTAGGATGGTTGCCATAGTGATTAACAATTTAAAGTAGTAAAAGAAAAATATGGATCGTACCTGGACGACTGAGGGATTACACAGACATTAAGAATTTAAAACAATGTAGTATATCTTTTCAATGAGAAAAATCCTCAGTATGTTGCGTATAACAGTGAATGCTGTTCATTATATTTATCGACAGAATTTGTAGGCGCAGTCAGGGGCTGGAGGGGGTCTGGTTCGGGGACCACAGGATCTCATCTCTGCTTTTTGCAGATGATGTTGTCATGATGGTTTCTTCGAGCCAGGACCTGCATCAGGCACTGGGGCGGTTTGCAGCCGAGTGTGAAGCGGCTGGGATGAGAATCAGCTCTTCCAAATCTCAGGCCATGGTTCTCGACCGGAAAAAGGTGGTTTGCCCTCGCCTCAAGTGGAGGAGTTTAAGTATCTCGGGGTCTTGTTCACGAGTGAGGGAAGGATGGAATGCGAGATTGACAGGTGGATCGGTGCAGTGTCTGCAGTGATGCGGTCGCTGTATCAGTCCGTTGTGGTAAAGAAGGAGCTGAGTTGAAAGGCAAAGCTCTCGATTTACCGCTCAATCTACGTTCCTACCCTCACCTATGGTCATGAGCTCTGGGTCATGACCGAAAGGACAAGATTGCGGACACAAGTGGCCGAAATGGGTTTCCTCCGCAGGGTGGCTGGGCGCACCCTTAGAGACAGGGTGAGGAGCTCAGTCAGACAGGAGGGGCTCAGAGTAGAGCCGCTGCTCCTTCACGTCGAGAGGAACCAGCTGAGGTGGCTCAGGCATCTGCTCAGGATGCCTCCTGGACGCCTCCCTAGGGAGGTGTTCTGGGCATGTCCCACCAGGAGGAGGCCTCGGGGAAGACCCAGGACACGCTGGAGGGACTATGTCTCTCAGCTGGCCTGGGAACGACTTGGGGTCCCACCGGAGGAGCTGGAGGATGTGTCTGGGGTGAGAGAAGTTTGGGAGTGCCTGCTTAGACAGCTGCCTCCGCGACCCGGCCCCGGATAAGCGGAAGAAAATGGATGGATGGAGTCCAAATTAGGACAGTTTAACAAATCAAGGCAAAATATTACATCTTTTGAATGAGAAATGAAAGAATGAGTTCTGATTAATGTTTTTGCTCTTGAACCTTGTGCTGAATACTGTGTTAGAGACAGAAATGAACTTGTTTTTCAGTAAGAATGCTACACATACTTTTGTACGTTTTAAGATGTCTTCAATGCAACCAGCTATTTCAGTTAAAAGGAGCAGCTCTCCATGTACCTGTGACAAGAGGTCCTTGTAACCAATCTTTTCAGAGACTGCAAGCAATCTTTCTGTGACATATTCTGCCTTCCTGTATACAGTTAAAAGTATATCCATTTACAACCTTGAACGGACAGTATGTAAAATGAGTTTAAGCCCATGTAGGTTCAGCCTTCTATAGACAGTACCTTTCTCAGGGTAAAATTAGAGGGAAGGCTCCTTTGTGAAAATGTAATGTAAGTGCCTGCTGCTTGTACCTTCACTCGTCTGATCAGGTTTAAAAAAAACAAAAAACTTCTTTCAACTCTGCCTGGTCTGAAATCGCTTCCTTCACAAATACAGGAAGAAGTGCATACAACAGTACACTGAAATCCATGAATACTTTCTTGTTTCCTGGGATTAGAGTTCTGTAAACCCTGATGTGCCAAATACGTATTCATAGTATCAGCATCATATCAGTGATGACAGTATGGCAGAGATACCACAATCTGTATCCATGGATCCAAAATGATGAAGAATTTTCCATAGTGATTTAATGTAAATTTAAAGCAATTTTGGATATCTTTTGATTAAAAATGTTGCATAAAGCAGGACGCTAAAACTCATTAATACCGTTTTGTCTCCTGAGTTCTGTAAACACTGCTACGCCAAATAAATATTCATAACTTCTTCAATCTGGTATCAGTAAACTTTTAGTAATTACAAAATGGCAGAAAAATACCACAATCTGACGGGTTGTTCTGTTGAAATTTTGTTTGTTACAAAACTTGATTGCTATTTTTACTATCCTGCGGTCTATTTTCGGAGCCCAAGGAGCATAGGAGCAAAGCCAGCCACCAACTTGGTCTATTCCCCCTCGTTTCCCTGTGGTGGAAGTCTGACTGTCTGTGTGACTGTGGGTGAACTGAAGCGAAGAGAAGCAAATGTCTCTGTCCGCTGATTCTGCACTGGAGGCGAGGGCTTATCGCTGAGCAAGAAAAGGGCACAGGGGAAACAAAGCCAGCTCTGATCTCTGCCTCCTCTTCATCATACCATATCACACCACAAAAATGGGCTCTGTGGAGGTTTAGGGGCAAACATACTTCAGACAGAAAACTGAAAAAACAAACTCAATAGGTAACACTGTCTATCAATAAAACAAAGAGTGTAGTGAGAGTGGATACATACCTAGGTTTTATCCCCCAGTGTTGTTGTTTTTGTCTTGTTTTTTTATTATTTTTTATATCCCAGCAAGGATGAGTTTACCATGTCCTATTATAAGACGGATTTTGACGTTTTTGAGCAATTCATAAAGGACCAAAACATTAAAAACATAGCAGTACTACACCAAATACATATACAGCGCTGCTTGCTATTTTCCTATTTTCATCCAAAATATCCCAAAAAAATCATAAATGTTGAAGCTGATCATATTCATCAATGGCAAGCCCTGGAACTCACCATGTATCTACAAACTATCAACTATATTAATTTTAGCTCCACTCCATCTGTTTTAAATGCAGGGTGGCCCAAAAGTCACTGACACTTTTAAATCTTCAATAGCTCCTATAATTCTTAAGTTATACTCACCAAATTTTAGCAGTACGTAAACTGAACCTTCTGAGATTTTTTCGGTTTCACACTGAATAGCCCTATTCAACACACTTTGCATAACATTTGAAAGCATTTTCAGGCTTATGGCTCTTATTTGATCCTCGATATTACGTTTTAAGTCATTTATTGTTTGAGGTTTATTCACAAATACCTTCTAATATAATATTCCTTCCATTCTTTCAGATAGTCCCACAGGAAGAAATTGGGACAAGTCAGGTCTCGGGAGATCACATATCGCCCTCTGTCTTTGAAAACGACTTATTATTCCTTTAACGGCATTTACGCTTGGGGCATCTCTGGTATTAAAATGTCGACGGTAACACTGCTGGGTTTCTGAATTTGACCCATGTGACTAAAAGTACCACTGTACAATGAGGGTTCATTCCACGGTGCTATATTTGCTCATATTAATGTCGTAAGGGTAGTTCTAAATACTCTGAAAAAATAAAAGAAAAATATTTAGAAACAAAAGAATTATGAATTTTTTTCAGTGACTTTTAGACCACCCTGTATTACTGGCCTATAAAATGTCATCTGAAACTGAACTAATAAATAAATCAGTCAGAGTCAATAGCTCAGTATCACAAGTCAGAGTTATCTCCTTATATAAACCTGTCTTATAAAAACGTGAAGCGTTAATTCAGCCTACACCACTTCTATAATGTTCAAGTTTTCTCTATTCCTCAAAAGGAGCCATTCCGCCTATATGTAGCGGTATGTTCAGTAATTAGCATTGCTGCAGCAGTTATGTGAAGTATCCTATGTGAAGTACCAGTCCAGTATATAGCTCTTGTGAAGTGAGGACTGAGGCATAGAAAGAACCAAAAGTCACTAATAAGGAACTATAATTGGACTTGGTTGAAGTGCAGCCCGAAAAAGCAATTTGCTGCATTTGTAATGAAAGAGCATACTTTATTAAGGAAATATACAGGACACCTTGAATGCAGCGTGGGTGCGGGGGTAAATATAAGGCTATGTTATGTCATGGGTTTCGTGTTAGCAGGCAATATTTTGAGAACATTTCCCCTATTCAAAAGAGAAGATAATTTGTTTTAAATTGTTAACTGCCATGGCAACGGCCCAACGTTTTAATCATCCTGGTGCTTTTGGATGTCTTTTAAAATAGCTGTATTAGACTAGGACCTATAAATACTCAAATTTTGCATCTCCGAAAGAAAAAAAAAGTACAATTATTTCCCATATCTACATTCCTTGCACGAGTAAATAAGATAATGCCAATTTATACATAGGCATCTGCCCATGAACTACCTCCTGTGCATTTTTTTTTTACCTCCACAACAGACATGATACAACTGTTCTACTTTTCAGAAATCATGAAATTATTACATAAACCCTACTGACCTTATTATGCCTCATTACTGACCAGTTTTTCCTCTAAATGCTCCAAACCATGCCTTCTTTGTGGTGGCACTTCCGGTTAAGTGGGAATCCCATTCATTTCAATGGAGAATTTGATCAAAGTTTCACCTCAGAAATATGATGTAAAGTAGGCTGATTTGTGTGTATATGTTCACTGATTCTAAGGGCTTTAAAACAGCTCTGTAGTCTGTATAGAAACATATTTGCTGTTAGGAAGATCGGCAGCCCCGTGCAAAATAATAGAACCCCAACAACAACGGTGGTGCCCATTGCAACTTCTGTGAATGTTGTAGATGGTCCAGTGGTCCAACATAGAGCAAATCTTGTAAAACTGGGCACAGATGAATGCTCTTAGCAAAAGGTTGTGACTGATGTCTAACTATGAAATAAGAAAAACAAAACCTGACCTTGCGCTACAAAGATTTGGACATTGATGTTGGTCACTTGCTGCAAATGAGTGTGAAAAAACTCATTTGCAAATGGGAGATGCTTGCATGTAGCGTTATAAGAGGCAGGTGGGTCACCACGTAAAAGACTTTTGAATAGGTAGAAATTTGAAGATAAAAAATCAATTTGTAATTTTCAAGGGTAAATTGAGTTGATAAAACTTGGCAGGTGGATAGGATCTTAACATTTTATACCTTTTAATACACAAAATTATGGTTTAATGGGCATGTCGATTCAGTGTACATAAAATGTTAAAAGTGCACTGCATTGCACAACTTTTCTGATACAAAACTCTGCTGACAACCAGGACCCGAGTACACAGCCCGCCACCTTTCTGTGTCCATGGAGATGTTATTGCTTGGTCTAGAATATTATTGTCCCTTACAAAGTACACATATTAGTTAGAGATAGACTTATAAATCTGTTTGCCATTAGATCAGGCCGATATTTGCACTTTTTGTGTATCAGATATCGACCTCAAATCTCCTGCCTCAGCTGATATTTGGTTTGGACTCCCCAATTGCTTGCATAAACCTTTATTTTAACACTTAAAGTGCGATGATGACATTCGCAATTAGATTACATACTGTAGCTCCATTATGGGTAAGTAGTTCATTAATTATTATTCTTTATAGTCAACGGCAGAGGAGGCAAAAAAAGTAAAAAAAAATATTTATGATAGTATTAATTTCAAATCATATATTTATGGGCAAAATCATCAAAATTGGCTCTACGTATTGGCCAAAAAATATCAGCAGAGCTTATCGGTCATCGGTTACCCCGGAAACAATTTGGTATCGGCATCGGCCATGAAAATCCCCATATCGGTCGATCTCCGGTATTAGCAATTACAATTCAACGAAGACACTGACAGTAGCAATGATACAGATTGACTGATCATAGCTCCTACACCATTGAACTTGAAAAACTCCATTTTGTCTCAAGTCTTGGTTTCGAAAATTCATATCCTTTCAAAATCTGATCCCCCCCCCACCCCCCCCCCCCCCCCCCCCCCAGGCCCCCGAAATCCACACTGCACTTAGTTAGCTCAATAATCTCAACTTGCTCTAAAAATGTGAATTCGTCCTGACAGTTGAAAAGTCTAAAAGCATCCTTCTCCAGCCCGTATTCATCTAATCAGACCTATCTCCATTTTCCCTCTTCCCAGCGTCTCAAATACGCCCTCTCTCTCCCCCCAAGTTACTGCAGGCACATGGTTTCTGATTAGGACGGCATATTGCTCTTGATTCAGCAAACGGGAGACAGGAATTAGTTGGAGTCTGTCATTTTCATCTTTGCATATACTTTTCTCTCTCACTCATATCTCTGTGGTAATTTCACATTCGGAGGCAGTTTTGCAGTGGAAAGAGAGAGAGACGGGAAAGGAGCTGTACCCACCGGCGTGTCATTGCCGATCGCCTGGTGGAGGTGACATGATATGAAGACAGTGCAACAGCTGATTAACACCAGGATCTGTCTGAAAGAGTTAATTACTTTTTGCCCCGTGATGCTCTCCCCTGCTTTATGTTCCCTAAAATTGTACTACAAAAAAGTACTACAGTCAATATTCCACCAAGAAGTATGGTTTGGTGTGACATAGAATGGTATGGATAGGAATGTCACAGCAAATACGATACCGACATATCGTTCAGTACATGTTAGATGGCATTTTTTGAGGTCAATATGTATTTTCTGTGTAGTAGTAGGGGTCTTTTAGTTTTTTCAGGGTTTTTGGTTTTTTTTGTACTAGGATAAGTTTTGAGCTGTAGACGTTGAATACACAACTTCAATTACTCATTATAGATACTAACTACTAAAGTGTCTCATTATGCCATCTGTTTAGAGCAGTTTGTGTTGTTTCTTTTTTTTTTAACTATATTGTATATTTAGAATAGGTTTTGGGGGATAATTCTACTTAAGGCTTACTGTGTCATCTATCGTTTGTTTTCTTCAACAATATCTTACACTTCAAAATTTGTTATTTTGACAAGGTATGGAGACTAATCATGTGGTTGTGGCATAGGTGGTTTTACTCTCAGATGGGTGACAAGAAGCAGATTCCTGTATAAATATAGAGGATTATGCTTTACTTCAATCTATAACCTGATCACAATATAGGATGTATTTTTAAACCATATTTAGCCTATTTATGGTATTTTTTTACTTAAAAAAAAATCTAAATATTAATTATAGTAACGTTACCAGTCACCATCCCAAAATGCGGAACCGTTCCTTGAAAAAGTAAAATAATAAAATTTCTCGCCACTGGATGTTCAAGTCAGTCAAGATCAAGGGACCAGCAACAACAGTTTTAGCACTAAAAAGAGTGAGGATAGAACAAATGCTCTACCAACCAGCTTACCGCTTTTGACAAAAAAAATATATATAAAAATATTGTCCTTGCAACTCAGCAGAAAGGCCCCAAGGACACAACAACAGTTTAGTTACTAGAGCGAGTGGGCATTGAACAACAAACCTGCAGGTTAGTGGTTAAACGCTCTACCATCTGAGCTGTTCCTGTCCCCCAAATTATGTCATCCATCCAAGTCTGAAATATTGGATTTTCAAAACTGAAGCAATCAAAGCGCTTTACATCAAGGACCCACTCACCCTTTCACACACACATTCATACACCAGTGTACACAGACATGGGGCTGAGGGGGGTCGAGTGTCTTGCCCGTCAGCATTCATTTGTGGGAGCTGGAATTGCACCACCAACCTGTGGCTCAGTGGATCTGACCACTGAATCGCTAATGTTTATGTCGAGAGCGGGATCCGAACCGCCAATCCTCAGATCAGTGGGCGAAGACTCTACTGAGCTACTGTCGCCCCAAACAACAAACTCGGTATAATGAACATGGAACTCGCTCTTATCATTACCCATAATCCATGATGTCCACAGTAGAATACACTACCAGACAGAGGCAATACAAATAGTAACATCACGCTGGCACCAAAGTTGAAGCATTCCAGATTTGAATTGGAAATGGCTGTTTAGACCCTGCAGCCACGATAACAAGGCGGAATAAACCCAACAATAAGCCTCATTCACAATTTAAGCTCCCAATTTCTTTTCTTCTAAGAGGATTTCTCTGAAGCATTATGGGGTTCGCCAGGAGACTAATGCTTTTCAGTCGTGCTTCGCGCTTCATTGACTCAAATTTATTCCAGATATTCTTCATAATACGGACACATTTGCAAAAGTAATATGAGTAATAACTTCACTTTTTGAATTAACACAATATGTGAGTGCTGTTCCTCTGATCGCCCCCTACTGGTCACAGTGGGTTTGAAACTGTAGCTCCCAAATGATCCACTGAATGAATGTAAATGGACTTCACAAGCAATTCGAAAAGTTTTAAGTGTGTTTCATTCATTTATTTATTCACAGTTAACCTATAGCGCTGGATGCTATCGCCGCCGATAGACTCAAGGTTGCGGACTCTCCATTATCGTAACTCCGCAACCAATTGTGCCATCATGTAAATTCAAACGGCATCTCAAATCAGAGACACGTGGGGCTCTTTAATTATGTTACACTCATTACAGTAATGTGCTTTACGTTGTCCCTCGAAGATGACCAATCAGAGCGCAGGTGCCGCCGGGATTCTCCCAGTCAGTTATTTGATGCATCAAAGGAAAAAATAAGGATGTATATGTAAAATAGAGGTAGTTGTCTGGGGGGAAAAAAGCAAAAAGTACATGCTGATACTTCCTTTAACATGATTTTTATGGCTAAAAATAGAAAGAAAAAAAAAAAAGTCCAGGCTAGCTACAATGGTCTATAATGTACACAGTCCTCAAAGGGTTGAGAAAAACCTTATTATTATTATTGTAATGCTTAGTTTCACGCAATATTGAGATTCTGCTCCCATTTTGTCATAGTCATCGGAGAATGTGTGGCTCCATCGCTCAACACCAACCGGTACAGTTGTTTTCTCTTGTTACTTTGTCTACATCTGAGACAACAAAAGTGAACCCAAAAACAGAACATCTTCTAAAACAAGCTTTCAGGGCCAATGCCGTTTAAAGCAGACTCAGAGTGCACTGTCACTCCTCATGTGTCAGCAGCAGTTTGTGTGCTCACCTAACGTCAGACACTGCCCAAGCACTAAAAGCCCCAGAAGTCAAGCGGCTATAATTAAAATTGCAATATGTTGTCCTTTCAGAGACATTATGTTATCCATCAAGCTCTTGATCCATGGGTTTAGCTGTGCTCTGTGTAGCTAGCTCTCTGATGGCTGGGAGCTGCTTACATGGGCATCTGCTGTGACAGTGCTGGGTTAGCAGAGGCCTTGGCGAGTAGTGGTGCCATCCATTACTGTTATGCTTCTACCTGTCTGATCAAGTGTGTTAGGGGATTATTTATGCCGTAGTTTGATACGGCATAGATCAGTATGGAAACTGACAATGTGGTCGTGGTGCAGTTTTCACTAAATGTTATTTCAATATATATCATAGAAAAGATGATACACTGGCCGAAAAAAAAGTCGCCACAAAAAAAAGTGGGGTTAAGGTCTGGACTCTGGTGGCCAATCCATGTGTGAAAATGATGTCTCATGCTCCCTGAACCACTCTTTCACTATTTGAACCCGATTAATCCTGGCATTGTCATCTTGGAATATGCTCGTGCCATCAGGGAAGAAAAAAACCATTGATGGAATAACCTGGTCATTCAGTATATTCAGGTAGTCAGTTGACCTCATTCTTTGAGCACAGACTGTTGCTAAACCTAGACCTGACTCGTACCTACAGGCTTGTACCTATTTGCTTAGTTAAATCCAGGTGGCGACTTATTTTTTGGCCCGACAGTGTATATTTCTCTTATCAACTGACAAAATCTGAATATCAGCAATAAGCAATTTTGCCAGTCACCTCAAAAAGCACAAGTGCCCCATGAATGAATAAATACATGCCCCATGAATGTTCAGTTTCCATTCCATTTAATATATCCATCTTGCATGATCGGATCTGACTTGTAACTTGACCTACCAACATCCACCGCTTGGATACATGGATACATACAAGTTTAATGCCATACTGTGGAATATTCTAGGCAAAGCAATAACATGTCCAATGTGTCAAGCAGCTGGCAGTCCCTCTACCTGAAAAGTTACACAGTGTGCCTTTAAAATATGCTATTACTTTTTAGTTTAAGTTTTCTAGCTATTAAATGTTGATGAGGAAACAACATTACTGGGTTAAAGGTTCAAAATGGTCTAATTTACACATGCACCCTTTTAATTAATAGTGGGGGAAATGTGAAGTGAAATTCATCAAAAAAAGAAAATTCCTTGTCTTAGGCTGTCACGTACCAATTGTCTGATTCATTGAATTTAATTCAAAGTAACCAATAAGACATTAAGGCGGGAGATTTTGCCTAATGCCTTGAGTACATATTTGATTGAATGTGAAATAGTGAGAGGGATTTAGATGGAAAAGACATGCCTGGATGAACTGCAAAAATTAGCTGATGGAAAAACCCAGCTTTGTCAGAAGAAATTTGTCCTTTCCACCAGAGAACTCATTATTTTGTAATTGTGGTTTTAGATACTTTCATAGATGATATGTCTTCTCATTAGAATGCAGCCGGTTCTCAGAGAAATGAAGTACACACTTGCTCAAATATTTAAAGTACTTTTTCACATTGTGTGCATTAGACACATCCTTCGATACCGATGGGGGAACCTAAGATCAAGCTCAAATTAATCCCACCGTGAGGTAAATCCACTCTCTGCTTTTTACCCATCCTTCAACATTTCAGGGGTACTATGTGAAAATATCCAAATCTTAACATCTTCCTTGGTTTCAGCTTCCTGTTTTTGTAACATTTTGAAGGATTTCTTCCCCATTCAAAAGATGCAATATTTTGTTATACATTGTTAATCGCTATGCCAACGGTCCTAATTTCTCATCATTCTGAAAGCCGTGGGTAGGCTTGGTCAGGGGTACCTTAGGTGGAGGATGTTACCTACATTTACGCTTACATTAACAAGCTTCAACTTTATAAAAATCACAATTACAACAACCTCATTTCACCTACGCTGGGATGGTGGCACAGCGGTTAGCACTTCTGACTGTGCCAGGTTCAATACTTGGATCAGCTGGGGCCTTTTGAAGTGGCAAGTGCATGTGCCAAGTACTTTTTCACGTAGAGGAAGGACACACACACCTTCCTCCACACAAAAATGCTGAGTATGTACATGTCATTGGAGGAGCACTATTTTCAGTAATATACACGTCATTACAGCTGCTCTCAGTTGGTTCTGTGGTTAAATGGCAAATTTCTGGTTAAACTGCTTGCTGCACAAAAAAAGCTGTAAACAATTTCCACAAATAATCCATCAGAAATCTGGATTACAACCAAAGCAGAAAAACGGACTATATAAGCCAAATTTGATCAACAATGTCTTTAGGAATTGTTGCAAAGTGCTAGACATAAGAAATCTATTGATGGGACGTTCAGCTCTTTTATGGGATCCGAATCTTTTGGATCCATTCATGTCACAGAGCTATTCAAAAGACTGGCTCCTTCTACATTTTTCTATATGACAGAACTTATTGTATCTACAAAATAATCACAGATAAATTACCAAGTCTCACACTTGTTTAAAATGGTTCAAATTGAGAGTAGAGGAGTGTTTACCCTTTGAAATTATGTATAATCTAAATAAAATGTTGCACTACATCAATAAATTAAAAAAAATGATGATGCCAAAAGTGTTTTTTGTGCATAAAGCCCTTTCTCGTGTCGCTTGCTCTACTTCTGTGCTGATTCTTGTGTTGGTTCAGCGTTAATCAGTATAAAAATGCATACAAATTAGAAAAAGATTCGCTTCTTTTCAAAAATGAGATCCGGTTCCAACAGTTCACATTAAGGAACTGTTCAAAAAGAGTCGACTTGTTCACAAACATCACATTACTAGAATCAAGAATTCAGTAGAGCAAGGTTGAAGAACCTGGCCCTCAGGTTGTATGAGCAGCCTACAGCCCACAGCTGGACACACTGTTAAATAATGTGTTATGGAACAAGTTCATTTATTCATTTCCCAGCTGAGTTACTTTTGGAAAAACAGAAGTAACTTTTTTGCACTGAAGTCCATTTCTGCTCTTACTCCCAAAAGGCAGAAGCAAAGTGCATTCTGTCAGAGAGGTAAGAATCATCACACTAGCTCCACACTGGCCCTTGCGTGTCTCCGTCGTTCACTGTCCTGGGACATTTCAGGACGGGGGCAGAAAGCAGTCAGTGACATCCAGTAAACAAGTCTGTACCATGTGTTTTGTAGAGTGATTCGTTTTGACAAGAGCACTGTCCAATGTCCCATAGTTGAGACACCCAAAGTGACGTTTCTTTCTCCGACATCCATCTCCAGAACAAGCGAGAGGAGACGGCTTAAGTGCATATAACAGTTTTATTACTTGGTTTGTTGGGATAGTACCTGTAATAAATACATGTAATTGTTTTAGAGACTGTGGAAAAAGTTGAAAAGAACAAGAATACAGGAAGTAGAGCTGAGTTATAAAACTGACATCCCTCTACCCATGTCATTACCAGAAATTCCATCCAAAATACAGGGACACTTTTTCTTTTAAATTTTAATAAAAACAACTTAAGCTGCCTAAAGTGCTTCACATAAACAACAACAAACAATACATATAATGCAACACATAAGCGAAGAATAATAAAACAATAAAACACCAAGAAATCCCACCAAGCTACAACCAGATTCCATAGTGTGGGCCAATTTTTGCACAAGAAAGGCCTTTTTCCAACAGTTTGAACCATCATTTAACAAAATAGACTGATAAAATAAAGGACAACAACTATACTAATTATAACTATTGTGTAAATTTGACAAGTTGTGGCCCTTGTTAACATTATAGTTGCTAAGCTAAGTAAACAGTTTGCCTCAAATTATCTCTAAATATACAATACTGGCTGCACATGTCCAAGCAGGAAAAAAAAATCTAAAACTTTGCCAAAACTTAAAAACTCAAAAATAGGCAAATAATTACACTTAGTGATATTAGTCTAACTGGTCATATGAATTTTACTACACTAACATGCACACTGAAAACTGGATTACTGGCATACTCCAGTTTTAGGTGGAATTTTCAAAATGTAAGGAAACAAGACTCTGATCAGTTGGTCGAAATTTCCGTTTTTCTCATATCAGAGTAGCACAACTGCAGAATACTGTTTGTACTTGGATTCCTTTCTGCAAATATTTCATTAAGCAAGGAGAGGTATTCAACTGTACAGGGCAAGAAAGAGTCATGGAAATATACATTTTTCTTGAGATTTACCAACTCAGCAAAGACCCAAGTTCCTAGTCTCTAGGCTCTGCTGCAGACCTGCTTATG
Source organism: Periophthalmus modestus (assembly GCA_019594935.1). Classification (NCBI taxonomy): domain Eukaryota; kingdom Metazoa; phylum Chordata; class Actinopteri; order Gobiiformes; family Gobiidae; genus Periophthalmus; species Periophthalmus modestus. The sequence continues at coordinate 17,451,557 of JAIEZT010001373.1, forward strand.
TTTAAAAGGCAAAATTAAAACTACAGCATTTTCTATGTGTTCAATAGAGCTGTGAGAGTGGCAAAAAGTAAACGAGTTGTTGCTCATAGGGCTGTGCAATTAATCAGATTTTGAGAATCAGTTATTTCTATCACTCAGTGATATTCTTGGTTCTTTTTAATTGAGAGGTACACAGCCCATCCTCCTGTCATTAAAAGCAAGAGGTTTGTAGCCGAGTTCAGTCTTAAGATGAAAGAAATGTACTTTTTTGTGTTAAATGTCAAATATTTATAATCTGTATTTTTTATGTCCATGACATGAATATCGAAAGCCATTTTAAAAAATAAATCAAATTGAATGGATAGATAGATATTGACATAAAGTTGTGATTATATGTATTTTAGCATTATTTTTTTTATTCACTACACACCCGTGCATGTCTCTCAAGCCGGGCATCCACTGCACAGTTTTGGATGACTGCGACAAAAGATTTATCATTGTGGGGAAAATCTTGAGTTGTAGCTTAAAAAAAAAACAATTTAAAAAGTGTCTCTTAGGTCTCTCAGTGAGACCAGAAAAAGATCAAGCTGTCGTATGGCTAAAGACAAGCTGCGTTTGATAGTATTTTTTGATATTTTGGAGTCTTCCTCACGGAGAGACCCATCCTCTGGCTGCATATGCGATCAATTTTTATGACCAACAGTGAACACAAGCACACCTCAGAAGAGCTCCGTTGTGAATAGGACCATCTCTCCCTGGTTCCTTATCATTCACAAACTTTTATAAATGTGGAAACACCAGTAGCATGTAGCTCTAGCCTCAGCTGACCTGTACAATTACACAGACATTATCACACAGAGCCTAGGGCCCAATAGTCGCTCAGACAAACTTTGGTCACAGCTATGACTGATCGTGTGCATCATGACACCGTGTGCATGTGTGCTGTGGTGCCATTTAAATTCCTCACATCATGTAGTGTGACAAAAAAATATCATGCAGGCTTTAACGCCGCCTATTTGTAGCTTTTCGACTTTTTGACACATGCAAAGTGGTCACAAATCAGACGATAATCCGGCAACAATTATATTCTGATTACTCCTTGCATGTAGTAACAGAGGTCTCCACAGTCTTCATAAAAACAAATCACAAAAACGCAGAAGGCACAGATAAAGTTTGCTGAAAGTGTAAGATAAGGAGTTCACAGATAAGACACATTGTTCTGCTTCTTTGGGAGAAAACATTGCCTGTGTAAAACTGCAATACCTGAAAGGTTTCCAGCTTAGGAATGCTCTGACTGAAAATGCACAAGACAGACACTTTGCCTGGAGACTCACAGTGTCGTCGGTTGTTGGCAAATAGAAGATGGAATCAGATGAAGAGCTGAACTGAATGTTTGGAGAGTAAACAGCTACACAGGACACATGCAAAGCTACTGGTACACCATAATGTAGATATAATGAAATACATGTATTTGATTGACAAAGGAAAAGGATTACAACAATTAAAGCAAAATGTGTTTATAAGTTTGCTACAAATTATATATATATACACATCAAATGCATTTTACATCTAATTATTGTATAATTCAGTGTGATTCTAGCAATTCTAACATGCCTTGAATTTGATTGAATTGATTTAAAATGTTACATAGCGGCAAGTGTAGACAAGATTTTAAAGCATGAGGTTTTGCTACAGAGAAATATCACAATAAGCAATGATACTGAAAGTACTTTATGACACCAATTAAGATGCAAGATAACCCCAGCAAACTATTTTAAAAATAAGCAGTTTCATTAAAAGACATGAGCTGCAACAAATAAAATGTACCAATAATTAGCCATAAAAGGGACTAATTCACCTCTCTACAGGTCAAATCTAATGTTACAACTAAAACAACCAAAAACTCCCAACTTTTGCAAAGAAAAAGTGCTCACAGTAAATATTGAAGGCCCAACATATATTGTCCCAGCTTTTACATAATGAATAAGTCAATACAGTGATTATCGTGACAGGCGTAGGTAGGAGAAATGCGATACAACTTCAACTGTCGATTTAAAGTTTGTTCTTATGAAGTTAATAGAGAACAAAATGCTATTATAAGTACATCTGCTGTAGGCCCGTACCAACAACAGAATCCTTGTACATTCAAAGCCACAGGGGAAAAATAGTTGACTATTTTAGCACGAGGAACAACACAGCTATTGAACCCAAAAACACATCATGCATTTTTAGAACTTTGTACCAAATCTAAATATGGAATCTCTTAAAACTGATGTGAATCGATTAAAAACCACACAATAAACTGCTGCAGTCTTAAGAGTTGATTAATTTAACAGCGTATACAAGTACATTTCTTACAACATGAACGATACAAGTTAGGACTTCGCACTTGAGAATGAAGACGCCATTTTAAGGACTTTGCCATGGAGCTTTTATGTGGAATTTCTTAAAACTGATCTGGGTCGATTAACAAAACCACAAAAACTAGCTGCTGCATTCTTCAAACGAGACGGCTCTTTTGAACGGTCCCTTAATGTAAACCGCTGGAATAGGATCTCGGTTTTGAAAAGAGCCAAATCTTTTTTTCTGTCCTATCTTTATGCAACACGAGAATCAACACAGAAGCAGTTTGAATCGTTTTAAACACATCTGAGCCTTGGTCGATTCTCTCTCTGATTAGTTTATGGATGAAATGAGTTTTCACGTTGGCTCTTTTGACATGAACTGATCCAAAAGATTCAGCTCCCATAAAAACACCCGAAAGTCCCATCACTAGTACATTTCTTCCAATCACGCACGAACGATACGAGCTACGAATTCACACTTGAGAATAAAGACGACATTTGAGGTAGCCATTACTTATCGAGCCATGTCTCCAGCTCCTCCAAGACTTTCTGTAAACCAATTAGAGACACAAAAGGTCATACAGTAATGCCTTGAAGGAAAGAAGAGAAATGCCTGATTGGATTGGTTCAAGCTCTAATTTTGACCATTGGCGCTTTCAACTCAGAATAGAGGAAAGTTTTAACATCTACGCCCCGTCTGAATGCGCTTGATAAAAAGTGTGTCCTATTAAAATGGATGTAGAGTTCTTGTGAAGAATGTGCCAAAAAAAAAAAAAATTGATCGCAATCTATAATCAAGTTCTGGGAGAATAACAATAACTGCAGACATGAGTTTATCGGGGAGAACAAGACAGGAGATGTGTCAGCTGCTCCAACAAGAAGAATCAGAAAAAATATCAGGTCTGCAAAAGTCTATATAAAAATGTATTGCAAGGAAAAATGGGGATTTTTTATAATCCTGCTTTAGGTCCACAGCTGTTGTTGTAAAGGGCTGGAAATCGCAAAGAGTTCACCATTTGGAAAGCAAATTCTTCCTTCATCTGGTAACCATTTTGTTTCATGTGGGGGGGAAAAAAAATGCTAGTTTTACTTAACATATTTGATTTTCCCCACATTACCTCTAAAAATACAACAAAATGATATCCATTGTTGAACACACCCAGGGCCGGCCCTAGCTTTCAGGAGGGCCTAAGGTGATTTCGTTTCTGGGGCCCCAAACAGTGGATGCCTCCAGGCTCAGCTAATGGTGATTCACATTTGACATTATGACTCTGCTCTCATCACCTTGACCAGTTGTATTTGTATTTATATGACCATCATCAGACTGAAAACATCCAGAATGTCGCAACTACCACAGTCACAAGAACAGCAGACAAACATATAAGAGTGGTCAGGATTAAAATTCTAGACATTTGTTCTTTGTTTCTGGTGAATTTCAGTGTGTTCCTGGCGACAGTGGGCTTACATTTACATTATAAAGGTTCTTGCACTGGTGTAAACACACAGCTGCCCTCACCTCTGCCCGGCTCAAAAACAAATGTAGCAGCAGTAGATATTTTTCTACTATAGATATAAAACAAATTTAATAGCTTTAGCGGGATATTTAGGCTGCTGTAAACACACAAGCCCTGTGCCCAATAAAACTTGATATATAATTTCAATATAAATGTATGGGCTCTTGGGGGCCCTCTGGTGGCCTCGGGGTCCTGAGCAGCTGCTTAGTCTGCTTATAGGCTGGGCCGGCCCTGCACACACCACCACTACCACAACCAGTTGTGTCATGTTTTTCTTATTCTGTAAAGCACTTTGAATTACTTTGTGTACAAATTGTGCTATACAAATAAACTCACTGTGCACTGTGTTCAAATTCAGCTGCTGCTAGCTGCCATATAGTGTGACGAAGAGGGCTTTTGGCCCATTAGACTCACTTATCAGCTGAACTACTAGACACATCAATCCTGGCCTTGTTTTGCTTTGTCTTTGTTTAGTTATAGTTCAGCTCTAAGTTAAATACCACACATACATAAGTATGTAGTAGTTATATCATTCAGTTAAACACATCCACTTTCATGCTTACCTGAATCTCCACATGGTCCAGACAAAAGGGGGGGTGCCCAATGTCGGCCATTTTTAAAGTTTTGGGGCCAGACCATGTGGAGGGGAGACCTGGTTTAAGTTTCTTTTTTGTTTTAATGTATTTGTGCATTTTGGTCTCAGTATTTCAGTGTTTATAGTTTTCTTTTAAGAACGTTTGTTAAAGCACCTCAAATATTTGTATACTTTTAAGTTAAAATCTAATAGGTACCTGTGGAATCAGTAGTACTTACCTCGGGGAGGTCCTTCCTGCTGGGAGAGTAGCCAGCAGCCAGGTTTAGTCCATCAGGGAGGACTTCTGTTTGTTTGCTTGCTTGCATATAGTTGTGATGCAGATTTCATTTAATTTCCTTATTTTGTCTTTAGTTGTATGAACAATTTATTATTTTCTTTAGTTATTTTGCATTTCAACCAGAGTCATTTTTTTTTTATAAACTCAGTCAAAGTCACTTTTTATATAAGTCTGCCTCCTTCTTTGACCACATCAGGCCAGCATCCCCACAAGTAGCATTAGTAACAAAATGTTCATTTTCCAGTGTTCTAATAATGACAACTTTCCAATATTTTTTCACATTATTGTTATTGTGGATAGGACATAGTTCAATAGAATAAAAATAACCTGTGGTGCATTTGTGTGGTTGTATTACAAATTTCACAGACAAAATATTCAAAGTGACACTAATCCAAAATGTGTATTTATTTATTCATGAATATCCCTTTGAGAGGACACAGCTCTTTCTAAACCCTGCTCTCAGCCAGAGTTTAAATAAAAAACATGCACATACAAAGTTTAGTGTTCAGTGTAGCGAGAAAATAGTTGCATCAATAGTATTAAACTAGTGTTTAATCCCACTTTAAAAAGTCCACAACATTTGAGAACAATTTCTTTTTGTTAATGTCACGTAGTCAGAGGAGCAATTTGTAAAAGACCCGAGCAGCCACAGTGTGAGGTTAGCATAGATGAAAGCAGGAAACCTAAAGCTTCTTCTTCTTGTTTGTGAAAGTTGTCTGCAGACGGCACTTAGCATGCAGTACCCGCCTCCTCCCTCGTGTCAACTCACTGCTGTTTAGTACAAACCAGGCCTCTGTGACAGGCCCGTGATACTAAAGAGAGAGGGGGGCTGGAGTTATGCGAGTACGCCGGGGAAATGTACACTCACACAAACAAAGTGGGAATTAATGCATAATAGATATGAGGCAGTAGCAAGGTTATAGAGAGGTTGTAAAAGTCCACACAGGATTTGAGATGTTACAAGTCGTTCAATAGACAATAGTTGCTCATAAGTGGATTTGTAGCTTTGTGTTGAGAATGTGGTGATCTAGAAAACTATAATCACATTTTTTTCAACAATAGAATATCTGTATAACAAGATACTGATTCGTTTTTTCAGTAACGCATATGAAACAAAGGAGCCTGTACGAAACTAAGGTGTCCATTTGAAGCTAACGAGATCATTTATAATCAAAATTACATTTCCCTCACGTCAGATGAACAGTGTGGTGCTTCGCTCATTGATTCTGCAGAAATCCACAGCGTTTTTCAGTCCTGTGTGAGAGACATTTTTTTTTTTTTTTCCTATCTTTTCTTTTTCCTTTTAAGCAGCCATATTTGTTTCGATATGTTCTCTGGCGAATGTGTGTCCCTGATTGGCTTATCCTCATCTTAAATCAGGCCAACTCTTGCACAGACAATTAGCCTTGTAAGTCACTATATCACACGTTCACATGAGAGCTTTTTCCTACAAGTTTGCAAAAGATAACATTTTTTTTAATAAATAGATGAAGACGAGAGAGCAGCATTCCTGTTTTTTAATGTACCCTTTCACATAGAGCAACAAAGTGGACATAATTAGAGCTGCATATATAATACATACAGAAACAACTTGAATTTCTTAACAAAAGGTTATTAAGCCTATCAATAGACTGCTTTGACAATAGTCTAGTCAACTCCTTTCATTGTGTAGGGTGAAATCAGGTGAAACGATGCTGTTATCTCTGCTCCATTGTGAAAAGCTGCAAAGACCATTTCTGTCTCTTAGTGTTTGGAGGTTATAATCAGCTTTGTGGCCTGGAAAGCTCAGAGAAAATAAAAGATTTGGTATTGACGGAGCATTAGGGCCATTAGGTCTCATTAACACAGTCAATCAGAGCCGCCTGGGCCCAGATCCGGAGCTTTTGCCTGCTCTGGAGATAGGAAAGGCCAATAGAAAAGTCGTCTTGTGTTTCTGCTAAGATAGTCAACAGCTTAGCATTATTACATTCATTAAGCCTCAGAAAGACATATTCAAAAGACATACCGGTACATTCATGACAGAGGAGACGGTGGCATGTATTGGCTTAGGAGTTTGACCACTTTGCTGCCATTGTTTCTTTAGGCAGAACAATTCAACCACACGTCAACTCCAGCCAGATCATTAAGACTTCTTCCTGGTTACTTAGAAAAATGATAACGATAATGACAGGCCAAATAAGCACAGGAAATCTAATACAGAATACATCACGTGTGGGTAGAAACACGGTGTTCTCAAAATTGACAGGAGTGTACAAAGGTGGTGTGCATTACAAATTTGGCAAGGTACAAATTGCAGAATTTGGCCCAAACCTCCAAAAAATTCAAGCTCTTCTCGAGTGTTCCCAGGCTGTAATCAGTAACTTTCAAAAGTTGTAGCAGGAAGGAACAGTGGTGACATGTGACGCACAATAGGAGGTATGGTTAGTTCAAAAATAGGCTCGTATTGTATGCCAAATTGCAGAGGAATAACTGATAGCAAAGGTTTGAAGGCAGTCATCAGGGGAAAGTTTTGGAAATGGAGTTGTTCTAAAGGTACTGATCGGAGGAGCAACTTCACAAAGTCTCGTTTAAAAAATAGTGTCCAGATGACTACCTTTAAAAACTTTACTACATGGACCACTCCTGGTTTAATGAATTACACTGAAAGTTGGATATACAGTTGTCCCTCACCATATCGCGGTTCACCACCTCGCTGTTTTGCTGATTTTTTGTTCAATTTTCCATGCTTTTTTTTTTTTTTTTTTTTTTTTTGTACAGTGTATGAACTTGCATTGTGTTCTGCGTCCTGATTGGCTGTGGGACTGTAGACCATTGTCCATCTGTCTCCTCTGTGCCATGTCTCCTGTACAGTACAGAATGTGTTCAGCCAAATTGACATAAATGTTCGATCACAGTGTGACTCTGAATTGCTGTATGTTTGCAAGTTTTCTCCCCGACAAAACCCACAATGTCGATGAAACGTTCAGCACTGACAAAGGCACCTACAAAGGTGAGTGTTTAAACAAGAGAGAAATGTTAGAAAATGTTAATGCCTGTCTGAGAAAAGTGTATAAAGTGTGTGGTGAGGAGTTTTACAACCTTAAAACGTATATTGTTAAAAATAAGCCTCACTACCTCGCAGATTTCGCCTATTGCGGGTTATATTTGAGTGTAACCCCCGTGATAAATGAGGGACCACTGTACCTAACCTGTATACGATGTAGTTAAAACAAATAACAATTTTACTATCACTATGAGCAGGATGATGTCTGTGTAATCCTGCAGTCGTCCAGGTTTGAGCCATTGCAAAAGCAGAAGACATTTCGCTGCTCATCTAAGCCGCTTTTTCAGTTCATGAACTTTTATTAAAGAAGAGGGGATGATTTTTTATTTTTTTTTAAACATTTATTTAGGCTATAAGGCTTTTAAACCATAATCAGTTCTGTTGCCACTGTCAGAGAACAAACTTCACAAGCGAGGAACTTGCTTCAGCGTAATGGTGCAAACAGGGTCGCAAAACCACCATGACCCTGACTCCAGCACCTCTTGAGCTCCTCCTTTGCACATATCATACATAAATGGTAGCTAATAGCCAGCAACGAACCATCAGCAGCAGTGCCATGCTCCACTTGATCTAAAAGCTCCCGCCCTACTGGTGCTTTGAGGAATAGTGCAAATGTCAAGGGGTCAAATACGAGCTTGAATCTTTCTTTCTTCCATACGACTGGTACGCGCAATCTGTCAGCACAGCTTTGGCCATGCAGTGCACCTTATGTAGTATCGGATCATTTTCGTGTTTATGTCTCTCCGTTTGTGTGTGTGTGTGTGTGTGTGTGTGTGTGTGCAGCGCCCCAGGTCCGACCAAATGCAGAAAAATGCTCTGGCACACCATGCACCGAGTGATCAAAGCAGGGCCAACAAGGATGATGGCTCTACACAGCCCTCGATAAGGAAAAAGGACAGGTCAGCCACTGGCAAACGTACTGGGAGTTTGGGAGCAAGATGAAGACGAAGACTGTAGGGGTGACCAATGGACGACTGTACAAATTTAAGCTGCAAATGAACTGTTACATTTGGGACACAGTCTGTACCTGGTCATTTTGTTTTACTTCAAAAAGTGGAAGGGATAGGAAACCCTCCCCCTCCATCCTGAGTATCAGCGACAGGGAGGCAGTCATAAAGATATGCTTTGTCTGTGTCTCGTATCTCAATGCAAAAATCTATTTGATATTTTCTTTCCTCAAATTGACCATTTCACAAATGGCTCAGAATGCAAACTAAGACATATGGCTGCTGCTTGGGCCCATTTTTATTCGTGACTGTAAAAGCCTTAGTATATTGCTTTTTCTTTATAAGCAAAGAGCTCACAAGGCTTTCTTCTCTCACCTGCGCGGCCCTAAATCTAAAGTGTAACTGCGGAGTGCGCTACAGCGTCAACCTCTGCTCTCCCAATGTAGACAGCAGCCATCGCTCCAGCTATAAATAGGGATCCGGAGAAAAGCGGGGGTAATAAAAGTGTCAGGGTTTAGCGATGAAGAATGATGCCTTTGCTGTTAAGTTCCTCCGTTGGGTTGATGTATCATTGATGTTGAGCCCTCATTATCAACCTGCAGGATTAGGGCCACTAACTCGGCATGGAGGGAGAATGTATAGGAAAAGATCAGGGGTTACATGGCAAGGACTTTAGCTGAGAAGAAGAAGTGACAGAAAATTCAGCAACGTCAAATCAACTCCCTGAGGTTTAATGTTAACTTTTGCTCTAAATCTCACTTAAATTAGACAAAAAGAGACCACTAGTCATTAAATGTTATACATACAATTTTAAAAGTATGCTAGTTTATCAACATTAGTGAAAACATCTCACTGGTCATTTCTACAACAGGTCATTTAACAATACAACAGGCAAATGACAACAATAACATGACACCTACAATTAACAATGCCCAGCACTCCACTGGACATTCCAGCGCTTAAATCCAGTTTAATCCTCCGGAATGGGACCCCAAGGCGGTCCCAGGCCAGCCAAGAGACATAGTCTCTCCAGCGTGTCCTGGGTCTTCCCCGGGATCTCCTCCCGGTGGGACAGTCTAAGCAGGGACTCCCAGACTTCCCTCAGGGAGGCGTCCAGGAGGCCTCCTGACAGATGCCCCAGACCACCAAGTCAGCTTCCCTCCTCCTCGACGGTGGGACATGAAGGAGCAGCGATGCCCGAGCTACTCCGAGCTCCTCCCGTGTGGACTGAGCTCTACTCACCCCCCCGTGTCTCTAAGGGTGCGCCCCAGCCACCCTGCGGAGGAAACCCATTTCGGCCGCTTCTATCCGCGATCTTGTCCTTTCGGTCATTACCCGGAGCTCATGACCATAGACGAGGGTAGGAACGTAGACTGACCGGTAAATCGAGAGCTTTAGCTGCCTTACCACTCAGCTCCTCCTTCACCACGACGGTCCGATACCGCGACCGCATCACTGCAGACGCTGCACTGATCCACCTGCCAATCTCACACTCCATCCGCCCCTCACTCGTGAACAACTATCTAATGCTGAAAAAATGTACAGAACTTTTGACAATTACAACAATACAGTTTAATTAGTACTTATTCTCTATGTGATGTTTGAGTGATTGTGTGGAAACCTACAAGTGGAGTTGTAGTTGTAGAAAATAGGAGAAGTCAGTCACAGTTGTCTGCACAGCGCATGACAGGGGGTTTGGTCCATAACTTTTCCTCTTAAGTGCAAAGCAGAAAGGGTTGTCCTACAAGTTTTTTTTTTGTTTTTTTTCTTATTCAAAATGACTCACTGAGAGATAAATGAGGAAACTTCATGACTCTCAATTTTAACCCCCACTGCATGGCAAACAGGAGTGCAACAGAATTGGAAATGACACATAGGGGGTAAAATCAACCTTACACTTGCTGAAAATTTTAATGCTTTTGCTGTGTACACTTTGTCTCACAGTGGCTGACCATCAGGAGAAGTGGCTGGAGAGATGTGTGTGTGTTTGAGCATAGAGTTGCATTAGGCATTAAGCACAAAATCAAATGATATCAATTACACCAATAAACCCAGCCCTAACTATTTAACATGCTACACCTTGCATTCGCTATACTGAAAAACACCTTAAATTTATCCTCATTATTAACAATTGAAGCAACATCACAAGAATGTTTGCTTACAAAGCCCTAATTTTGTTTCCAGTTGTGTTTTTGTGTATTATTAGATACAATATTTAACTATGGCTAGATACATTTTGATGCTTCCTTATAGACAGAGTTAAAATGTGTTCAGGTGTCACTACTTACACATTGTCCATCATTTTTTTGGAGCTCAAACTTTTTAGAACTTCTCGTCCGTAATCATTTTTGTAGAGTCCCTATTTCCTATATTCTGTTCTTGTATTTGACACTGTCTTTATCTAACAAGCTGTATCCAGTTTTAAAATAGACACTGTCTGATGCTTTCACTGGCAGACATTTTTCAGCAACCAATCGGATCGGCCTTTACGGGAAAGTGGCGGACTCCTGCTCCCCTATGCCCTCTCGCGCTCCCCTCCTTGGCCCTATCTTCACTGCTGACTGTCCTATCTCTTGAATGGGCGACTCATTGACTCCTCGGGCTTTTTGTGCACCCAAAGGAGTGCTGCATTTGAGAAGACCGATCCTGGATCCTGACATCTCCTCTCCAATAAAGCTGCCCAAGTGGACCCTCACTGTGATGGCTCTGGTGGTCAATTAAAAGGAAGATTTGAAGATTTGCTCTTTGGCAGAACGGTGTAAAGTTTAACAACTACACTCTTTTTGTTCACTTTTTAAACTGAAATTACAGTCAGCATATTATGTGTCTACTGTTACTAGTACTTTGTGCTCTCTTTATTTGAACATGTGTGCTTTTTGCAGATCTCCTTCAGATATCATTTCATATTTTGTCTTATTGTTGTCAGATTCTGTGCATTATTTAAACTTCTGTCTGTATGTTTATTTGACTTTTTTTACTGTGATGGAAATGCGTTGTGTCTTTATAAGCATTTAATCTGTGTCAGTCTGTTAGACCCAGACTGTTAACATGTGATGTGAAGGCTCTGTCTCCATCCTCCAGGAAAGTCTTTCTTGTCTTGTCCTGTCCTCAGGTGTAAAAGTTCATTATCTTATGGGTGTGAAACAAAAGTCACTCTGCTTTGAAATGTATGTAGCTTTGTCATTCTGGTATAAAATGGTCAGACCTCAGATGCTCAGGGGTTTAGACTGGGGCAGACTGGGGGAGTCGCCGAAAGGCTACCGGTCTGTGGCCAAGGCAGGTCTGGGCCCTGTCCTGTCTGTATCTGCTGTAACAAAGAATAAACCTTTTTCTATATTTCAAAACTCACCAGGTTTTGCAAATGGATTACTTTTCATCTAGAATTGTAATTTTTTCCACAACATTCACTAACAGATGGGAGATGTGAAAGCTGTCCCCCCCCCTCACCTGGCCTTTGTTCAGGCTCACCTGTGCTGCTTTTGTCAGGCCGATGTAGGCATGTTATCAGACTGCAGTAACATAGATAGCATCTACTGGTGATATGAGAGGATACAACAGGGACTAGCTGAATTACAGATGGTAGCTTTGCGTTTTACGCCAGACACTTACTTGAGTACAATTTTTGGCAACAGAAACTAATGATAGACTTAGGTTAACAAAACTACTATCATTATATCATAGCCAAAAGTACTCTAACATTGAACACAATGATGAAGTGTACAGAGTAAGTGCTCTTTTCAGCTGCCAATGTGCAAAACCAAAAGTGAGGGTGAAAGTCCTATTTGTAAAATGACTATTCAGCGTATTCTATTTAGTACCTCACAGAAAAAGTGTATTTTTAAAACCAGACAATGTGAAACTAACATACATGACCTTTCACCCAGACAGTGGCTCCCTCTTTTCTGTGTCTATTCTATTTTTTAACTTTCTCTATGATGCGTGACATCCACTACATGCTGTCCATACTGCCTGTCAGCCACAGGGGGTCAGTGAGTTATGGTTATCAGAGAGGCTCTCGCTGAAAATAACAAACAAAACATTTAATATAGCCAGTGGTAAAATGAAGAGACATGAATCTTTGTGTATTTATATGACAGAGGCGAGAGGAGGCACTCAGCGTGTTCCCATAAACCCTTGCAAATGGGAGAGATTTATGATCATGGGGGGAATCAATTATACAAAACCACCGTGATGCTGCCAAAGGGTCATATCTTGCATGTCTCTGAAAAGTACTAGTGAATGTTAAAAGTCTAAAATCAAGCTAAAGAGATTGTAGAGATGTTATTGCTTTAAGGGAATGTTACTGTATGAAATTAAACTTGTTTATTTTGCATTTATTCAATTATCGGTGTTTCAGTAGCTCAAAAAACATACATTTTTGATCTCGGACTTGTCTCTCCAAGGGTCTGACCTGTATCTTGGCCCAGTGGCATCAACTGCTGTCTCTATGGAGATGGCTACATTTAATGCCAATACTACTACATTACAGAGACATTATATGCATGTGCAGTTATCTGTTTGTAACAACTTTTTATTACAAATGTGCATTAAAACTGTTCTAGGCATATCCCAGTGGAAGGAGACCCCGGGGAAGACCCAGGACACGGTGGAGGGACTATGTCTTTCAGCTGGCCTGGGAACACCTTGGGGGTCTGGCGGGAGGAGCTGGAGGACGTGTCTGGGGTGAGGGAAGTCTTGGAGTCCCTGCTTAGACTGCTGCCCCCGCGACCCGGTTCCAGATAAGCAGAAGAAGATGGATGGATGGATATTAAAACTTAAAATCCATCAATAAGTTGCACAATGTAACGCATCTGGTTTACTCTCAAGTCAAATTATGTCACACAAGCATGGTTAGATGTATTGACCTTATGCAAAAACGTCAAAGTTGCGTTAAGTGTGTGATCAAATGAATAAGCCCTCTCTATAGATTATTACAGAAGTAGCATTGTTCATCTCTACACTTTACGATGTCTGTAGTAGTAAGCACATGAAATGTAGCTGTACAAAACCCCACATTTTCCTCCCATATCCAGTGGAAACAGTACAGATTTGATCTAAAAAAAAAAATAAAAATGGTCTATACACAGGTATCAAAGTCCAACTGTCATGTTCAAAGCTTTTAATAACTTCAAGTCACAACAACCCCAGAGGACCAGAAATGATTCATGGAAAATAAATTAATTAATAAAGAACAAACTTCAAAGTGAAATATTGTCAGAACAAAGTTGTGGTCCAACAGCGGAGGTAATCCTGACTCAGTCTTGTTCAAGATCTGGACGCCCACTGCCCAGCGGCATGGAAGAATGAGTCACAGAGGACAAAGTTCCCTACGAGGACAATAAAGGCTAAGGTAAACAAGTATCAAACAAAGAAATAGAATCTTTGAATCTCAGCAAAGTACAGTGGCTTAGTATCGCCTTACAACAAGACGGTCCCAGGTTTAATACTGATGTGTAAATTTGCATGTTCTTCTTATATCTGGATGCTCTGATTCCCCAAAATATACCTAACATGAGATTGGGTTGATAGTATTTATAACAGTTCAATTGTGCTGTTCATTTCACAATTTTGGCCTCACAATTATTTTTTTTTTTTATTTCTTTTATGGAATACTGTATTTTTGTTGTCATTTTCGCACTTCTTTTTGGAACTACACCTGCCTTTTTTTTTTGTCCAAGCCGACTGTAAGCACATGGGGGAAAAAATCTCACAAGATAATTTCCTTCATGTGTGCACAATTTTGTGGCAATTTTCTTAGTGTGAGATGTTGTTGCATGAGATCTTGTCCCATCCCTACCATTTGGTATTAAGGATAAGTCAAACGAAGAGCAGAAATTCCTCAATAGAAATAAAAAAAATATGCTAACGATCAAACCGATGCCAGTATAAATAATGATATGGGATATTCAATAAAGTACAGGTGCTCCAATTTGACACTGTTGAAATAGACTGTAATCAATATAAAAACACTACAACACTGTCACATCTGCTTGACATCTTTCATAAGGTCAAGCATATTTTTGGCCAGCATGTGCCTGAGGAATATAATTAAGTGATTCCTTAAACTCCAAGGCTATTGTAGTTTCCAGGTGGGCAGATATCCCACAATCTATACTATGCTTGATGAATTAAAATGGCAATGAGCCCGAAACAAAAATGTCTAGAAAGCAAGAAAAAGACTGTGTTCAAATTTCTTATTTTGCAACCGGTACCATCTTATTTAGCCGACAAATACAAAAATGTATTTACAATTTATGAACAAAATGTTTAATAAGAATGATTCAGGCTTGGTAACTAATTGAGGTGTTAGTTTTAGTGTTGGGTTATTAAAAAACTCTTTGTGCAAGCTAAGGTGATTAAATGCGCAATTATTATAACGTGTCACCTTGCAATGTGAATAACTACACTCCTTCATTTCAATTCTGACAATAATTTAGTTTGTTGAAAGCCGGTATTGCTCTTTGCCCTCTCAGCCAAGTTGAAGGTCATCCTGCTTTAGTTTAACAGACATTCTTCAGTCTCTTTCCCTCTCTTCTGTTCTCTCCCCCTCTCTCTGTATTTTTATGTTTTGTTTTTTTGTTTTTTTGTGTTGCGTAGATGGGCAGAGTACATGTCAGGGCGCGCTGTCTGCTCCTCTGTTTTAGCAGACTGTCAGGGGCTGGAGCAGAGAGTGACCTTTGAAACAACCACCAGCTCTCTCCCTCCTCCCTCCCTCCCTCCCTCTCTCTCTCTCTCTCTGCAGCCTCCGGACACAGACGCAGGTCACAGAAACAAAAGATACAAATTAAAACAAGCAGCATCGTGACTCAAGATACAATTGGGTCTTGATAAAGCTATGCAAAAAGAAGAAATAGAAATAGATAAATAAATGGATGCATTGCCCGCAGAAATTAGTTCGATGTAAAAGTAAAAATCTCACCTTGCACCTATAACTATTACATATTACCTGCAGGTGCACCCATTGTTATACTATGCTTTTAGATTATTTTTTATCTTTTTTACACAATTCACAAATTACAGCTTATTTTTTGGGAAATAAAGTATGTTATATGAAATGTACTTGAAAAACATTGAAACTATAGACTGTATAAAGAAGTGGACTAAGGGAGTGTGACGTCACCCATAGTGTTTGGCTCCAGTTAAATGAAGCTGATCAAAGCTAGCGGTTTTGAGGGAAGTTTGGAGCCAAGTTCCATATTTGGAATACTGACCACGAGTATCATAGCAACCACAGAGCCAATCTGTAGCGAAGCTGTGGAAAGTAACAAACCTTCCCGCCCACACCTCAGGTTTAGCAGGGAGCAAATCACACAGAACGGGTTAAGACCAAAATGACGAGCCTGAGAGCAGCAGTTACAGAGAGAGGACAACAGTTTTCTAATGTGAAGTGAACTGGAGCTAGAGTCAGTGGAGTAGGAAGCACGCCCATGCTCACCTTCTATTTGGTGGCTAGCAGGTTAGCTATGTCCATTTGTATATACAGTCTGTGGTTGAAACGCAACACAACAATGAATCTTATCTATAAAGCTGCACTTTCTAACTATTTTGGGTCTGTCACCTGTTTGTCTCACAGAGCTTTTATATATTTAATTAGGTGCTTTTATTGCCACAAAATACTTGGTTTGATAGCGTCACCTGCAAAACAAGAGCATCTCCACAGAGAAAATACGATTTTGGACTCTCCAATTTACATAATGCCCCATTTAGTTTGAATGTACTGAGACTATGGGTGCGTTCACACTTGCACAATCACCACAGCAAAATTGGTTCAAACGACTGTGAACGCAGCCTAAATGATTTGTACTTGGAATAATATTTTATAATCTTGAACATGTCTGAATGAACTGAACAGACATAAGAGAATCTAATTTTTTCCCTGTCCTGCAGCAGTCACATGTCTCCCTTATCTCTTCTCTATCAGTGTCCCATGCTCCTCTCTCTTTTTATATTCCCCTCTCTCTCCTTCCTTTTCCGTCTCTCTCCCTCTATCTCCCTCTCTAGCTTACTCTCTATCATCGTGGGATTGATGGCTGCGGGCTACTGCTGACTAAGGCCTTGCCAAATATGGAGACTTATTGGGATATTATGCCTAGCTGCCACTCTATCTGGGAGGGTTATCCACTTTGTCAGAAGAGATCTTTAGGTCCTGTCACCACGGTAACACCCAGCGCCACAGTGCAGTCCAGAGATGTCACAGCACATGTTATAAATGCAGGCCCAACTGAGAGAGCTGTGGATATTAGGATCAATATTAGAGACAAGCCAAGACTAATGCTACATTTGCTAAATGAATTTGTGCCCGAATCTGGTCTGTTGATATAAAATGAAACACAGTGTAACAGCTGTGATGAAATGCTGGGCTAAGCAGGATTTTAGGGAACCGCTTTATAATAACTACAACTTTATTCAATTCAAAATTATTATTATTATCATTATTATTTTTATTATTTCATTTTATTATATATTTTTTTAATTTTAATTTTAAATTTAATTATTATTTATTTATTTATTTAGTTAGTTAGTTATTTATTTATTCATTTTCCACATTATCCTAACCCAATTAAGGATGAGGATGAATTATTCTTGATGAACTATTTTTTCATAATGAATTAATTCTCTATTCATTCTAAATTAGGGCTAAGTGTAGTTATTACAAAATATGACCAATTTTAAGTAAAATACATGTAAGACCAAGTTAGGGAAAGTACTTAAGCTTCTAGACTCTCTCTTGTTTACAGTTTCTGTTTGTAGGCGAGGTTTAATGAGCTACACTAAGTGTGAACTGTGACTGTGTCATACTTAGCATAATCATTCAGGCCTATTGCTCACACCCATCACTAATAGGTATGAAACAGTTATAACAGAAATAGTTGCTCCCTTCAGATAGATATAAGGTGGTGTCCACCAGCAATCTGACCAGAGCTGAAGAAGCAGCTTGAATAAGCAATGGAACGTCTTCACTCCTACAAGGTTTTGTCCAGTTGACAGATTTTAATTTTTATTTTAGTATGGATCATATCTGGATGACTCAGAGATTACACAGATTTCTAGCCTAGGCAGTAATGGGTAGTAACTTGCAACAGGTCATAAAGATTCTCCCACCTGCTTGGATAGTTTCACGAAACGGCATTAAACCTATCTATATTTTGTCACGATCACGTGGCTTCTGCCCTGTTTTGTCTCTTGTCTCGCCTTTCCCCTCCCCTGTCTGTCTGTCAAGAGCCGGCCCTGGGCGGAGCGTCTTGCTCCTCCCACGCGCACCTGGGTCTCATCAGTGCAATTACCACCACCTGCTGCTGTCTAAGAAGCCCAGAAGACAGACATTCGATGCCAGACCGTCCACGTACCCACGTGAATGCCTAGCCCCTTACCTTTTTGTATTTTTGCCTGCTGCGTGTTTGCTAACTTCGATTTTGCTGTCACCAGACCCAGCTCCCTGGAAACCTGCTTCTGCGCTCCTGGCTTCGCTCTGACTCAGCTCCTGCTCTCTGGTACAGAGCACCTCGTTCTCTGCTCACCTTGTCTCCAGACTTCACCCTGCACTCGGCTCTCGTCCTGGTTCTCCTCGCCCTGCTCCTCGTCCTGCTCCTGTGCCTGCACTCCTCGTTCCCGGACCCTGGCTGCGCACTCAATTCCCCGTCCCGGCCTGCCCGCACCGCACCACTCACTGCACTGCCGCGCCCCGCACCGCGCCACCAGCTCCCTGCCACTTCAGCCCCTCCGTGTTGCATTATTATTCACTAACTGTAAATAAACACTGTTAAACCTTCCCCGGGTACCGCATCTTTTGGTCTTTCCCGTCTGCAATACGACACATTTATACAATTATGTTACATTGCTAAACATATATTGTCACAATTTGTTAAATCATGCTCTCCAAAAGTTCACACTTGACCTGTCACAATAACACATTTTAAAATGCGATATATTGCAGAAGTGAATATGGGCGATAAACGATAATATTGAAACCAAAACGCAAAGCAGAATTATCCCCAAAAAAGTATTCTCAATAGTATTAAAAAATATCTATAATGAGTCAGAGAAGTTCATAATTCAATAGTCTACGATTCAAATCGCACCATCGTACCAAAAAAGAACCAAACTTTTCCCACTAGTGCAAGGAAAAAGTCTCCATGATAAATATTGACCCCCAAAAAGTATTGTTCCACCTGTCATGTACTGAACTATACGTCGATATCGTATTTATTGTGACAAGCGTAGTTCACACTGACTAAACTAGATTAAAACAAGGACAACACTGACAAAAAAACTGGATTATATAAAGGCTACAACTGTGAGGACGAGACAAATCTTGCTCAAATATGCCCAACCACAAAGTGTGCTCTTACCACAAGCCACATATTTTGGGATAATAAATGCCCACCTACTGCTTTGAAAACCGCAGACTAAATCAGCTGCTCCGCAAATGTGGACAACAGCTCACGTCAAGGGAAAAATATGTGATCCCAGTTGTTAAGAACAGGTTGGAACAAGCCCTGTTAGTTTTGATGGCTGGTCATTTCCATATGTCCTCCTGCTCCCTTGTCCATCCATCACTGGCGGGAGACGGGGGGGAGAAGGGGGTGGGGGGTGACCGGGGCACATTCACAGTTCAGCAGTCCATCAAATTGCACCAAATACAGTGACTCTGCAGCGGAGGCCAAGCACAGAAAGAGAGAGAAGAGAAAGAGAGAAAGGAGGGAGGGAGGGGTAGGGAGACAAACCGGCATTTCTGATGTGCATTCGTCATGTCATAGTCGGCCGGTTTTGGCACTTGAGTGATTTCACAACAAATACACGCTGCCTGGACATAAAGATGAGCAAGAGAATTTTAATAGTGTTTATACTTCGTGTGGCGAGTTTGAAGATAGGGCATATGAAAGCAACATCCCAATTTTCCCAATGTCAGTAACAGAACAACAGCCTTTTACTTTTTATTCTACTTCTTTTATTTATGCCTTTTATTTTATCAGTTTACATTTAGTATTTACTACATTTGCTAGTTTATATTTTACTTTTATCACTCTTTGTTTTACGTGGCAATATAGCTGGCGTGTTTCCTTCACTGACAATAGCAAGACTTTTTTTTTAATGTACTTTATCATTGTCAGATTTTTTATTAGTATAGTTTCCATTTGTAGTTGGAAAAACACATTTGAAATCTTTATTAAAGACACAAGTGCAGCCACATGATCCATAGCTACGATGCATCCATCCATTTTCTTCCGTTTATCCAGGGCCGGGTAGCAGGGCCAGCAGTCTAAGCAGGCACTCCCAAACTTCCCTCATCCCAGACACGTCCTCCAGCTCCTCCAATGAGACCCCAAGGTGTTCCCAGGCCAGCCGAGAGACCTAGTCCCTCCAGAGTGTCCTGGGTCTTCCCGTGGGACATGCCCGGAACACCTCCCTAGGGAGGTGTCCAGGAGGCATCCTGAACAAATGCCCGCGCCAACTCAGCTGGCTCCTCTCGATGTGGAGTAGCAGCGGCTCTACTCGGAGCTCCCCCCGTGTGACTGAGCTCCTCACCCTACTTCTAAGGGAGCGCAAAGGATAATAAAAAGAAATAGTAAGAATACTTTAAATACAGTAATACATGTCTTCTAAATTCCTCAAAGCATTTGTTGGAACAGCATATGTCTGTGAAAGTCACCAGCAAGATAACTCATGCATACTAATACTAATACTAATACTAATACTAATACTATTCATATGTAAAGTTGGGTCAAATGTCTTGCCCAAGAACACAATAATAGCAGCTTATACACAGTTTGGTGTCAGAATTCCATACTCTCACCAATTAGCCGTCCCAAATACAGTTATATACAGTTATAGGCATATTTTGAGTTGAGTTTTGACTTGACATTCCATTACCATCCCAACGCCGGTGAAGGTGACAGGCTAACACAAAGTTCATCCCAGCGGCTCTCCTGTCCATATAATTTCAAAAGCCTCTACTTCTTCTGACTCTGTCCACGGGGACCACTGTCTGGGCTGCAGTCTGGTTTCATCCGGAACAAGCACTTAATAAATAACACTGGTAAATAATGAATGGGAGCGGGCTTTAAAAGGCGAAGTGTGTCAAGCCTTTTGATGTACCCAGTCATAATGGGGCAGAGGGGACTCTAGGCCAGCTAGCATTTGGTGGCACAGATAGGGCCATGTAGATTCAGAAAAGTAAAGATGAGTGGGCTAATAAAGTTTGACATAAGCCGCTGAATCAAGCAGAGGAGGAGTAGGACTTGTAGAGAGTTTTGTTCAGTCCATCTGCTGTGTGAGAAGAGGCAGAATGGCAGAATGGCAAATGGGTCAAAGGGAGGGATGGTACAATACTGAAATTTTGTGTCACGATTATTATGGCCAAAATAATGACGATTAATGATAATATCACGCTAATCATTAAAGTTGCTGACAGCTTAAAAATATTATGAATATTAATGTTTAATATGTTTAAACACCTGCCATAGTATTGCACTGTGTTATCTGTGAAAACAACTACGATCTAGTGGAGAATGTTATGGATAAGCAGGGCCATTGACAGAAATTTGAGGGGCTAAAGGCCATATGTGGGCCCCCTCTAATACAAATGAATAAGAAGAGGGTCCAATTCTGTCAAGGACATTTGTCTGTCATGTCAAGGATGATACTTTGCAGACATAGTCTGTGTATCACTTTATTTGTCTTAAAGAACAAATATTCTGCATTAATTTATTGTGTATTGTATTGTTATTGGCCGGCAAACATGTTCTTGAGTTCTTGAGTACCTTTGCTTTGGAATTTCATGATTTTGAACTTAAGATAATGCCTAATGATGATGCCTAAAAAAAAAAAGAAAAACATACATAATTTTACAGCCAGACATGAGGAACATGTCTGGACATATTAATGAAAGTACACAGCAGTAATTAATGCGATTTGACAGCAGAAATGCTTAAAACAAGTCTGCCGATGATTTATCGACTGCAGGGTTTTTATCTATGACATCACAATCCCTGGGAATTCGAATTCGAGTGTTTGGTGATGCTCAGAGGCAGAGGACTTTTTATAGAGGATTACTGAAACCTGCGTGAATGAAGCTAAAGTTCAAGTTAACAATATTGTAACATAGTTAAAAGCTCAAAAAGGCCAATTTAGCATGTTGTGTCTTCTTTAATTAAATTTTGTCCTCTGCATTTGACCCATTCTTGAGCGTGACTTGTCAGGAGCAGTGGGTGCCACAATGTTGCACCTGGGTACCCATCTCTAGGTTTTAAATCAAATATACCATGGCTAACTTCATACATAGACCTTGTTTATCCTTGGAAGCAGCCCGGACATTTATGCATGCCCTTATTTTTCCCAGTTGTCCTATTGCATCACTCACTGGGGACAGGCTGGGAAACCGCTATTAGACCTTTAGAGTCAGTGTATAAACAAGCCTTAAAGAACTTTGATTAAAAGCCTCTAATGCACCACCACAGTAATATCTTGGCAAAATATAATGTTTTGAATCTTGAAAATTACAGACTCTTTTCAAATCTGTGTCTGGTTTTCCACATTCTAAATGGCTTGGCTTCTCACTGTTTGAAGGACTTTGTGAGCAATCGTGCTACAAACTGTGCGATCCACAAGAATAGCTTCTCTGCATGACTGCATAATACCTTTCCATCACTCTACCTTTGGACTATCGGCTTTTTCACAGTAGAACATGCTGCCGGACTCCATAAAGTAATGTGTCACAATCAAAGGTTTAAAGATTGAACTAAAAAGCACTTACAGAGCACTCAAAACTGTAACCATTCGTTTCTTTAGGTTCTATGCTCTAATGGCTCTGTATGTATCCGTGAGTGTGTGTCTGTGCGTGGAAGGCTGTGGGAGTTTTTAATGCATGTATTTTTTTTTTTTTTTTTTTTTCCAGGGGACTGCAGATGAGTCCAAGGCTAAATCTAGTACAATGCATCACATTGGCTACATTTTTGTTCTAATTGTACATGGTCCATTTTAAAATACACAACAATAATTACAATACACATTTTGACCTTAATTTGGTCAGGGCTACTTCAGCTGGAGGATTTGAGCTTTTGTGCATGTTTTGAGTTGATGGGCAAACCGGAAGAATCCCACACAAAGAGAAACAACCTAAATCAACCTAAAACATGAACAGTAAGGAAATAAACTGATTCTGTATTCCTGAGCAAGGTATTGACTCGAGTCTTTGGACCTTCAGCTGGTTAACAATGTGGCCATGGAAAATGCCATTGTACAAACGGAATCTAGAGGACCATTTTTTCCTACAGGGACAATGGATTTTCTCTGCGTAGCATTGTAAGATTCCACGTTTAGAAAGAACATAGACAGCAATAGAAAAACACAGAAATATAATGACCTAGGGCTATGTCTGAAGGTAACCTGTAGAGCATGCTGTATAACTTGCTACATGCAAATCTCCATAGCCTTAAGTGGTTGGAGTTCATACCGAGGCCAGAGTAAACCTGCCAGAGTTGACTTTTACACTCCAATAAGCTGTGCAAGTTTGGAGAGGGCAAAAGTTCCTTAACAAGTACCTAGGAAAAGTTCTCATGGTGTAATGGGTGTCAATACAAGCCAGGATTGATCAAGTGCACTGTGGCGTTACTGGGTCTACACTGCTTATCAATAATTAAGTGCATTGTTAGGATCCAAAAGGGCATTTATTCCAACTGTAGAAACAGAAAAAACATAAGATTGTCTGGGATATTAATTCATATTCATTTTTTTCTGTTGTGGAAGGTGCATCTCCTTTGGAAATGTGTGTGGAAATGTGATTCTTTGTTAGGAATGTTCCACTGTATGGCAATAAACTTATCGGTCTCCATAGAGATGAGCAGGTGGAGTGGCAGGTCGGGTTGGGTTAATGGCATACTGTTGAAGATTCAGAAGCAATGCAATGTAGATAATTAGATGGCAAAGCTCCCACCAGAAAAGTTACATAGTGCATCTTTCCACAATACACATGCATGCATTTGTCGTTTGTTCTACTGCTGCATAAAACCTACATTGTCCCTTTCCTCACATATTTTAAAACACAAGGAGCAATTTTATTATTTTATTTTCTATAAATATAAACCTCTGGCCATTCATTTTATTACGCTGAGCTGGACCACACTTCGTTTTCTCTTTTATGACTTTTTGGAAGCACCTCGAATGATTTGAATGCGTCTTTGTTCTGTCTCTAGGGCATGTTGATTCTTCTGAGTTGCCTTGTTAACCCACTCAAGTGCACTTTGTCTAATGCATAGAGGTGGCTCATATCCAACCACGGCACTTTCTCATATTATGGCAAGCTTCACTCAAATCCTTTCCATTAAACTCTGGCAGCGTTCGTTCAGGCTCAAACTCATTATGTTGTGATCAACCTGCTCTGATCTCCCGCCGCTCTCCCTCTCCTCCACTGGGACAGTAAAGCACCTCCTCAGACCCGCATGAAAAGTCAATTAGGAAATAGATGAAAACGCAATTATTTTTATGTGGTCCAATCAGCACTTAATCTAGTTGTAATGGTGAGACTGGCCTGGCTAGCCCTGGGCAAATGTAGGGAATACAGTCAAATGCATTGTGTTACTTCCATTTAATAGGTGTACGGCTGCAACATTTAGTCAGAATAAACGTGACTAATTGACTATGAGAACAGTTAATGTTACCTGTAGTATAAACTGACTGAAACACATGACATAGAGCAAAACTTTTGATATATAATAATTGAATAGTATAAATAAAAATTTGACATATTTAGTGATTTTTCATGCAAACTAAATATTCTTCTACCCTCTATTCTTCTACTTTTAGCATATTTGAAGCTATAATTTGTTTAAAAATGAAAATTAATACAATTTCAAAAGGTACAGGAATAAATAGAAATAATACCTTAAAATAAAATTATCTAAAAAACTGAAGAAAAAAAAAACTTTGAGCATTGAACAATTCATAATTTATAAATTAAAACTGGTAAATTATGTAAGGTTAACCAACTATAATCACATGTAGATTATACAAAAAGATATACAAAGTAACCCGTTTGTTACTACGTGCGCATTTCTTGTCCTTTCGTTTTACCACTCAAGACGTACTGTGCAGTAAAATAACCTTTCTGATAATATGTCAAATGTAATGTGTGAACGAATGCCTCTATTTTTAACTGTAATAATAACATCCCGAGATAGCCACAAGATCAGGGCTCTGCGACTGAAGAAAGAGAGAAATATGAACTTCTTGAGTGATTTCATTGTCTGGCACATGACACACTGTGGCTTTGTATTCTGTATTGATTTGTATTTAAGTAATAGCCACGTACGTAACTTTTGGAAAATTATTAGATTTTTATTTTCTCTTAAGGAATTCAGATAGGATTTTGTGTTTATACTGTCAGCCTTTGCCACCAACACAAACATTATAGAATACATGCCAAACATGCCAAATACATATAAAGTAAATCGGAGGACAAAAATAATTTTACGCTGCAGTTTGAGGCCAGCGCAGGACTCGAGCAGCTGTCTGGTGGCTCAGAGTGACAGAAAAAATGAAACTCATCTTCTACACGTGAAAACAATGTCCCCACTCTTTGTAATGGTCAGCAAGGGATATACAGGGCCGGTCCTGTCTATAAGCAGATGAAGCAGCTTCTTAGGCCCCCGAGGCCACCAGAGGGTCACTAAGAGCCCATACATTTATATTGAAAATAATATAATATATCACGCTTTACTGGACACAGGTCTTGTGTGTTTACAGCAGCCTAAATATCCCTCTGAAATAATTATATTTGCTTTATGTCTATAGTAGCAAAATATCTACTTCTGCCAACATTTGGTTTTGAGCCGGGCAGAGGTGAGGACAGCTGTGTGTTTACACCGGTGCAAGGACCCTTTATAATGTAAATTTAAGCCCACTGTCCCCAACTGGAACACATTAAAATCCACCAGAAACAAAGAAAAAATATCTAGAATATAAAAAAATCTTGATCCCCCTCCCCTTATATGTATGTGTGCTGTTCTTGTGTCTATGGTAGTTGTGACATTCTGGATGTTTTCAGTCTGATGTTCATATAAATAAAAATACAGTTGTTCAAGGTCATGAGAGCAGAGGCATAATGTCAAATGTGAATCACAAATACCTGAGCCAAGAGGCTTCTGCTGGCGGGGGGCCCAAAGACAAACTCCGCTTAGGGCCCCCTGAAAGCTAGGACCGGCCCTGGGCATATGCAAAACTTAAATATAATATATATTTTTTAGCAGGATAGCGTTATAGCAGCAACATGTTGTCTACTTGTCTTAATCAATCTGACCGCACTGCCCTTGCGTGTCTCGAATGAATATATCAGTGACACACACGAGGAAACACGTGGCTTTGTCCCGCGGTTGTCTTTTCTCACCGTCTAAACATTTATTCCAGATGCATTCGTTTTAACCAAACATGAGCTGTACAAATCAAATCCAGGCTCTAACGCCAGCAAAATCCAAACTTTTAGGCATCCACGTTTGTTTCTTTCTCTTAATCCAGCTCGGGAATGTCTTTCCTTTTCCTGTTTTCTTTGCCAAAAGTCTGCCACAAAATACAAAGAGCTGCTGTCACTCTGTCACTGCTCACAGGTTAGCGTGATAAGAGCGCATGGCATCGCTTTCAGCTTTATTTTACCCATAGTTTAACCTTCAGGCAAACAGTTATAAATACAACATATAAATGCATTTAAATGTAAAATGTGTATGTGTTTATTTAGATTTTACGTCTCTTAGGAATAGATTTCGTTTTGCTTAGTGCAGGCTTTCTTGCTGTTGCACCCCCCGATCCCCCTGCTTCCTGCGGTTATGATTGAAATGTACAGAAAAAGTAATTATGCGTAATTTGCTGTGAGTCATCTGTAACCTGTTGAAAGAGTTTGAAAGAACAGGTCAAAGCTGTAATAGAACATGATGAGAGCACAACCAAATCCATGTGACACAAGAAATAATTGCTTTTCAATCCGAATCAAAGTAAAACCAAATCTAAGGCATGACGCTCGTGCATGTCACTCACTCAGGGCATTGTTGGGGCTGACCGATAGAAAGTATGGGTGGAAAAAAGTATTTGATTGGGCATAGAGGAGCGTACAAGAGAACTGTATTGAATAATGATATATGGTGACTCGATCAAACTAGCAGATTGTCACAGGAATTAAATCAAGATTTTCATCACCATATTGGCCAGGTCTATGTCCAGGCCTTGTTCTTTGGAGCTTTTCTACATGCAAACAGACACAGAAACATGGAGAGACGGGAGACGGAGACATACAGGGGTGTGGACAATTAATAGAGATTGGATCAGCCATATTAACGCTGCCAATTAACTCTGGAATCGTGGAAGGATGGAAGGGTAAATAGTGGCAGTGTTTTGGTATTCAGCTCCTCGGTTTGAATTAGTGTCAAATTCAATCATTTCCACACATTTCAAATTAAATGAAAACATCTGAAACTACTACCAGCAATGACAGGAATTATAAGTCACCCTGACAAAAGGCAGCCATTTTGGATATTAGCTTCATCATTAGAAAAACGCTTCTCTATTCATAACAGTTCAGCGAATATCTTGGCTGTGTCACAAACTTTTTTAATGATTGGTAATAAGACAACAGGAAGAAACAAAACAGTGCTCAGAAGGGGAGTTTCATTCACTTTAATGGATTATGTATGCTGCTCTGCCAAAAGAGTCAATGTTTCCAGTAGCTCTCAGTGGAAACGAGTGACTCACTTCATAACGACTGATCCTCCCTCTGCTGCCTTCACGCCCGATGAGTTCTCGCGATTTTTCTGAGTTCACAGACTCAGCCAGTGTCGAACGAACACGGCGATGCCAACAAATGGGCTATTTTTGTACGAATACAGACTTTTTTTTGTTTTTGAAAAATGTGCAGAGGGAAGGAAGACACCTGTGCTTTTCTCTCAATTGGATTTTACTAAAGTTTGATTTTTCAGCTTGTTCCATGGTTGTGATGTTTCGACCAATCAGTGTAATCAATTATTTGTTTTATCATTAGTTCTGATTACTTTCAGCAAGAGCCATTCGAGATTTATAAATAAAGCTAAAGAAAGAAAACTGGAAAGAGCCTTTTTATCAAAATGGTACATAGAATACTTACGATACTGCAGTGATGTGCAAAACTACCTCCAGATAGACAAAGACTTAGAGCCAATATTTGGTTTTATAATTTTGTAGATAAAAGCACTTTACTATGCAAATGACTGCACTTGGGGGGAGGAAGATTTGCAGTAGTGGCTGGGAAATGTAAAAGCTGAATTATAGCTTTTCTTAGTTTTGAGAATTTTTTTTTGTTTTAGTTTTAGTTTTGTCCCCTCCTCGGCATGTCTGACTGCTCCAAAAATAGTACTACAGGCATTATGGGTCAGAAAGGTCAAGTGTCCATCCACACACTCCCAAATAACAGTCTGAATCGATGAATGTTGAAACTGAGCAACCATATATCTTCTTCTATCTAACCAGAAAAATGTAAGCACCACCACATAACCTTTTAGCTGAGAAATATACTGTAAATTTCGAGCTATAAGCCGTGACTTTTTTCACACGCTTTGAACCCTGTGGCTTATACAACGATATGGCTAATTTATAGATTTTTACTAGCTAATGGCCATCGGGGGGCACTCTTGAACAGTAGTCAAAAGTGAGACGGACGTGGGGAAAGATTATGCTCTGAAGAATACACTAGTTTTGATTTTTAACTGTCATTTTGCACATTATGCACACACTCTCATCATGGAAAACACACGAAGAAACGATGCAGCTTTTAAGTTAAAGGCAATCGATCTGGCATCAACGAAGGAAATAGAGCCACCGCTCGTATGTTTGGCATTAAGGAATCAATGCTGCGACATTGGAGGCGGCAGCAGGTAGAACTTAGTCAATGTAAAAAGACGACAAAAGCTTTCAGAGGAAATAAAAGCAGATGGCCCGTGTCGGTGCTGTTTTATTTTCTAAAGATGCAGGTATGTTCATCTCATGCTGATGGCGTGTTTGTGCCGTACTGCTGATTTTCAGGCACAGTTTAAAAATGAAAACTAAAAAAAACCAAAAACATTTCATCTTTCTGTGTAAGTACACTGCCTGGCCAAATAAAAAATAAAGTCACGACCAAAAAAAAAAAAAAAAGGTCACATACTCTTATATTTTGTTGGACCGCCTTCGCTGTGGCATTGTTTAGATAAGCAATGTCAGAAGATTTATTTCCATCCGGTGTTGCATAAAATTTTCACCAAGATCTTGCATTGATGATGGTCGAGTCTGACGCTGCACAAAGTCTTCTCCAGCACATCCCAAAGATTCTCACTGGGGTTAAGGTCTGGACTCTGTGGTGGCCAATCCATCTGTGAAAATGATGTCTCATGCTCCTGAACCACTCTTTCACAATTTGAGCCCGATGAATCCTGGCATTGTCATCTTGGAATATGCTCGTGCCATCAGGGAAGAAAAAATCCATTGATGGAATAATCTGGTCATTCCGTATATTCAGGT